>JARFJB010001805.1:525000-605000 GCA_036346205.1 Vesta saturnalis | reverse complement strand
TGTGTGTTGTGTGTTGTGTGTTGTGTGTTGTGTTGTGTGTTGTGTGTTGTGTGTTGTGTGTTGTGTGTGTGTGTGTGTGTGTTGTGTGTTGTGTGTTGTGTGTTGTGTTGTTGTTGTTGTGTGTTGTGTGTTGTGTGTTGTGTGTGTGTGTTGTGTGTTGTGTGTTGTGTGTTGTTGTGTTTGTGTGTTGTGTGTTGTGTGTTGTGTTGTGTGTTTGTGTTGTGTGTTGTTGTGTGTTGTGTGTTGTGTGTTGTGTGTTTGTGTGTTGTGTGTTGTGTGTTGTGTGTTGTTGTGTGTGTTGTGTGTGTGTGTTGTGTGTTGTGTGTTGTGTGTTGTTGTGTGTTGTTGTGTGTGTTGTGTGTTGTGTGTTGTGTGTTGTGTTGTGTGTTGTTGTGTTGTTGTTGTGTGTTGTGTGTTGTGTGTTGTGTGTTGTTGTGTTTGTGTTGTGTGTTGTGTGTTGTGTTGTTGTTGTGTGTTGTTGTGTGTGTGTGTGTTGTGTGTTGTGTGTGTGTGTTGTGTGTTGTTGTGTGTGTGTTTGTGTGTGTGTGTGTGTTGTGTGTTGTGTGTGTGTGTTGTGTGTTGTGTGTTGTGTGTTGTGTGTGTTGTGTGTTGTGTGTCGTGTGTCGTGTGTCGTGTGTTGTGTGTTGTGTGAATGTGTGTTGTGTGTTGTGTTGTGTGTTGTGTGTTGCGTGTTGTGTGTTGTGTTGTGTGTTGTGTGTCGTGTGTGTGTGTGTGTGTTGTGTGTGTGTGTGTGTGTGTGTGTCGTGTGTGTTCGTGTGTCGTGTGCGTGTGTCGTGTGTCGTGTCGTGTGTCGTGTGTGTCGTGTCGTGTGTGTGTGTGTCGTGTGTGTTCGTGTGTCGTGTGTGTCGTGTCGTGTGTGTGTGTCGTGTGTCGTGTGTCGTGTGTGTCGTGTGTGTGTGTCGTGTGTGTGTGTTGTGTTGTCGTGTGTGTCGTGTTCGTGTGTCGTGTCTGTGTGTGTGTGTCGTTTGTCGTTTGTCGTTTGTCGTTTGTCGTTTGTCGTTGTGTGCGTGTGCGTGTGCGTCGTGCGTGTGCGTCGTGCGTTGCGGTGTCGCGTGTCGCGTGTCGCGTGTCGCGTGTCGCGTGTCGCGTGTTGCGTGTTGCGTGTTGCGTGTTGCGTGTTGCGTGTTGCGTGTTGTGTGTTGTGTGTTGTGTGTTGTGTGTTGTGTGTTGCGTGTTGCGTGTTGCGTGTTGCGTGTTTGGTGTTGCGTGTTGCGTGTTGCGTGTTGCGTGTTGCGTGTTGCGTGTTGCGTGTTGCGTGTTGCGTGTTGCGTGTTGCGGTTGTGTGTCGTGTGTCGTGTGTCGTGTGTCGTGTGTCGTGTGTCGTGTGTCGTGTGTCGCGTGTCGCGTGTCGCGTGTCGCGTGTCGCGTGTCGCGTGTCGCGTGTCGCGTGTCGCGTGTCGCGTGTCGCGTGTCGCGTGTCGTCGCGTGTCGCGTGTCGCGTGTCGCGTGTCGCGTGTCGCGTGTCGCGTGTCGCGTGTCGCGTGTCGCGTGTCGCGTGTCGCGTGTCGCGTGTCGCGTGTCGCGTGTCGCGTGTCGCGTGTCGCGTGTCGCGTGTCGCGTGTCGCGTGTCGCGTGTCGCGTGTCGCGTGTCGCGTGTCGCGTGTCGCGTGTCGCGTGTCGCGTGTCGCGTGTCGCGTGTCGCGTGTCGTGTGCGTGTCGCGTGTCGCGTGTCGCGTGTCGCGTGTCGCGTGTCGCGTGTCGCGTGTCGCGTGTCGCGTGTCGCGTGTCGCGTGTCGCGTGTCGCGTGTCGCGTGTCGCGTGTCGCGTGTCGCGTCGCGTGTCGCGTGTCGCGTGTCGCGTGTCGCGTGTCGCGTGTCGCGTGTGTCGCGTGTCGCTGTCGCGTGTCGCGTGTGTGTCGCGTGTGCGTGTGTGTCGCGTGTCGGTGTCGCGTGTCGCGTGTCGTGTCGCGTGTCGCGTGTCGTGTGTGTGTGTGTCGTGTCGTGTGTCGTGTGTGTGTGTGTTGTGTGTTGTGTGTTGTGTGTTGTGTGTTGTGTGTTGTGTGTTGTGTGTTGTGTGTTGTGTGTTGTTTGTTGTGTGTTGTGTTGTGTGTTGTGTGTTGTGTGTGTGTGTGTGTGTGTCGTGTGTGTGTCGTGTGTGTTCGTGTCGTGTTGTGTGTGTGTGTGTCGTGTGTGTGTGTCGTGTGTCGTGTGTCGTGTGTCGTGTGTGCGTGTCGTGTCGTGTGTGTGTCGTGTCGTGTGTCGTGTGTCGTGTCGTTGTCGTGTGTGTGTGTGTCGTGTGTCGTGTCGTGTCGTGTGTCGTGTGTCGTGTGTCGTGTGTGGTGTCGTGTGCGTGTGTGTGGTGTGTGTCTGTGTCGTGTGTCGTGTGTCGTGTGTCGTGTTCGTGTCGTGTGTCGTGTGTCGTTTGTCGTTTGTCGTTTGTCGTTTGTCGTTTGTCGTGTGTCGTGTGTGTGTGTTGTGCGTTGTGCGTGTGTGTTGCGTGTTGCGTGTTGCGTGTTGCGTGTTGCGTGTTGCGTGTTGCGTGTTGCGTGTTGCGTGTTGCGTGTTGCGTGTTGCGTGTTGTGTGTTGCGTGTTGCGTGTTGCGTTTTGCGTGTTGCGTGTTGCGTGTTGTGTGTTTTGTGTTCTGTGTTGCGTGTTGCGTGTTGCGTGTTGTGTTTGTGTGCGTGTTGCGTGTTGCGTGTTGCGTGTTCGTGTTGGTGTTGGTGTTGCGTGTTGCGTGTTGCGTGTTGCGTGTTGTGTGTCGTGTCGTGTGTCGTGTGTCGTGTGTCGCGTGTCGCGTGTCGCGTGTCGCGTGTCGCGTGTCTCGTGTCGCGTGTCGCGTGCCGCGTGTGTCGCGTGTCGCGTGTCGCGTGTCGCGTGTCGCGTGTCGCGTGTCGCGTGTGCGTGTCGCGTGTCGCGTGTCGCGTGTCGCGTGTTGTCTGTTGCGTGTTGCGTGTTGCGTGTTGCGTGTTGCGTGTTGCGTGTTGCGTGTTGTGTCTTGTGTCTTGTGTCTTGTGTCTTGTGTCTTGTGTGTTGTGTGTTGCGTGTTGCGTGTTGCGTGTTGCGTGTTGTGTGTTGTGTGTCGTGTGTGTGTGTGTCGTGTCGGTGTCGCGTGTCGCGTGTCGCGTGTCGTGTGTCGTGTCGTGTCGTGTCGGTGTCGTGTGTGCATCCGTGCGTGTGTTGCTGTGTGTGGTGTGCTGTGTTGCTGTGCGTGTGGGTGCGTGTGTGTCTGTGTGCTTGTGTGGATGTGGTGTGTGGTGGTGCGTGTGGTGTGTGTGTGTGTAGTGAGTGTGTGGTGTGTGAGTGTGTGTGTGAGTGTGTGAGTGTGGTGTGAGTGTGTGGTGTGTGTGTGTGAGTGTGGTGTGTGAGTGTGTGGTGGTGGTGTGTGGTGTGTGGTGGTGTTGTGGTGTGTGGGTGTGTGGTGTGGTGTGTGAGTGTGTGTGGTGTGTGTGTGTGATGTGTGTGTGAGTGAGTGTCTGAGTGTGTGAGTGTTGTGTGTGTGTGTGTAGTGTGTGAGTGTGTGATGTGATGTGGTGTGTGAGTGTGTGTGAGTGTGTGAATGTGTGTGTGTGTGTGTGTGTGTGTGTGTGTGTGTGTGTTCGTGTGTGTGTGTGTGGTGCGTGGTGGTGGTGGTGCGTGGGTGCGTGTGTGGTGTGTGTGCGTGTGTGTGGTGTGTGTTGTGCGTATGCGTATGGTGTGGTGTTGCGTGTGGTGTGTCGTGTGCGTGTCGCGTGCACACACGGCATGCACATGCGATGCATACACGCAACACGCACAGACGCACGACACTAGCAACACACGCACATGACACACACACACACATATATATATATATATATATATATATATATATATATATATATATATACCGTGTCCCATAAAAAAATGTTTTGGGCGGGGATCTCGGAAACGGTAAGAGATAGAAAGTGGATTAGATGGGACAAAAGTTGCGCATCCGAGGGAACGTATTTATGGCGTTTAGAACCCAGATATCTCTTTTCTTTTTTGAGATATTTGAAAAAAACTGAAATTTTCGTGTCACGTTTTTATTTTTTTCTGGCTGTATTTGAAGAACTATCAAAAAAACGAAATCACATTTTCATGGGCACTTTTTCTACTCTATTACATCGTATGAACCAATTTTTTATTCAGCGTTTCGTACCATAGCAATCATCATCAACTTTATTTTTTTAAATACAAGAAAAAATTGTTATTGACCTATTTAAACTCTCTCTTTGATTATGATTTCAACGATATATCGCACTTTATATTTTTGATGCGCTTCGAATGAGAAAATTCATTTTCAATGTCAAAATCGAAAACACACGGTGTTTAAGGATAAAAGTATTATTAGAAACATTAGGTAACATATGTATTCATTGTATATATACGATATATATATATATATATATATATATATATATATATATATATATAGTTCAATTTCCTTTTATATGCGTTACTTTACTACTTAATTACGTCTTTGAAAACCATTTATG
Organism: Vesta saturnalis; assembly: GCA_036346205.1. Lineage (NCBI taxonomy): Eukaryota > Metazoa > Arthropoda > Insecta > Coleoptera > Lampyridae > Vesta > Vesta saturnalis. Next base: position 600,543 of record JARFJB010001805.1, on the reverse strand, counting down.
TCTTATAATTCGATTGTTTTTTGTTGGACAATTATTATTATTATTATTATTATTATTATTATTATTATTATTATTATTATTATTATTATTATAAAGAAGCAAAAGCCACTAAGAGGGTTGTTTTTCATCTTCAGATGGTGACATGACCTGCTTACCATTCGGGAGGTAATGGGTTCGATTATCGTTACCGTCTACCTTGTATGAGGCTTTTTCAGAGGGTTTTCCTCATACGCATGTAACGGCATGGTCACTGCGTGTATGCACACCATGTGGGGCTACTTAGGCGAATACTGGGGTAGGATTTCCCCCGCAGAACCCTAACTCCGTTCGTTCCGATCCTATCCTGACCACACCCATCCTTAATTACACCATGCATATATACGTAATGTATGTATGTATGCTGGGAATTCATGATTGTGGCTGAAGTAGTTCGGAAAGCTCGAGCAACCTGCCCTTCCGCTTGGGGAGAGAATGAAATACGTGGCCTTTTCCTTTTTTTGATCTTCAGAGAGCGGGAATGACACGGATAACACCCCATGTTTTTATTGCAATGGAAGGTATCTTGATTCAACTGAGGGATGGATAATGTGTTCGATATGTGGAAAATGGGCTCGTAGCTGTGCCTGTGTTAATAACGATGACCCTGAAGCGACTCATGTCTGCGTGTTATGCATACCAGACAAATAGGTTTAAGGTATGCAAAAACTAACATTAATTTAGTTGTTTTGTTATGGTCCGTCTTACCCCGTCTGTGGGGCAAGATGGGCATTTTGACATCGTTTTTTGTTTTGATATTTTCTATTTTATGGATAAAAATTCTTATTTTTTATGTTTGTTAGGTTAACGTGTTATCATCGCCCATCTTACCCCACCCACCCCTACAAACTGAAACACTGAACTGCACTCCGACGCCTAGGATTGCTATTTATATATCGTTCTGAAGGTCAGCAGCCATTTCAGAAGTTACTAGATCCTCTGTTTTGGAATATACACGCGGTACGACTTATAATGATTCCACTGTTACCTTGACTTCCGGTCTGAGTGAGTCACCGAATCTTTTTATAATTGAAAGCGACCGCCGACTGGTAATTCACCTGATGCGTTACAATATTATTAAAATATTGCACACGTGAAATGTACAGCTACTGCAACTGCATATCACACTCATTAAAAGGGTATCGTACTAAAACAACTAAATAAGTGCTTTAGCTTTGCTAAATGCAAATACGTGACTAAACGAATGATAAACAATAAAACCGAGAAAAGCTGCATTGCACTTTTCTTTACACCTCGTTGGTGTTGCAAAGATAGGTCGGTGCAATTTGATTTATTACATTTATCTTGTTCTGCTAATAACATTTTTCGATATTAGTTGACGTAATTGGAATTTTGACGGTGCTGAACGAAAATGAAATTTATTGCCCTCAACAAAGCGATTAGGCAACATCGAATTTATAACAATAGTGAGTAACTAAAACGTGCCTCGCTTTTGAGTTCCTTTTTGGTTGAGCTTCATGAAAATTCCGGAGCCCCGGAACCCCCCGCACTCGGAGCCTATGGTTCAGTTTAACAAAAAAAAATTGGAACACTCAACGAAAGGTATGTAATAAAAAAGATTTTAAGAAGTATAAATATATGGCGGTATGCGTTTAGGGAACCGTCATGCAATATATGGTGAAAATACAAACGAAACACAGAGTTTTGAGTGGATGTACAAATAGAGACATTAACAATTTAAAGACAGGTAGATACAAAGGCAATGAAAGAGATAAAACCGGGCTTAAATAATTCTATAACAAGAAATTAAGTACGGCAATTAAATGCTTATTGTAATGCAATTTCGTATTAAAGTGGAGATCTGAAATATGAACACAGTTTTTCCATTTTCTTCCATTACACAATGATCACTGCTTTACCCAATTTTAATAAAACTAATTAACCTTCAAAACCTAATTTCGTAAACATTATTTGTTTGTTAATGTTGATTAAATTTCTCGTATTATGCCAAATTTTGGCTTTAGTAAAATAACTTAAAATTATACAAAGCAGATAAAAGAAAATAAAATCTTTACCCAAAAGCTTGATAAGGAGACAGGCACAAATAATTCTGTTGCAAATTCATAACAGTATTTTTGTAATTTCCATCCATTTTGATTTTCTAATAGACATATTAAGAAACGCAACGTCATCATCTCCGATGTCATTATAGCCATTAATTCACGGAACATTTTACGAAAAGTTTTATGTTGGCAAAGCTTTATCCAGAATTCTCATGCATGTCACTCTTACAAAATGTGTCAAGAACAGGATACGTCCAGTAGAAAACTTTGGTGTGAGCAAATTTAAATACACAATTTAGATATTTGCACTTATAGTCGTATTTGAGTATTATTGCTCATTCCAGCAGAGAAGAAGATTAAATAACATAAACAGTAATGGATTCATAGAAATGGAATTTACGTCGCTCTAGAACATAAAACAATTTTATAGATGCGTAGTTTGTAATATGTTTGTAATAAATGGTAACACAATTTTGGTTTTTCAATCCTAAAGTTGATAATTCCGCTTTAATTATTCACATTCATCAAATTATTTGAATAGACGCGCTACAGTTTTGTGACATCTGCGCCGTGGGCACCACTCAACGACACTCCAATCTACTAAATAATTAGAGGTGTGGTTAAATTATGATTATGGTTAAACAATGTATAACCAAAAATGTAAATAAGAAATGGTTTATTGCTAATCAATGAAAAAATTGTTAATTTCACACTGGTTGCTGGAAAGTACAGTGATTATACAGGATGTCCACAAGCTCTTTTCACAAAAGAAAACTGCAGACTCTAGAGCTGATTTTATGTCGATTTAACGTAAACTACCTTAATACAAAAATACTTCCTAAGAGAGCTAACATCGGTTTAATTCAAATATTTTCAAAATGGTTTCCCTTTAAATGATAGTGTTCTGTACATTTATTTAGTGGAATATGCCTAACCGTATGGAGTGAATATGATTTTTTAGTTGTACTCATAAGCGTCTCGTTTGGGTGGGTCATTTAACATTGTTATTCATAAGTTTTTTGTTTTTTAACATAAAATTTAAAAAATTTCGATTTTTTCATAAAAGAATGATACTCTTGTCTGAAGTCGTTACGACGCACCGTTTTCGAAATAAATGGATTTGAGCTTTTCGTGTGTTAATCATACTTTTATAAAATTAACTAACGAATTTATTTACAATTATGAAAGATGGCTATAGAAGGTTGGCTGAAATGTATCCCAATGTGTCAAAATCTTCTGTGTGGAACATTTTACATAAGAAAAGCTTGTACCCTTTTCATTTAAAAAAAGTCCAGGTGATTTTCCTGCTCGTGTTGATTTTTCCAATTGGATGCAAAATAAAGTGAATCAAGACCAAGATTTTTTTATAATATTTTGTTTTGTGATGAAGCCGCCTTTACAAAAGATGGAATTTTTAATATACACAATGCACACTATTCCTACTATGTTGATGAAAACCCTCATTCGATAACGGAAAGTAAACATCAGGAAAGGTTTAGCATTAAAGTATGGATAGGTGTTCTTGGTGAAAATTTACTTGGACCTGTACAATTGCCTAATCGTTTAAACGGCGAAGAATATATCAAATTTCTACAAAATACTTTACCGGATTTATTAGATCATATTAATCTGAATATTCGGCGGAACTTGTGGTTTTTACATGATGGTTGTCCGGCTCACTATAACAGAACTGTTCGTACTTTTTTAGATAACAATTCTATAGAGCGATGGATCGGAAGAGGCGGTCCGGTTGCTTGGTCAGCATGGTCTCCAGATTTAAATCCTTGCGATTTTTGTGTTTGGGGATATCTAAAATCAATGGTTTATTCCCAACCAATAGAAACACGAGATCAGCTTTGGAAAAGAATTCAGGATGCCTGTGACGAATTTAGGAACAATAGGGGAATTTTTGAAAAAATTCGGCAATCTTTAGATAAACAAATTTTGTGCATAGAAACGGATGGTCGTCATGTGGAGCATCTTTTGTAGATTCAGTTTTGTGTTTCATGCTTTCAGTTGTCATTTTGAATTTTTTTTATTATTAATTATGTCAGCAACATTTTTTGTATTAAAAACGATAATTTTTTACCCGAGTTTATTTCTTACTTTCTAAAGCAAGATTAATTTATAACATGAGAGCAGTTTGACGTTCGCGCAATTGTTATTTTGTTTATTTTCCATAGCCATCTTTCATAATTGTAAATGAATTCGTTAGTTAATTTTACAAGAGTATGATTAACACACGAAAAGTTCAAATCAATTTATTTCGAAAACGGTGCGTCGTAGCGACTTCAGACAAGAGTATCATTCTTTTATGAAAAAATCGAAATTTTTTAAATTTTATGTTAAAATTGCGAAATTTTGAAAAACAAAAAACTTATGAATAACAATGTCCAATGCCCCGCCCAAACGAACCGCTTATAAGTACAACTAAAACATCATATGCACGCGATACGATTGGGCATATTTCACTAAATAAATGTACAAAACGCTATCATTTAAAGGGAAACCATTTTGAAGATATTTGAATTAAACCGATGTTAGGGCGCCATCTTCCAAGGGATACAGCTCTTTTAGGAAGTATTCCTTATTAAAGTAATTTACGTTAAATCGACATAAAATCTGCAGTATTCTTTTGTGAAAAGAGTTTGTGGACACCCTATATATATATATATATATAATAAGTATATTAGAGATGCAGTCAATGAAGAGGGACGTTAATAAAACTCTTTGATTATATCGAGCTTTCGTAAACTAGTTAATAATATTATAGACAATCGTGATAATCAAATTAGTAATGATCATAACACCACTGTTTTATATCCATCTTTACCTTTTATTGCTAACCTAACACCAAAAATTATTGAAGTCTCTAAAAATACAGAAAATGTTAAAATTACTATAAAAAACTGTTTCGCTCCTTTATACTAAAACTAAATCACCTTTATCTGTTTTAGAAAAATCTAATGTAGATTATTCAATCCCTTGTTACAATTGCGACAAGTGTTACATAGGGCAAACTTCAAGAAATTTATTTGGAAAACTAGTTTCTCATAGAAGTAATGCAAAAAGGAGAATACCTTCTTGTGCTTTAGCTGAACACGTTATTAATGATTTTCATAATATGAATTATGATAATGTTAAAGTGCTGAAACAAGACGATATTCTTTTTAAACATTTGTTTTATGAGATGGTTTACATTAACCCTTCAAGGACAGAGTTTTGATTTTTTTAAATAAAAATTGGTTTACTGGTATTTTCATGGTATATAACTAAATAAGTAAAAAAAATTAAATTAGATTTTTTTGCTACATACAAACTAAAAAAAATGCCGTTGCCATGTGGCAACGTCAGTCCTTCGCACTGTCTAAATAATGAATTACATTTATTTCGAATGAAATTCAACATTACAGTTTATACATAAACCAACGTTACACTTTAGACATTTTGTTCTCATTATTGAGCTGCATGTTGTCCGGCACATCATATTTTCTTATTGTCTTGGGTAGGGGTTAGTAAATGTCCCATATTGGCAAATCTAATGTCGTCAGTAACTCTATTAGAAGACTTGGGTGTTTTGCTACTTGACGGGCGACCAGTCGCTTTAGGTGGATTTTTGAATTTGGTAAGGTAAGTCTCAACAATATCTCGTCTAAATTGTAATTGTGTACATTTATTGCCTGCTTTTTTATGAAGAATCCAAGCATTTTGGATAGCCGCGCCAACTAACCATCAAAATATGCACCACCACCACTTTTTACTACGTAAAGCGATACGATACCTTGATATGCTTTCGTCCATCAAATCCGTCCCTCCCATAGCTGAGTTGTATTTTCCAATTGCGTGAGGTCTTGAAACTATTCTCTTCTCCTTTTGCGAAAATCGTTTAACTGTGCTTTGGGGCTGCATACCATACTTTATAGAAGCTACAATTACAACGTTATTGTCAAACCATCTTATTAACAGTATGCCATTTTTGCTGTCAATGACTGAATCACTGGAGCCTCTTGGTCTATCTTGTAACACCGATTTTGTTGCTAATGGAAGCATTCTGCCTTTAAATTCATTTAATTTTGCCTTAGGAACACGTGGAATACGATTGTTTCGTATAGTACCAACAGTGTCAAAACCTTTGTTTTTCAAATATTTTAGCAACGTAAAACTGGTAAACAAATTATCCATGTAGAAGCTATATGGCAGAGACTTTTTCCAACGGAAATTGATCGAGCATACTTACAAATGAAGCTGAGCTTTTGCCGAATAAATGTTCATATTCTTCATTAGCCTGTGGATCGGTACCCTGGTAAATTGTAAAATTTATCAAATAGCCTGAGGCTGTATTGACACACCAACCTTTATATCCGAAGCGAATTGATTTATTTTTGATAAACTGCTTGCATGGATGTCGTCCGGAGTACCTGATCATAGACTCGTCATAGTTGATTTCTTCTTCAGGTATATAGTGAAAAAAAACTTTTGCTGAATTTTTTCAATGAGTGGTGTTAGTTTAGTCATTTTATCTTTTTTGTTTAAAAAATTATTATCCGCCCAATGTAACCAATCTAAAAATAGTTAGAAATCTATCTCTTCTGATACATGCAATCACGTGATTTTTCTCTTTTTGATCCCAATAAAACTTCTTCCCAGGAAGCGTATTATAGCCACTGTTGATGAGTATTGTAAGAAAACACCTCATTTCATTGGTAGTAATAAGAGGATTCGGCAAATTTTTATATAACGCATATTTATTTGATTCCATCACTAATAAATCAATTATGTTATTGTTGAAAAATTGTTCGAATAATTCTGTTGGAGAATAGTCTTTGTATATGTCGTAAGTGTAACAGGGGAATGTCTTTGGTTTTTGCTGAAATTCTCCTTTTATCCAATCAACCTGCTTATAATCATTTTTTTTAAATTGCGACTCTGCCGACTCTGCAACCACCATCTCGATATTTTCTGGCATTTCAGTATCCTCATTTTCCTCCTCCTCATCTTCCTGGTCTATTTGACGAATCTGTAATTCAGCAGGAGCGCGCAGTTGAGCTCCTGATAAACGATCAACATTGCCTCCCTCATCTTCGTTACCGGAATCTTCGTCCGTAAATTCTGATACATCAGGCGGTTCAATATATATGTTTTCTACGTCCAAATTATCATTATAAGCAATTTGTACGGCTTGTTAGAGTGTCAAACCATCTCTAAAAAAAATACAAAACTTATTGTAGGTATGTGTGGGTTTCTGATACTATAAGGGACTGACGCCATATGGCAACAGCAAACTTCCGAGGTCTGTAATACACAATATGAATTTTTGTTTTAACAAATCATGATTACAAATGTTCCTCACAACAGTCCTAAATATATTTAACACAACTACAGTACAAAGAAATACTTAGAAATAGTTATAAAAGTACTTACATAAACCGGATGTCTATTTTTTCACGATACCACTGTACAACTTGTCTTAACTTATCCACCGTGCACACGTGCAGTCGAAATAAAACTAATCATAATAAACATGTAACAGTTAACACATTCAGAAAGCGAATTGTTGCGCCATCTGTCTAAAATTTTATAAAGCAACATAACAACGGGATCAGTAAGTATGGATTAAAATTGTTGCCATATGGCAAAGTTAGTCTCTGATGGGTTAATAAATACAAAAGTAGTTTAAACAAAAGATCAGACATTAATGGATTGAGCAATATTTATAGTTATTCTCACTTTTGAATCTTAATTTCACTTACATTCAATCGTCACAAATTTTCGTTCCAATATCACTTAATAACCCAAAAAGTTTTTATTGTTATTATTATTAGTCAATTATTGTTATTATCATTACCATGTTACTGTTTGTCATTTATTGACATTATGATATATATATATATATATATATATATATATATATATATATATATATATATAATCAACTTTGGAACTATCTTTGGAATTTACAGTTAACCCATCTGGCGAGGAAGAGTTTTTTCAGTTTTCACTATCAGAAACAGCGTTGCTTACGGTCGAGTTTATATCAATTTGTGGCTCTGAAGCTGTGGAAATGGTGCATCGAGGTGAGTTTGTATGCTTTTGTTGTACTAACATCTTTACTACGAGGGTAAGGTAAAACATTCTCGGTCTGATAATGAAAGACTGTGACTTTCAGTTAAAAAAGAATTTTAGTTTTCTACGTAATCTCCGTTGACTTCAACACGTTGGGTCTAGCGTTTCAGTATTCCTTCCCAGAAGTGAGAGTCTGGAAGGCTGTGAAAATATTCATCTACGGCCCTCCCAACTTCTTCATTGGATGCGACAGAAACAAATTTCTTCAAGTTTGAGAACAGATAGAAGTTTACGGGTGCAAAATCAGGAGAATAGGGGGGTCCCAAATCCCGCAATTTCCCATCGCCAACGTACTCTTGTGTGCAGGTGCGTTGTCCCGGTGAAAGATAATTTTTTTCTTATTCAAGCCAGGCCTCTTCTCGAGAATTTTGGCATTCAGCTGATCAAGAAGATTGGGCAATATTCGCTTGTAATTGTTCTGTCTTTTGCAAGGTAATCAATTAACATGATCCCTTTCGCGTCACAAAAAATGCTGGCCATGACCTTTCCGGCAGATGCGATCGATTTCGCTTTCTTTGGCGCTCAACCACCGGCTTCCATCCACTGCTTAGACTGATATTTCGTTGCTGGCGTGTAGTGGTGGTCCTCGGTCTCATCCATGGTGACAAATCACCGCACAAAATCGGTTGGATTTCTATTGAATCGGTCCAAAGGTTTGCGCATTTGCTTTTGACCGGCATTCAGAAAATGCGGCACCCACCTTGCGCAGAGCTTTCTCATGTCTAATTCTATGTACAAAATGTTTCGCATCCTTTCTTCCGATATCCCCACAGCCTCAGATATCTCACTCACCTTTACTCGCCTATCGTACGATATCATACACTTTCTGGTTTCTGGCGTGGTTGCGGTTTTTGGCCGTCCTTCACGTGGGTCATCTTTGAGGGATATGCGACCACGTTTAAATTCAGCTGCTCACTTTATACCGGTTGACATGGAAAGAGCAGAGTAACCGTAAACTTCTGTCAACCTCGGATGAATTTGCTTAGGGGTAATCCATCAAAGACGAAGAGTCTTATGACCGCACGATATTCAAGTTTATCCATTTTAACGAAAAACACGCAAGACATCTACTGGAAAAATTCCTGTAAACAAACAACCTGAGAGAACAAATTGGAACTTGTCATACGAACTAATAGGTGCACCCAAGAAGGAAACATAAATTTTCCCTGATTGGAACGCCATCTCTGTGTCAGGTCGAGAACTATTCGTACTTCAATTTTATTTTGCAGCGAAGCTTCGACATAGCTCTCAGCAACACCTGAAGTAAGAACAGAAAAGACTAACCTCCTCTCGTAACTAAAAATGAAATAAACTACTTGAAAATTTCCATCCCCCAAGCGTTTTATTGTTAACAAATCACTGCCAGAATTGACTATATGTGTGGCATTAGATAGCCTAAACCAATGGTTTGTAAAAAGTTCTGGATTTGGTAATTCCAGAAAGCCAGCTATTATTGATTCCTATTGGGCTATTTATGCAATAACCATCAAGGTACGTTAGAAAATCGCCTCTTAGTTACTTTTTTCGGCCTTAAATTGGCATATTTTTTAATTAAATCGATCCAATTTTTATCTATCACAAGGAAAGTTCACGGAATACAATTTTTTGTTTTAGGTATAACTACAATAACGGAATCCGCTGTGTATTGTATGTCATCTACACACACACATTCGTTAATTCTTCACGCCTGCGTGCACCATTGTAACTCATTATCAAGATAACCTAAAATAAATATCATTGATGAATTTGAAGCTACAATAATGGGAACTTACTTTCATTGCTAGGTACGTTTTATTATTGTCAACTTGAATAAATTTATTAAAGTCGTACTCTTCTAAAATTTTAGATGTACCATTTTAGCAAAGCCTGCAGTTTCTTATACTTGGATATGTCAACATTTTTATACATGTTTAAGCTGGACCTCAACATAGAGTAAATTGTCGATAAAATAGATGCGTTATACTTCCTACGTTAATTCAAAATACCCAAGTAAAATGTTCTCAGAGATACCGTGAATTTTATTTTCGTTGCACCATATTTCATTCTTTTGATACTGCTTCTTGTATTCTTCTCAATATTTATCAGGAAGCAAATTGGCGACTGCATTTTCAGCAATTTCTCGTATTTCAAGGGGCGTACACGCAAGATTATCTTGCTTATTTTCCATTTTCGTAATTTGATTAAAGCAAAAGGCGAATGGATCAAATTTTCACTTTTAGAATTAAGACAAAAATCCCCAAAGCAGCTAAAGTAAATATTTTTGTTTAAAAACGGACAAATTACAAAAAATGGCATAAAAAACGTGTTTTATACACCTTGAAGGATTCACTCCTTGAAAAACTCGTGGTACGCCACTCGTTTTTAATCGAATTCGTGCTTCAAGACTGGTTTTATGAAACTTGTTTTTAATAATTTTGCAATTTGCCTCCATTTTGATTCTTTAATATACGTATTATAATTCACGAAACATTTTACGAAAATTTTAGGTTGGTAAAACTTGATCCGGAATTATGTCATGTATGTCACTTTTACAAAGTGTGTCAAAAATAGAATGCGTCCAGTGGAAAACTTTGATGTGAGCAAATTCGTGACCGTATTTTGGCAATTTCACGTATTTCAGGAGGGTACAAGCAAGATTATCTTTATTACCTTCCATTTTCGTGTTTTGTGACAGAATTTGCATACAAAAAAGGAAACTAGATCAAATTTACACTTTTAAGATTAAGACATTACCACAGAAATTCCTAAATCAACTGAAGTAAAATGTTTTGTTTAAAAACGGCGTAAAGAGGCAAATTACAAAAAAAAACATAAAAACGTGTTTCATAAGACCATGAATTAAAAACTCGTTTTTAAACTTGAATCGAGAGGTAGATATCCTTGAAAATAATTGTACAAAACACTCCACTTCAAAAACGCTTCCATCACATTTCCAACACTTTGAAACTTCACTTCCACTATAGTTCCGCCAAATTAGAAGTGTACTTAAAATGTACTTCCATCGAATTCAATACACTTCCATTGAATTGGAAATACACTTCCAATACGTTTCCATTAAGTTGGAAGCTTAACTTCTAAGAAAAATGTTATGAAGTTGGTATCCGTTGGCAATCGGTTTTGTAAAAAGTGAGGTTAAAAATCAGAATCACCTGTTACTCATTTGTTGTATCAAATGCAAATACTTGTGTAAACATCAGGTTTTGTTCCTACACAAAATCAGACCGTTAGGAAACTATCAGTAGTATGTACCACGGATGTATAATAAGGAGGTAAACCCACGATGTATGATGCTACAGCATTTAAAGCGGCCGGTAACGTCGACAGAACGTAGAGAGAAAAGCGAATCGTTAAATTTTACACTTTTCAATTTAACCCACAATTCACAATTTATGAATTTGATTTTAAATATTAAATTAGAAATTTTAATCTAGATACAAAGCAATCCAAAAAAATTTGCATAAACTTCCTTATTAAATAATCCTTTTTTGTAAAGGAGGTGTATAAACAATTATTAGATAAGCATAACTTAATTTATAAACTAGAAAAGTTGTATACGTCCGAAGTTTTATAAATAATTGTTGGTTAATGATGGAATAATTATTTTAGATAACGACAACTATTAGCTGATTATATTTATAAGATCGATGCTAACTAAACTTCTATGTTAAAACGTTTTGTAGGGTCAATCCTAAAGTTTACCTTCACAAATCCTTTTAAATTGTATAATAATGTATAATTGTACCGTGTTTCAGCCCAAGCGGATTGTCTGTCCTTGTCGAGCCGACGCTCACAACCCGCGTGTTGAGCGGGCGCTTGTGAAGATCCAGAAAACATTACATAAATTCGCAAATTAATTATTTTAATTTATTCCTTTATGTTTCAGAAAATGCCCGATATACTTTAAAATAATTAAATTTTACCTTCCTCCGTAGGTAATCAAGAAATCGTTTAAGGTTTGAACGCAAGAACTCTCACCAAAATCTTACTTTTTGTCCAATTCTGACCGACCGCTGACTAACTCATTATTTTTAATCCAATCACGTTAGAGCGACTATATAAGTGGAACCACGACGCGAGATTATTTATCTTGTTGACTTCCTGAAGTCCTCATCTCTTTGTTGACTTTTGTCCTGAAATCCTCATATATCTTGTTGCTTCCGTCCTGAGGTCTTCACCGACCACAGATTCGCTGCATTTATTTTACTTCTACCTGCCGACGTAAGTTATAGAATCTTCCGACCAGTGTCCAGTTGGAAAGATGTCTTTTCTGCCTTTGATAGGTTACAAATGGATATTGTCTGTAAAACACCGCAATACCTGATACACGTACACTTCCCTAGAGCGTCATACGCGCGGAAAACAAATATCCTGTAGACACAATCCTCATCTTTGCTTTTAGGAATATTCCTGAAAATTACTGAGGTTTCCCAAAGGATTATTCCCTAATGCGCATTGCCTTCAGAAGTGATTATTTTACCTGTGCTTGTCCTAAAGGCGTAGTGCTGTTCGGTCTAGTATTTCTTGTCCTTAACCAATGGTTAGGTAACCTTTCAAAAACACAATACCTTAACACTTACACGACCGAGCGGGAACGTCCAGTAAAACATACGGACACCTGATCGATTAAATAATCGTACCCCAAACCTCTGTTTCAGTCAACTTTCCTGAGAAAGAAGAACCGTTATAAAATCCTGATAATCCGTCATTAATACTGTCATTCGTTTGTACGTATCCCGAATAACATCAAAGTAATTGCCAACCGCTTCCCGAAAGAAAGTAAATTCTTTAAAAATAAATCCAATTTGCATCTCTTAAGAATTCGATTTAATTCTCAATAATTTATTTTGTATAATATTTTCCATTAAGCGATATATATATATATATATATATATATATATATATATATATATATATATATATATATATATAATATATATACCGGTGGTCGTAAAGGAAGGAATAAATTCAATATTTCATAAAGCACAATTTTTTCAAAAATCGCTCGGACCCGTCGATTTTATATTTTTCGGGGCATATTTTACGGAAAAAAATTTTATACAGGGTGTCTCAAAATGATTTGCTAAAAAATTTTTTTCAAATTGCAACCAATTTTTTATTGCATTTTGGATTGCCCTTACAATTCTAAACATTTGCCATGTAGCATATGCTATACCTAAGTCCTAGCGAAAATAAAATAATTTTATTAAACGTTTTATTATATCGAAAACAAAGATTCGTAAACTTAAAAATAATTTTATTTCAGCAAATGTTCGAAATGTCCTCCGTTAGTCAACTAACGCCCGAAATGGTTCGAAATGTGCAGCAGGAATTTGTAGATCGATTAGGCTATTGTCAGTTGACTAACGGAGGACATTTCGAACATTTGCTGAAATAAAATTATTTTTAAGTTTACGAATCTTTGTTTTCGATATAATAAAACGTTATAAAAATTATTTTATTTTTCGTTTTCTTCATGATCTTTTTTCAATTTTTAAATTTTGAATGCGAATAACTCCAAAACGCTTGGACTTAGGTATAGCACATGCTACATGACAAATGTTTAGAATTGTAAGGGTAATCCAAAAATGCAATAAACATATTGGGTTGCAATTTGAAAAAAAAAAATTTTTTTAGCAAATCTTTTTTGAGACACCCTGTATAAAATCGACGGTCCGAGCGATTTTTGAAAAAATTTTGCTTTACGAGATATTGAATTTATTCCTTCCTTTACGACCACCTGGATATATATATATATATATATATATATATATATATATATATATATATATATATATATATATATATATATATATATATTGTCATTAGTAAGTACAATATCTCAGTAAATATAAATTTTAGAAGGAAATGTTTCATATAAACGTTTTTGGCTATTGAGGTGTGAGTATTTTAAAATTATTTAAATGTACAGGGTGCGTCATAAAAGTGTGCTAGTACCAGGTTAGGTTTTTTAAATGGTGCCACCTAAATTTTTTGCCATTTTTGGATGCACCGTCAAATTTTAATGTTAGTTTATGTAAAGACTTAACATTTTCGAGTTATTCGGGAAAATTCTAAAATTTTAATAGCTGCAAGGTCTCACGGAAATCGGTGTTGTACTAACTGCTGCAAAATTTCTGAATCCGCCTTATGAGGCTCTAAGAGGGCCTAATAAGCTACGTTTTGACTTGTCTACTTAAAAAAAAGTTTTACAAAACCCCCGAAATAAATCTCCGAAGTTGCATGAGTTCAATCTTCAATAACTTGGTTATTTCAAATGGAATGCCCCAATTTTCTCGACGGCATCGTCTTTGAAATCCAAAAATCTAAAAATTTTGTTATCATTACCCTATCTCTAAACCCAGCCGTTTTTAAGGCTTCGAAAATTTCTCCTTTTTAGCTTCTAAATATTTCAACATTCGCACCGGTGACGTCACCATACGCAAATGTTAACCGTTGTCATGGAAACAAAAACAAATGCTTTATTTATTCCTATTGTTGTCTGTGTTTTCTTTCGAAAATATTATAAATGTCGTAGGTATTTGTCAGTCACAATTAGTTTTATATTATACATTTGTTATTTTTTTAATACTTTCCAATATTTTTTAAATTTGTTTTGCAGAATTTTTTAAGGCTTTGTTTTCCATTTAGTGAGTACTTGTGCAGATATTTTGCATATTTCATTCTTATATCATATTATTGTTTGTAGTTAATTTAATAAGTATGAATTTCAAAAGGACGGAACTGGATGACACTCGGGTTGACATGATCTTTGTTATGGGATCTGATGATCAAAGTTGTTTACTAACTCAGGGAATGTATACGCGAAAATATCCTGATAGAAGGCAACCCTCGGTTAAAAATTTAGAAAAACTTAAGGAGAGATTTAATAGAACAGGCAACGTAAATTATGAAAAATATGAAAGAACTAAGAGGACAAGCGACGAAGATCAGTTGAATGTTTTACTGTCTGTAATTTCGGATCCTTCTACCAGTTCAACAACAATACCCAAGGAAACCAATGTTCCCCGATCTACCGTTAGCATAATTTTAAAGAGGAACAAGTTTCATGACTACAGCATATCTTTCCATCAAGAACTATTGGGGACTGACTTAGAAATTAGAAGGGCATTTTGCCAGTGGGGGTTGGAAATGGAAAGGACAACACCTAACTTTTTCCAACGAATCAACTGTTACTCAGAGTAGTAGTCCAAACCGTCCTAATCTTCATTATTACGCAACGGAAAACCCAAAAATAGTAAGATCAGTTAACATGCAGCGGCAGTGGACCGTAAATATTTAGGGTGGTATTATTGGCGATTTTATAATTGGGCCACATTTCTTTAACGGGCATTTGAATGGTGTGGAATATTTGCATGTTTTGCAAAATGACTTGCCCCAACTTTTACAACACATTCCTCTAGTTTTAAGGAACAATAAGTGGTTACAGCATGACGGTGCTTCAGCGCAATTTACTGCAGATGTCAGAGAGTACTTAAATAAAAAATTTGAAGGTAGATGGATAGGCCGCGGCGGGCCCATTTTTTAGCCATCAAGATCGCCAGACTTTTTTATGGGGACACATAAAAAAAACGTTGTATACCAAACTGCTCCGACTACTGTAGAAGATATGCGACAATGCATAATTCATGCGTTTAGAAATACCATAAGTATTGAAATTTTATGAGAAGTAAATAGGACTTTTTTGGAAAGACTGAAAATGTGTTATGATGGAAACGGAGGACATTTTGAGAATTTATTGTAAATACAAATAATGTTGTGAAAATAAATAATAATTTGTTATAAATAATATAAAAATAATAATAGTCATTGACACTCATGAAAAACGTCAAAATGTTGAAATATTTAGAAGCTAAAAAGGATAAATTTTCTAAATCTTAAAAACGGCTCGGTTTAGGGACAGGGTAATGTTAACAAAAGTTGTAGATTTTTGGATTCTAAACACGATGCCGTCAAGAAAATTTGGGCATTCCATTTGAAATAACCAAGTTATTGAAGATTGAAGTCATGCAACTTCGGAGATGTATTTCGGGGGTTTTCGAAAACTTTCTTTTTAAGTAAACAGGTCAAAACGCAACTTATTAGATCCTCCTACAGCCTCATAAGACGGATTATGAAATTCGCAGCAGTTAGGGTACAAGACCGATTTCCGTGAGACCTTGCAGCTATCAAATTTTACTAATTTTCCCGAATAACTCGAAACTGGTAAGTTTTTTACATAAACTAACCTTAAAAATTCACGATAAAAAAATGACAAAAAATTAAATTACTACTACTTAATTATTAAAAGAACATAACTTGGTACTACCACACTTTTATGACGCACCCTGTACATTTGAAAATAATTTTAAAACACGCACCCCTCAATGGCCAAAAAACTTTTATATGAAATATTTCCTTCTAAAATTTATATTTACTGAGATATCGCACTTTGACGCACTAATGAGCAACACTATATATATATATATATATATATATATATATATATATATATATATATATATATATATATATATATATATATATATATATACAGGGTGTCCGGAAAAATGTGGGAAATCTCTAGGATTTAGATAGAAGACGAAAAAATAACATAAGTTCCTATAATTTTTTTTCCTCCAGACCCTCCCTACGGAGATGTGAGCCCCTAAAGGACGCCCCTGGAAATAAGTTTTTCTTGAATAACTTTCAAAATACTTGACATAATTTAATAAACGTTCAGTATAATGGCCACTAGTACGGCCTCTTAAAATAGTATCCTTGAAACATATTTAGCTTGTTTAGTTTACCAGGGATGGACTAAGTTGTACACCTTAACGCCTACATTTTTAACACCCTGGGTAGCTTGAACCTTACCTTTTTTAAAAAGGTATACTTGTTTAATATCGATAAAATGAACAATTTTCGAGAGAAAAAATAATAAACGAATTAATGCTTTATAATCAATAAATTATTAAAAAAAATTAAGCCAGTGTTTTTTCGAATTTTTACCAGAAAACACTATTTTAATAATAAATTAGGAAAACCAAATTAAACATATTAATTATTTAAAAACTGTTGCAAACTTAAGTGAGTTTATTGACCCACGAGGTATAATTTTATTTCTTGCTCATTTTATTTATCTTCACTCAAAAAAACAAATGTCAAACATTCCTATGATACGAAATAAATAAATGATCTGCATTTTAGAACTTGACATTTGTCACATCGCTGATAAATTGATCGACATTAATTTATTTAAATTTACTGATTTTTGGATTTGGTGATTTCCATTGTAAACTTATTCGAAATATGGAATTCACTTTTATTGAATATGCAGATATGCATCTCATGTATAGTCTTGCCTCTTGCAATGCTTTGGAAGCAAGAAGATTATATCACGAGAGATTTCCTAATCGTACTATTCCAAATCAGAAGACATTTCAAAGAGTTAATCAAAGTCTAAAATAGAATGGTGAGTGATTTCGGTTACTAAGGTAATAATATTGACTTTCTTTATAACTTTAGGAATGTTTAACAAAAAAAGTACTGATGCTGGTCTGATAAGAACAGTACGTACGGTGCAATTAGAGAAAAATATTTTGAATGCTGTAGATGGCACTCCTTCAACGAGCACTCGCACAATTTAATAAGCCGAAAACAATAATTTATGAAGTTTTTCAAGAACAGCTGTTATAGCCATATCATTTGCAAAAAGTGCATGAATTGACTCCTGAAGATTTTCCTCGATAGAATGCAGTTCGCAATTTGGCTATTGGATCAGCAACGAAATAATGAAAACTTCATTAACAATATTCTTTTTACGGATGTAGCAGCTTTTACCAAAAATTGTATCACGAATTTACACAACTCACACGTATGGGCTGATGAAAATCCTCATGGAACTATTATTTCGCATCAACATCAGTTTCAATCATTTAATATCTGGGCAGGAGTCATTGGCAATTTTATGATTGGACCATTTGTATTGCTGGCGCGATTGAATGGACAACTTTATTTGGAGTTCCTCCAGAACGCTTTTCAAGATTTAATAGAGCATTTACCTCTTCAAACCCGCCAAAACATGTACTTTATGCACGATGGGGCTCCACCTCATTTTAGCGTTGCTGTGCGGGAACACTTAAATAACGTCTATCCAAACCGTTGGATAGGTACAGGTGGATCTATCGCCTGGCCTCCTAGATATTCCGACCTGACGCCTTTCGATTTTTTCCATTTGGGACACCTCAAAACCTTGGTGTATTCCAATCCGGTTGATGCTAGGGAAGAGCTTCTACAGAGAGTTACGTTTCATTGTGATATGCTAAGGAACAATGTGGGGTTATTGTGGCGGGTACAGCAGCCCACCATTCGTCGTGCTCTCGGGTGTATCAGATTTCACGGAGCCCATGTTGAACCCACTTATTAAGTTTTTAATTAAATGAAAATGAAACATAAATTCGTTTATTATTTTTTTTCTTGAAAATAGTTAATTTTATCGATATTAAACAAGTATACTTTTTTTTTAGAGAAAGGTTCAAACTACCCAAAAATATTTTTTATACACCCTGTATATATATATATATATATATATATATATATATATATATATTGGCATTGAACGCATAAAAGTGTTTTAACCTCCTTTGTTAAATTCCCAGAATAATGGGAGAGAAATATTCGTTTATAGATGAACTTTTAAACACTGTTAAAATTACAGTTCGACGAATTTAAAAATACACAAATCGTGTTGATTATTTCCATTTTGATAATAAAACTTTATTATATCATTCAATAGTTTTTTCTCTTTAAAGTAGTAATTTTCGTGAGTAGGGGACCCCGGGGTTGGTTGTGACAGGGGTTGGTTGTTACAAACGCTTTTGCACTCGCTGTATAGATGTCAGCCGCGTCAAGATCATCTCAATAGAACAAGCGGTAGTCCTCGTATATTTAGTATGCTTCTAACTTCGAACGGTGACGTATCACGTGTGTTTGGTATTTTCGAGGTGTCTTAGTAAATGTTAGTGGCTTCAAATATTGTTTTATAAAGCGACCTTAGTTTTAGTTATTTCTGATATTGTGGTGTCAAAATACTAATTCAGGTATGCTCTTTTTTATTTAAATAATGTTATTCGACTATTTACTAAAGTGTAGGCAGTACCTCAGACAACACAAGAAATATTTGCTCGGGGGTTGGTTGTGACATTCCTAATGGGATAGATTGTGACTGTCACAACCTGCCCCGTATACGTGATTGCTAAGACAACACAACAAAAATTTGCTTGGTGGTTGGTTGTGATATTCGTAACGCGATAGGTTGTGACTGTCACAACCTGCCCCCTATACGTGATTGCTAAGTAGGTATATAAGTAATTTTGAACGAGCATCCCATGCAGTTTTGGAAAACAAGAAGTCTCTTCGGGTAGTGGCCGCCGATTTCCAAATTAACTACATGACGTTACAGAGATTTTGTAAAAAATTACAAAAGCGAAGTAATGATGGTAAGTTTTCTGTTTAGGTGTCTCTAGATTGAAAATCTTTTATTTCTAGGTTTGGAACAACCATTGTGTGTAGGGTATAAACGAAATCGCCAAGCTTTATTAGATCAAATGGAAAATGAATTAGCAGAATACCTGATTTATCAATCCAAATTATACTTTGGAATATTCACAAAAGAAGTTCGTAAGTTAGCTTACGAATTTGCTGTGATAAATAATATAGCTGTCCGTAACAACTCAGAGATCAAATGGCCTCTGCTGGCTGGCTTACCAGTTTTCTCAAGCGACATAAAATGTTATCCCTCAGGACTCCTGAATCAACTAGTCTCAATCGCGCTACTAGTTTCAATAAGACAAACGCGAATGCTTTATTTTCTCTTCTACAATAGCAGGTGGATCGTTACAAATTTGAACCCCAGGATATATACAATGTAGATGAAATGGGCATAACTAATGTACAACGGCCAGACAGAATTATTGCTAGAAAAGGCATAAAACTAGTGGGTTGTGTAACATCCGCTGAGAGGGGTGCCCTAGTAACATTTTGTTTTGCTGTTAGTGCCAGCGGAAACTAAATTTCCCCGATATTCTTGTTTCCGAGAAAAAACTATAGGGACTATTTTGTTAATAACGGTCCCCCAGGATGCATTGGATCCGCTAATTCGTCGGGTTGGATGACTGAAGACGGTTTCTTAATATATTTAAAACACTTCGACAAGCACGCCAGGGTATTACTTTTTGTAAAGAAAATAGAGTTGTCGTAATTTCTCTACCACAATACTACTCCTACAAACTTCAACCAATAGCTCGGTAAGTATATGGGCCTCTTAAAAAAAATATTAATAGTGCTTGCGGCTCATGGATGCGTAATCATCCAGGGAAAACAATGTCAATTTATGACACACCCTCTATTGCGAAAGACGTTCTTCCTCTCGCAGCAACGCCAAAAAACATTCAAGCTGAGTTTGCAACTGCTGGAATTTTTCCCTTCAATTTGGAAGTAGACGTAGTTATTACTCCAGAAATGCAGAGCACAAGTCAAACCAACTACATTGAAATTCATATTACCCCTAACAATTCACCACCTAAAGCAGGTTCACCTCTGGCAGCACCTGAAAATTTACCTGGACCTTCGGGTATCAAGTCACATTTTTCTCCAGAAGATTTAAGACCAACACCTAACGCTGGACCACGAGTAGCTACACGGAAAGGGAGAAAACCTGGCCGATCAGCTATTTGGACAGATACTCCAAATAAGGAGGAATTAGAAAATGCGCAGAAGGTGAAAACAGCAAAAGTACAAAACAAAAGCTAAACAATCCGGCTCCAAGAGAAATATATGTAAAGGCAAATCTAAAGCTAAAACTGTTCATTCTAGTAGCAGTTCTGATGACGAAGACGAAACGTTTTGTGTAATTTGTAGTGAACCGTACTCCAACTCTCGTCGAAAAGAAAAATGGCTGCGGTGCACCAGCTGCTCCAAATGGGCTCATGAAGAATGTACTGCTAAAAATCCATATTTCGTCTGCATTCACTGCAATTCTGACGATGATGGATAGAGGAGTAGGGTTTGTCACAACTAACCCCATGAGTATCACAACCAACCCCAAGTTTTTATATATTTTTTTTTATAGATAAGAGTTTAAATAAAATACTTATGTTCAAACAAAATGTATAGCCTTATTATTCAGGTCTACAAAAAAAATATTCGTAAAAATTATCACAACCAACCCCGGTGTCCCCTATATAATTACTGGAGGTTTAAATTCACGGACCAATCTAGTCCTCTGTGGGAACTACCTAGAGATCCTGTTTTGTTTTGTTAAAATATTTATGTGTTGTATTGTTAATATTAGTATAAGTCAAATATTTTAGAGTTAAGATCAATATTTAGGGTTGTAAGAGATGTAGGAAATAAAGATGGGCACTACGTTAACGAATTTAATTCATAGATATTCCAGTATTCAAGAGACACTTTCACGGACCAATCTAGTCCTCTGTGGGAACTCCCTAGAGATCCTGTTTTGTTTTGTTAAAATATTTATGTGTTGTATTGTTAATATTAGTATAAGTCAAATATTTTAGAGTTAAGATCAATATTTAAGGTTGTAAGAGATGTAGGAAATAAAAATAGTGTTAGTGGCGATCATCTGTTGTTAAGCAAATTACGAGCCATCCCATTTCCGACTGACAGCTAACGGGCACAGCAAACGTTTTTTATATATGTAAGCTCCCCGACAAGGGGAGGTTTACAGGCTCGTGCATCTCTATTATTATACATCCGTGGTATGTACTTATGCGCAGTGATTAACTCTCCGTTCTGAAGGTTAAAGTCGGGGCGAAGAAAATTACTTCGCATACGCGGCGTATACTGGATGAGTCATGACAAACTTTACATACTGATACCATATATAAAGTCCCTTATGGGGAATATCATATGACCATTAAAAAGTATCAACTCCGCTTTTTTTTATTAATATACAGGGTGATTTATCAATTTTGATAAAAAATTCATTTGGCTATAATATCTACACGGAATATTTGATTTTTCTGATTTTTTGGTGAAACATTACACTATTATGTAGTATTCGATCGGCGTTCTCAAATCTTAGAAATTCCAGGGCCGGCTTCGGAAAAATTAATTGGGCCTGATCATATCAAAAAGTTAACCCTGTCTACGATTTTTTAAAATTGTAATTAGTGATTTTCAAAGTACAAAAAAAGACAATAAAAACCATGTGTGTGACATTTTTTATTTCATTTTGAATAAACGATCAAATTTGGGTGAAATTGTAAATCCGCCATGGATTATCACATAATAATGCAATAATTGTAAAGAAGCATTGTCAGTGGCAGATATTTTAACTAAAATAAGTACAGAATACGTGAACATTGCTTTATCTACATTGTTACTGCCCCTTTGTGTTGTTTCCAGAACCGGATTAAACAATTTTTAAAAATATAATGTTTAAAAGAAAATCAACCTGTACATTTTAATAGAACGTTGCTGGAATAATCAAAATACTCAAATTAATTGAAAATTGCTTCATCTTCATTAGAATTATTTTATTATTAAATACCAGATTAATAAATGATAAATGAACTTCAACGCATAGTAATAACAAGTAATAAGAAACGACTCCAAGAAATTTTAAAATCAAAACTACATAACATGAAAACGTAAATAATGTGAAAACACAAATTCACAATAATTTATAAAAATTACAAATGCTTGTAATTAATAAACTTTCTCTATTTCGTGTTGTAATCATTTACATTCTCACATTATTTTGCTGCAAAATAATGTGAGAAGGAGTCACATTCTTTTCCATTTTTTTCTAATGCACCAGGAAAGTAAGTCGAGAACTTAATGTGACCCAATCAAAAGTAAGTAGAGTCTTACGAAAAAATCGTTTACACCCATATCCAAATAGTGCAGCGGCTACATCCTGAAGATGAAATCCACAGGTTGCAATTTTGTAGGTGGATTGCAAATCATAGGACATTGTTATACAGGACATTGTTCACAGACGAAGCACAGTTTACAAGTGATTCTATAAATAATTCTCGTAATGCACATGTGTTGGCAGAAGGAAATCGCCATGCTGTTCGAGAGTTCCGTTCCCAGATCAGGTTTTCTGTCAACGTGTGGATTGGTGTAATAAATGATCAACTGATATGGCCTCACTTTTTTGATGGTCTTCTAACAGGACAAGTTTACTTAGAATTTTTACAAAATAGTCTGCCTAATTTAGTTGTCCACATAGGAATCTGAGGGATGTATATTCAACATGATGGTGCGTCGCCTCACTTTTTAGTTGCAGTAGGAAATCATTTAAACAATATTTATGGGAACAGGTGAATCGGACGTGCAGGTCTTATTTCATGGTCTCCACGGTCTCCTGATTTCAACCCTGTAGACTATTATGTTTGGGGACGATTGACAGAGTTAGTTCATTCGGAAAATATTAATTCCCGAGAACAACTAATTAATAAAATTCTCCTGTGTATGAATGACAGTTCGAAAATCGATAAGACATTTAACAATTCGGCAACAAAAATGCGTAGAGGCTGCTGGGTTTCATTTCGAAGATTTACTATAATTTATTATCACCATTTTCTTGTTTACATTCTAGTCGCTATGGATACGCTTTAGTTTTAATTTCAAAATAGTTTGTTATTGTTATTGGCTACAATTTAGTTATTGTTCTTGGAATTAAATATAAATGAAATAAGATATGATTACCTTGATACATATATATTTTTTATAACTACTGTATTTGCAAAAATAAAAAGAGGAGTGATCTTTAGAATAATAATTATTAGCAATTGTAATTATTTATAAATTATTGTGAATTTGTGTTTTCAAATTATTTACGTTTTCATGTGATGTAGTTTTGATTTTAATATTACTTAGAGTCGTTTCTAATTGCTAGTTATTACTATGCGTTGCAGTTTATCTATTATTTATTGATCTGAAATTTAATAATAAAATATTTCTAATGAAGATGAAGCAATTTTCAATTTATTTGAGTATTTTGATTATTCCAGCTACGTTCTATAAAAATGTACAGGATGATTTTCTTTTAAAAATTATATTTTTAAAAATTGTTTAATCCGGTCCTGGAAACAACACAACACAACAAACAATGTAGATAAAGCAATGTTCGCGTATTCTGTACTTATTTTAGTTAAGATATCTACCAATGACAATGTTTCTGTTCAATTATTACATTATTATGTGATAAGCCATGGCGGATTTACAATTTCAACCAAATTTGATCGTTTATTAAAAATGAAATAAAAGTGTGGCAAAAATGTCACACACATGGTTTGAATTGCCTTTTCGTGTACTTTGAAAATCACTAATTACAATTTTAAAAAATCGTATACAGAGTAAACTTTTTAATATGAACAGGTCCAATTAATTTTTCCGAAGCCGGTCCTGGAATTTCTAAAATTTGAGAACGCCGATCTAATACTACATAATAGTGTAATGTTTCACCAAAAAATCAGAAAAATCAAATAATCTGTGAAGATATAGCCAAATGAATTTTTTTAACAAAATTGATAAATCACCCTGTATATTAATAAAAAAAGCGGAGTTGATACTTTTTAATGGTCATATGATATTCCCCATAAGGGACTCTATATATGGTATCAGTATGTAAAGTTTGTCATGACTCACTGCGCATAAGTACACACCACGGATGTATAATGATAGAGGTACACGAGACTGTAAACCTCCCCTTATCGGGGAGCTTACATATATAATAAAACGGTTGCTGTGCCCGTTAGCTGTCAGTCGGAAATGAGACGGCTCTTAATTTGCTTAACAACAGATGATCGCCACAAACACTATCTTTATTTCCTATATCCCTTACAACCCTAAATATTGATCTTAACTCTAAAATATTTGACTTATACTAATATTAACAATACAACACATAAATATTTTAACAAAACAAAACAGGATCTCTAGGTAGTTCCCACAGAGGACTAGATTGGTCCGTGAAAGTGTCTCTTGAATACTGGAATATCTATGAATTAAAATCGTTAACGTAGTGCATCTGGTTTTCCGGTAGTAATTCTCCTTGCTTTACTTGTTTGAACATAAGTATTTTCTTTAAAATTTTATCTATAAAAAAATATAAAAACTTGGGGTTGGTTGTGAAACCCATTGGGTTAGTTGTGACAAATCCCACTCCTCTATCTATCATCGTCAGAATTGCAGTGAATGCAGACGAACTATGGATTTTTAGCAGTACATTCTTCATGAGCTCATTTGGAGCAGCTGGTGCACCGCAGCCATTTTTCTTTTGGACGAGAGTTGGAGTATGGTTCACTACAAATTACACAAAACGTTTCGTCTTCGTCATCAGAACTGCTACTAGAATGAACAGTTTTAGCTTTAGATTTGCCTTTACATATATTTCTCTTGGAGCCGGATTGTTTAGCTTTTGTTTTGTTCTTTTGCTGTTTTCACCTTCTGTGCATTTTCTAATTCCTCCTTATTTGGAGTATCTGTCCAAATAGCTGATCGGCCAGGTTTTCTCCCTTTCCGTGTAGCTACTCGTGGTCCAGCGTTAGGTGTTGGTCTTAAATCTTCTGGAGAAAAATATAACTTGATACCCGAAGGTCCAGGTAAATTTTTAGGTGCTGCCAGAGGTGAACCTGCTTTAGGTGGTGAATTGTTAGGGGTAATATGAATGTCAATGTAGTTTGTTTGACCTGTGCTCTGAATTTCTGGAGTAATAACTACGTCTACTTCCAAATTATTTATGATCTGTAATGGCTGCAGGAAAAATTCATCGCCGGAAAATATATTTTATTGAAGGGAAAAATACCAGCAGCTGCAAACCCAGCTTGAATGTTATTTCTCGTTGCTGCGAGAGAGGGAATGTCATAAATTGACATTGTTTTCCCTGGATGATTACGCATCCATGAGTCGCAAGCACTATTAATATATTTTTTAAGAGGCCCATTTACTGACCGAACTAATGGTTGAAGTTTGTGGGAGTAGTGTTGGGGTAGAGACATTAAGACAACTCTATTTTCTTTACAAAAAGTTATACCCCGGCGTGCTTGGCGAAGTGTTTTAAATATATTAAGAAACCGTCTTCAGTCATCCAACCCGACGAATTAGCGGATCCAATGCATCCTGGGGGACCGTTATTAACAAAATAGTCCCTATAGTTTTTTCTCGGAAACAAGAACATCGGGGGAATTGAGTTTCCGCTGGCACTAACAGCAAAACAAAGTGTTACCAGGGCACCCCTCTCAGCGGATGTTACAGAACCCACTTGTTTTATGCCTTTTCTAGCAATAATTCTGTCGGGCGTTGCACAGTAGTTATACCCATTTCATCTACATTGTATATATCCTGGGGTTCACATTTGTAGCGATACACCTCCTCTTGTAGAAGAGAAAAGAAAGCCTTCACGTTTATCTTATTGAAACTAGTAGTGCAATTGAGGCTAGCTGATTCAGGAGTCCTGAGGGATAACGTTTTATGTCACTTCCTAAAACTGGTAGGCCAGTCAGCAGAGGCCATTTGATCTCCGAGTTGTTACGGACAGCTATATTATTTATCGCAGCAAATTCGTAAGCTAACTTACGAACTTCTTTTGTGGATAATCCAAAGTATAATTTGGATTGATAAATCAGGTATTCTGCTAATTTATTTGACGTTCACGCAATTGTTATTTTGTTTATTTTCCAGAGCCATCTTTCATAATTGTAAATGAATTCGTTAGTTAATTTTATAAAAGTATGATTAACACACGAAAAGCTCAAATCCATTTATTTCGAAAACCGTGCGTCGTAGCGACTTCATACAAGAGTATCATTCTTTTATGAAAAAATCGAAATTTTTTAAATTTTCTGTTAAAATTTCGAAATTTTGAAAAACAAAAAACTTATGAATAACAATGTCCAATGCCGCTTATGGGTACAACTAAAAAATCATATTCGCGCCATACGATGGGACATATTCCACTAAATAAATGTACAGAACGCTATCATTTAAAGGGAAACCATTTTGAAGATATTTCAATTAAACCGATGTTGGGGCGCCATCTTCCAAGAGCTCCAGCTCTGCTAGGAAGTATTTTTGTATTAAGGTAATTTGCGTTAAATCTACATTAAAAATCAGCTCTAGAATTTGCAGTTTTATTTTGTGAAAAGAGTTTGTGGATACCCTGTATATTAAATGATAACTTGTTATTTTGTTTACTTCGCACACCTTTTTTCCTGCGTGATTTTGAACAAGTTTATGCTGCTGTTAAAATCAACTTTCAGAACGACAGTTAATTGATATAGATTTCTAATATACTTCATGATACTACTTCTACAAAATTGGTACCGTCAGCTGGGGTAACTTTGGCCCTTTACGGATTACTTTGTCCCAAAAACTGAAAAAGATTTATTGTTCTCTATACTACCCTTAGGATAGAGCTACTGACTTAATTCGTGCATCACTCAATACGTAGCAGCACTGGCTTGACTATAAGCCACTTTTGGTTTAGTTCCACTTCTCACCACCAATGCAGTGCTGCTTCTTCTTTGTTACTTCATAATTAACTGTTTTGGTGCCCTTCCAACTTTTGATAGTGCAGACTTATTCCAAAGCTTTTGATACCTGGTAAGTGATGTTTCTTTTACTTTATTCATTTGTTTAACAAGTTATTATCATAACTACTCTTCTTACTTGTATTTTTAGAGCTGAGATAGTTTTTCTAGTTTAGTACAACTTTGTCCCAGATTTGGGGTAACTTTGCCCCAACATGGTGGCTGGGCCAAAGTTACCCCAAGCTACAATATTTCTTTTCTATACTGCAATTTCTTTTCCAGTAATTATTTACAAAGCTAAAATGTCTAATTACTTCTCAGAACGCTGTTGATAAACCTAAAATATATAAATTTAATGTTATTGTAGTTTTTATAATTTTCTATTTTTATTTTTTATATTGAGCTGTAGTTTCCGTATGAAAAATGTTTGAATAGCATTGTTTCATGCGTTTGTACTGTTCTAATGACAGTTAACACTAAATGGAGTGTTTTTTTCTAATTGAAAATGTTTGTCTTTTGAATTTTAATTTTGTTACCAATTACAGAAAAGTTTGAAGTAAAAATCAGATAAGACTTGTAAATAGGGCACCTAACATTATTTTTTGAGTGGGGTAACTTTATCCTAACTATGGTGTAATAGCAGTTTTATAAGGTTTTAATAGATGGGACAATGTTACCCCAAGTCAAGGTAACTTTGGCCCAAAATTTTGAAAAAAAATTTCAGGGTTATGAAAATAAATTTTGGTTCAAAAAAAGGCTTACATTGAAGGGAAATAACCTTTAAACAACTTGAAACACTTTAATTGTATTGTTTTAAAGCATTTAGGTGGTATGAGTCACAATTTTAACACAAAACACAAAAATTTGGGCCAAAGTTACCCCAGCTGACGATAACATATGTACGAAATTGGTAGGGCACTTCCAACACAGTTCCATGAAGTTGAAAGTACACTTCCATAAAATTGGAAGTGGCACTTCCAATAACGGTGTACAAAACACTTTCATTGATTATTTACCCCTCGCTAGAATGCGTGAGTCAAGGCTGGTCTTATGAAACTTGTTTTTTAATATACTATTATAAAACTTCATATGTTGCAAAGTTGGACTTAGTTCAATGTTGTCCATAACAGAACGAAAAAAACTATTTAAAACAAAATATTTTTACGTATGAAAAAATGATTGATAAGAATTTTTTTTCTCGAGTACACATCTATTTTTTACCTATGGTACATCTAATTTTCCTACCAAGAAGTCACAATTATTCCTGCAAAAGAAGATAAATGATTTCCCGATAAATAAATATGATGTAATTTTAAAGAGTTCTTTGTTCACCAGTTAAAAATTAATTTCCCTTGTTTATAACTACAATCCGATGCAATCTTTAAAAGTAAAAAATCGATTAGAGTACAAAAGATATATTTCACAAATGTTTAAATTGATTATTATCAGAACTCATCTAAGATTTAGAAAAAATATTTTTATTAGATTAGATTATAGTGTTTTTATAATCTCGGGCTTAAATATTCTTCTGATGAACGTTTTAATATAATTTACATATTAATACTTTATCATGTCAGTAATTATTTCCATCATAAACAAATTTATTATTGTTATGAATACTTTTTATGCGATTATAATGTTGAAACATTATCGAGGATAAAAGATAGGCGTACCAAATAATTTTAGTGAAACTTAAAATGCCAAAATGTTATGGATTAAATAAAATAAAATATTCAAATAAATTTTTCCTAATGGCTAAGGGGCGTACAAAAATATAAGCAGTGGCCAAAGTATTGTTGGATATAATTCATTGATCACTTAATCATTAGTTGTTTGTGATAACCTTTAGATGAAAGTTCATGAGAAAATAGTTTCACAAGGTAAAAATTTAAAAGATTCATGATTTTGTTGTGAGACTGGCGAACGTAAACTGGAATAATAACTTTAGAAATAGTTGTTACACTCTTGTAAATGGATATAGAATAAGGGCTTGCATTTAAAAATAATTTTGGCCACATGCGAACTGGAATTTAGCTATTATCACACAAACAGTACTTAATAAAAATATTTGTTCAACTTTGGAAATGCGACGAATGCTCCGAGTTTCTAAGTTGAATATATTTACAAAAAGCAAAAATAAAAGACAAATGTTACTATTAATGAATTAACGTTGTGTAATTTAGGAATTACTTGATAAGTAATAAATAAATTATCAAACATGTAATTATATTTGAATATCAAGCAATACAGAATTTATAGATATGTAAGGTTTCATCCCTTTGGGGCCAGGAAATTGTTTATGACACTCCAAAAAAGATTTGTTTAGTGCAAAATTTCCTAGAACTGTGGGAATAACCTTAAAAGTAAATGATGTTAAAAATTATCACTTAAATCAACAGTATTGTTCTTGTTACATTAACGTTGTTAACTTTACGTATCTGTTTTTTTTAATGTTTGATTTAAAAATGATTATGTAAATTTTTTTTAATTAAGTTTTGACGCAATGTTTTTCACGGATCACTTTTTAATAAAATAAAATTCATAAACTAAGATAAAAAAGATTAACCCAAGGCCTTAAAGTCCTAAATAAATAGAAGAATAAATAAAATAATTGCGAAATTTACCGTATGCAATGGTTGCAAATGTACTTGTAATTAACCACGAACCTCACTTCACAGGTAAATACCTACTAATTATTTGTAACAAACACCGCTCATAATCTCATATACTCCAACTTTAACTCCATCTATAACATAAGTGTATTAATGATACACTACTATATTATCGTTACTCCACTAGATGTCAGTGTTACACATTTTTTGAGCAATACTTAATTTTTCTACCGATGGACAAACTATCACACAACTAAACACATAATAAAAGAAAAATAAATGGTTTTGAACATATACTGCTGAGCTACCTTTACATTGGATTTAATATATATCGGCTTAGTGTAATGGTAGAAACCGTATTTCAAAATCAATTCGTTGTAGTTATCACGTTAATTTAGCGTTCTTGGTCTTAAACATTCAAACATTGCAAATTATGCACATACTCTGTTGATTAACCTTTAATAACTTTTCAATTATTTGTTTGCTATAATTTATTATTAAGCACAAGAAACCAAATTTGCTATCAAATGTATGGTTTTTATTATTGAGGAAGGCCCAAATTTCAATATATTAGCAGATACAAAGTCTGCAAATCGCAGGATTTCATAAATCATGAATCGTTGTTGAGAAATAGTAGTGAAAAGCACAAAAAGATATAAATCACGTTTTTGGTTAAAAATTATCATAATGTATAAAGGACAAAGGAAAATTGCAGTTAGTAGAATCAATATTTTTCGAACAAATTATCTTGCGTTTAAAAATTCAGAAACACGTACAGCATATATTATAAACTAACAACTTTGGCGCAGTCGGCAGGGGAATAAGTTTTGGTTTCCATCCAAAGGCAAGGAATGTACCATAACCTATGGTAACAAAATATGCTACATCAGAATTGTGTTTTTCGAAGGATACCAACACATCTCCAAAGTATAAATGTGAGAAGCCAGTTGGCAATATTAAAAACAAGTATGACAATTACACCGTCAAATGGACTGAGCCAAAATTCACCATTAATCAATCCATGTTGCCTATCTAATACATATCTAATACATGTTGTATCCAACAGATTAAGTACAATGTTTCTAATAGTACAGTTATAGAATTAATTCCAAACAAAATCTTTACCATCATAATTGTGCATCGCATCATTCAACCCTTTTTCTTTTTTAATTAGTATTTATCTCTAATCTTTAACCATTTATTTCACTATTATGTTGTTGCAATGCCCAGGTTTAATTGAGTAGAACAATTTTGCTTTTATTCTCATATCCTACATACTTGTTTCTAATTTATAAAAGTGCAATTTTTTACGATTATCATTCATAATTAAGATAATTATTAACTTTTGCGCCTTAATCGTGTTAGTTTATTTATATTCTATAAAAATAACAATTATAGTTACAGCCCTCAGTAAATGATAACAGTTTTTAAAACATTGAGTTGTCCAAAAGATTTATGAAATATGAAAACGTATAAATAAGCCAGCTATAATCGTTAAATTCCATAGTTGGCTAACTACCTAGAAAAAAAGTTAGATTCCATAGTTTACAGTTTACCTAACTTATAGCAGGATTATCTTTGGGTTTTAATATTTCGTAGATTTATCTGACAAATCCGTCAATTTTTAACTTTCTCACCTAAAGAGAACGTTATTATAATCTGACCAAAAGTTCAAAATTTAACTGAGATCCGAAACATCTGCTTTGAGATTCAAAGGACGTGATTTCTGAAAAATGTCTGGACGTAATAACTCATAAACTTGAAACGCGATTGCATTCACATTTTATATGACTGTTTGAAATTTAAATATGTAGACACCAGCGAAATTTGGTGGAGGCAGATGGAGGGGTCATGGAGTAATAAAAATAATATTTATAAATTAGCCTAAAGAAACCTTTGGTAAACGAACATAAAACGCAATAAATAAAATGCGTTTAATGTTATATGACTCAATGTTCCACGGTATATAAAGTGTTACAGAAATATTACTTATAGAGTATTCGTAAATAAGAAAAATTAAGTAAGGATGTAAAAAATGACATACTTTTTGACATTAAATATCCGTACTGAAATCGAGAAAACGTTATCTTAATTCAATCAACATTTACATTTAAGAAAACTCGATGACGCCTACATTACAATTAACATACATGTTATAATTTAAACATAATAAATCTATAAGTGTTTTATATATTTCGTTTCCCAGTTTCTGAATAATTTACACCGGTTTTTTTATTTAGAGTGGGAAAGTTTTTGAGCCAGCGTACTCAACTTCTTTAATACTGTTATCGTTTACCGTGGACAGCTGTAACTGTAACTGTTATCGAAACGTTCAAATTTGTATAAAACATAAAAAACCCAAAACTTGAGTTAACTAACTGCTTTTAATTTGTGTAGGTTTTGTTTGTTTTCCTCTTTCTGAACTTTTGTGATTTGAGATATCCTTAGGAGTAAAAAGGGTATAGTTTCACCTCCCCCCCTTTGTTTAATTATGACTTATGAATTATAAGAAATGCACCGCCACTCGTTGGATTCTGCGCATTAATGAACTTGACCTAGATATTACGGTAAACATTTTTTGTACAACAGTAGAATGGGACCCAGCTGAGGGCCAACGATGCCCGCCGTCGCGACGACCGAGGGAGAGGGAGAGGGAGAGGGAGAGAGGGAGAGGGAGAGGGAGAGGGAGAGGGAGAGGGAGAGGAGAGGGAGAGGGAGAGGAGAGGGAGAGGAGGAGAGGGAGAGGGAGGGGAGGGAGAGGAGGGAGGGAGGGAGAGGGAGAGGGAGAGGGAGGAGAGGAGAGGAGAGGAGAGGGAGAGGAGAGGGAGGAGGGAGAGGGAGAGGGAGGGAGAGAGGGAGAGGGAGGGAGGGAGGGAGAGGAGAGGGAGAGGGAGAGGAGAGGGAGAGGAGAGGAGAGGAGAGGAGAGGAGAGGAGAGGGAGAGGAGAGGGAGAGGAGAGGAGAGGAGAGGGAGAGGGAGAGGGAGAGGGAGAGGAGAGAGAGGAGAGGGAGAGGAGAGGGAGGGAGAGGGAGAGGGAGAGGAGAGGAGAGGGAGAGGGAGGAGGAGAGGAGAGGAGAGGGAGAGGGAGAGGGAGAGGAGGGAGAGGAGAGGAGAGAGAGAGGGAGAGGAGAGGGAGAGGGGGAGAGGGAGAGGGAGAGGGAGAGGGAGAGGGAGAGGAGAGGGAGGAGAGAGGAGAGGAGGGAGAGGGAGAGGGAGGGAGAGGAGAGGAGAGGAGAGGAGAGGAGAGGAGAGGGAGAGGAGAGGGAGAGGAGAGGGAGAGGGAGAGGGAGAGGAGAGGGAGAGGGAGAGGGAGAGGAGGGAGAGGAGAGGAGGAGAGGGAGAGGGAGAGGGAGGGAGAGGAGGGAGAGGGAGAGGGAGAGGGAGAGGAGAGGAGAGGGAGGGAGAGAGGAGAGGAGAGGGAGAGGGAGGAGGGAGAGGGAGAGGGAGGGAGAGGGAGAGGGAGAGGGAGGGAGAGGAGAGGGAGAGGGAGAGGGAGAGGAGAGGGAGAGGGGTGGTTTTATAGTGCATATAGTTATATGTGCACGATATAGTGCCGCTTTAGGATACAAAGTTAACAAAAGTTTCTTAATTTTAGATCCGGGTGGAATCATATGTTAGGGCGCTAACGGCAGGTCGCTGTGGGATTCATGCAAATCTCTCGGAAAATCTAAATCGCAATCCAAAATGTAACCAATCTCGGAATCATCGGGATGATTTATTATGTCCAAGTCCTCAAAGTTTTCCACAAAATTAAAGTTGCCGATCGGTAACGATTTACACATGGTGACTCAATAAAGCAAATTTACGTCATAGTAAATTAAATAGGCGGTTTGAAGTTCTGGGTCGAATCCTTCCGACATGTATTTGTTGTTGGCTTTTGCCTAACAAGTACTGCATTGAGTGACACCTCCCCTAATACCCTTCTCAATGTACATAACCTGATCGATGTCGGTGAAAAGTTCCAATCTGACCTATGTAATTTTTGTCATTGCATCAAATGCTAGACCGGGAGCCGTGTAGTAGTGTAATGGATCAAGAAGGTAGGTTTGCCGGCAGGTGTTGCGAAAATTTTCAAAGATATCCGCTAAAAGAAGCACGTCAGTTTTTAGATACAGGTCCAAATACTGACCCAACGTTCGAATATCAAAAACATGCCATACTTTTAAAACATGCTCGTATGATTCACTACTGACACCTTCATTATGCAAATAATTAAAGAATTCCTCTTTAGTCGGTTGTGAGGTCTCATTTAACTTTTCCCAAGAATCTATGTACTCATATGAAAAAACACCTTTTCTCGTTATCAAATCAAATTCGGTTTTGTTACGGCTGTGTAATCTAGTTATGGATTTTTTGTCATCATCCAAATGGGAACATAACTTGTCTAAGCTGCTACTCATAAATCGAAAGGAGTCGATAAATTTAAACTGAATGCTTGTATTGTCAACATGTTTTGTAAAAGAAATATACTTTTCTTTGTTTAATGGTAAGAGTTTAACAGGTCCAGGAATACCGGTTCCTAGTTCTTTAATGAAAAAATGAACATCGGACGCGCTTAGGTTATGGAATACTACAGGGGTTTCGTGAGAATCTTGAAAGTTTAAGTTACAGTTATTATGGGTAGCCCCTTCATAGATCCCTGTGAGGTGCGAGTGTTTCTTTACTTTAATTTCATTTTCTACAAAATATTTCTCGCATACGTGGCGCTGCGTA
Source organism: Vesta saturnalis (assembly GCA_036346205.1). Lineage (NCBI taxonomy): Eukaryota > Metazoa > Arthropoda > Insecta > Coleoptera > Lampyridae > Vesta > Vesta saturnalis. The sequence goes on along the minus strand of JARFJB010001805.1, from coordinate 565,470 downwards.
GCCTCATCAAAATTTTGTTGTTGAACCAAGCTTAGCGGTTGCTTGGGAATTACATTAGTAACAATTGAATTGACCGAATTTGCAATGTTCCATAACTGATAGATGAACCATGTAATGCAATTTGCCGCTCTATAGCAGAAAAATTTTGATAAAGTGTCATCGTAAGAGCACTTGAGATAAAACGCAATACTGAAAGGTTTTGAAACAATCTTGTGTTTGCACCACCAACATCTGGAGAATTAGAACATGTTTCTAAAATACTCTCAATGTCTGCGTAAATAGCAAAAGGAACCTTTTCTTTATATGAATACTGCGCTAATATTTTTGGTTTTCGTTGGGCAATATGACCGAGCATTTATTTATTTGACAGCAGTTAGTGGAGAGTTTCAGTAACAGAGTGTTAGAGGAAAAATTATTTAAGCATATGTTACCAAAGAATTTTTTGTGTGCTCGATTGGAAAGTTGAGAGGACAACAACGCTGACTTGTTTTTGATCCACGATTCAATAACTCATCCAAATGGGGATAGCTTCCTATTATATCGGGGCGAGGAAAACAAAATTTATCGTTATTTTTAATATTAACAGCCCTCTTTAGTGCAATAAAACCTGGAACTGTGATGAAAGTAGAAATGCCACTCCTTATGGGAACGTAATTATTTATGTTTACTTTCAAATGCAAAATTTCACTTAGAGCAAACCCCGATCCTTCCTCTTGAAACTCTTCCAGTTTTACTGTCAATCTGTCAACTTTCCCTTTGATACCACAGCTTGAGATTTGTGCCAAAGTCAATAACGGAATTTCTGGTAGAAAAATGCTTTAATTCTACATTCATATTTTGAGGGTTAATAAGTTGGCATACCAGTACAACATTCACTTTTAACAAAGACCTCTTCAAAATGATATTTAAAAAATTCTAGCAAAGCTATCATATGCCTGTGCAAAAAAAATTAAGGGATCCTTGTATCCTAAGTTGACTATAATTCCCGTTAATAATCTGGAATCAAAACAAGATTTAAGGGAATACCAAACTAAACTTGCCGTATTGCATTCACCACCTATCCTACCACCCGTTATGGAAGAGTTTACTAATTGCTGTGGTAGTCGAGCCAAATAAAATTTTAAAAGAGCCAAATTGCTCTTTAATCTAAGGGGACTTTCATTCATATTATATATCTAAGCGAACATTATTGGTAATAGCTTTTTCTATCAGAGAAATATTTTTCTAAGTATTGGAATATGTCTAACTATTTCGGGCTTATGTTTTAATAATTTTAATGTATTTTGAGTCAACTAGGAAGCTGTTGAGGGCAAACAGAGATGATAAGCATGACATAACTACCGACGCTAAACTTACCCTTAAAACATTCAACAAAAGTATTCCGGGTTTATTGAAATTTGCCCAGCGAAATCGAACCGAGCACAGAACCTAAGTATTTACAAGACAACAAAACACCTAATCAATAAACCTCTTATATAGATCATGTGCTCCGTAACAAAGTATCCAATATTCAAGTGGACAGACGCTACGTTGCATTTTTTCTCATTTCCTGCAAAAGTACTCTCTCTCTCACTTAAAAATGCTGAAACAACAAAAATTTATAATCAATAGTGACAATATTTACGTTGCTTATATCACTTAGCATCAGTCCTTTTACCGGAAATAACATGACAACTCTAAAGAAACAAACGAAGTTATCGTTATCATTAAAAAAAAACAAAAATCAAAAGCTCTCCAAAATATAAAAGTGCATGAGAGGCAGAAAGTAAAAAGTGAAAAAGTTCAGGAGGCTAATAAACAGCCTTTATTGAACTCGGAATATAGTGTGATAACAATACATTCCGACGATGAGTCAAGGCACGAGGAAGTTAGGTAATTATAATATCTACACAATTTGTATGATTGTGTATTTACCATATATTATGTAGTTTACTAATTTGAGTAATTTGTTTTACAGAGCAACACACACCCTCGAATCTTTACTTCGGGAGATGGAGGGCGACATAGATTTATTTCAACCACCAATTCGGTAATTATTACAAAATATGTAAAGTTCAAAGAAATTATAATAGAACGTTTTATTTGCAGAACAACAGCATCAGCACCACCACCACAGTTGTCCATGCCTCCGTTGTTAACAGAGGGTTCGTTTCATCAACTTTAATAGTAAGTTGCAAACCACAGCCAAACAAAAATTTACCTAACCTGTACATTTTATCACAGTAATGGAAACTCGCAGCCGTCTTCCCGTCTGGGGTCGTTGCCTCACCAACATGTACAGTAAGTTAAGAATTAATGACTCGAAATAAAAAAATTTAACTTGTTTTTATTCTTGATAGTACCGGAAAGCATATGAAGACAATGGTGGAGGTCTACGACAGGGATTTTGAAGAAGATTTCTACCCGACACCAACACCGCCCCATTTGCAACCGCAAACTCCGAGAGAATTAGCTCTCAAGACCATCGAAAAGATGAAGAATATGGAGACCGTGTATAAAAGCAAATTAAGGACTGCACGCAAAAGAACGACGCAGCTGAATGCTGAGTTGGAGACCTCTCGGGCAGAGGAAGGCAAACTAGAACAGGAACTGGCCTGCATCAAAAAATTTTGTGAATTTTGGGGCTGAGGTGTATAAATAGATAGATATGTAGTATGTAAATATGCAGAAATAAGAATTATATGTAATATTGGTTAAGTAATTATAATAAATCGGAAATATTTGCATTAATAACGGCCTCATATAAGAAATCCTGAAGTGATGCTAGCTTTAACATAACATTTATGAAAAGGACAACGAATATCCTTTACAACAAAAGTATACATCTTGCGTGCGTAGATAAATGGGGAATGACGCAGTATAAGAATAATTGTATAATATAAAATTAGTGAATTAATAATGGTAACCAGAGGTACTAAAATTAATGTGTGATAAGAGCGTGAAATCAGCTGTTATTAGTTTCTCAATTGTAATACTGTCATAAAAATTAAGCAAACATAAGGGAAATGAAATGATACAAAATAGTCAGCAAATGTGTAATGTGTCTGCAGGACTTACTTAAATTGATTTCCACTTTATACTTGTAAATGCATGTGTTAGAATGATAACAAAATTTATATTAAAAAGTAATCAATTCATGAATTGAGACAGAAAAAAATTAGTTGAATTAAAGTCATACGCTACTCAGGAAAACAAAAGAGGTGCAATAATTTTATTAATAACTGAAATAATGAAGGTAAGGGAACAAAACAAAACATAAGTACTATTTTATACTAAAAAAAAATAATAATAATTAAAAAATAAGTTATATAGAATACCTCATCAACCACTAGTCATATTGATGTCCGTCTATGAATAATTGAAATTTATGCAAATATTTAGTACGAGATGGGTCCACTAAATGATTCCGTTTATAAAAAGACATCGTACTAAACAAAATTATTTAAAACTGAAACAACGCAAAATTACTCACTTCCGGAAATATATTTTTGAAAATTAGTAATTACTTCATCTGAAAATTGAAGTTAAAAAATAAATTACGTATAATATTCTACTTAGCCTCTTCCATTCTGTTGAAACCTAAATCAACAAATTCAAAGAAATCTGTAATAAAGACAGGTTTCAGTAAAAAAAAATGTTTATGAATTTTTCTTGCCAGCCATTATTTTAGTATATTAAGTAAAATGGGTATATGTCTGTAATATGATATTATAATGTAAGGTGAACAGCGTTATTATATACATTTTTCATATAAGTATGCGTAAGTAAAATTATATTATAAGTAACTGTAAAAGACGTACCTGCATGTAAATAAAAAGAGACATCGTACTAAAACAAAAATTATTTAAAACTGACACAACGACAAAAATTAATCACTTCCGGAAAGATATTTCTTAGAAAATTAGTAACTACTTCATCTGGAAATTGAAGTTAAAAAAATGAATGACGTATAATATTCTACTTACCCTCTTCCCTTCTGTTGAATCCTAAATCAACAAATTCAACGAAATCTGTAATAAAGACAAGTTTCAGTAAAAAAAATGTTTATAAATTTTTCTTACCAGCCATTATTTTAGTATATTTAGTAAAATGGGTATCTGTCTGCAATATGATATTATAATGTAAGGTGAACAACATTATTATATAAATTTTTCATATAAGTATGCGTAAGTAAAATTATATTATAAGTAACTGTAAAAGACGTACCTGCATGTAAATAAAAAGAGACATAGAAGAAGCCAACGAGGACGTGCTCTAGCTTGCTAAGGCAGAAGGACTCATATAAGTACTAAAAAGACGCGCTTTTTTATTTTTAAATTTGCCCATAGGTCCAAATCGAAATTAATATTTTTGAAAAGGTGATTGCGTGTTACAAGCGGCACTTTATCTGTTGCGTTTTTTAATTTGCCAAAAATATAATAAAATGGTCCTATAATTGACCTATACAACTTTAAAACGATAAACTGCACTTAAAACGCAACTTTTTTTTTCTTTACTTACTTATACTCACAAGAAACACAACTTACTGCACGATTTCAACAATTTTAATTAGTATAGGACTACCAATTTTTAAGTTCTAACGCGACGTAAAATTATATATGTAATTTCATGTAAAATCAGTACTATAATGAATAAAATGTACTTCAACAGAAAGAAATGTGTATGAGTAGAACCCCGGCACCTTAACGCATCTGGCAACACCGCTTTTTTACGTCACAAGACCGCCCACGTGGACCGTTTCCATCTTATTTTACTCGCTTACGTGTAGGACGTATTTTTCACCCCTATTTTTTACACATCCACGTGTGAGACCGTATTTATCAACCCTTTTCATCCCTAATTTTACATACACCTAGAAGACCTCATTTCAACCCTTTTTAACCCTAATTATTTTTTATATACCCTCATGTGAGACCTTTTTCAAAACCTTATGGTTGTATAAGGACCTTTGACAGCTAGGACTTTTGTGGCTGCTAACGTGAGGACTGGGTGGCTTGGCTTGGCTTAGGCCTGTACTTAGTAGGGGCTGAACCGGGGCTCTGTAGAGCTAGGGTTGAAGTTACTGTATTTAGTTGCTAGGGCTGTATGTAGAGGTAGGGTTGTTTTCTGGTAATTATCTTCAGCTTTAATTAAGGTTCTTTTGGTTGTAACCCTGAGGCTAGGTAATTGTGCATACATGTTAAATGGTATCTTGTAAGATACGTTATCTCTCTCGCTCTCTCTCTCTCTCACACACACACATACACACACACACACACACACACACACACACACACACACACACACACACACACACACACACACACACACACACACACGCATACAAACGAAAACACGCAAATACGAAAACCTGCAAAAACACGAAACGAAAAACCAAAACATGCAATCACACCAAACGAAAAACCCAAAACATGCAAACACGCAGATACGCAAAAACGAAAACACACAAAACGAAAACACGTAAACACGTAAACACACAAATGGCAGACATGAAAAACGAAAACCAAGATTTCGCTAATACGAAAATAGCAAACACGAAAAATGGCAAACACGAAAAAACGAAAATAAAAAATTTACCAACACGAAAAGCGCAAACACGAAAAATGGTTAACACGCAAAACGAAAACCAAGATTTCGCTAACACGAAAATAGCAAACACACAAAAATGGAAACACGAAAAATGGCCGACACGAAAAACGAAAACCAAGATTTCGCTAACACGAAAATAGCAAACACGAAAAATCGCAAACACGAAAAACGAAAACCAAAATTTAGCTAACACGAAAAGCGCAAACACGAAAAATGGCCCACACGAAAAACGAAAACCAAGATTTCGCTAACACGAAAATCGCAAACACGAAAAACGAAAACCAAAATTTAGCTAACAAAAGCGCAACACGAAAATGGCACACGAAAACGAAAACCAAAATTTCGCTAACACGAAAAGCGCAATCCAAGATTTCGCTAACACGAAAATAGCAAAACACAAAAAAAAAAAAAAAAAAAAAAAATGGAAACACGAAAACGAAAGCCAAGATGTCGCTAACACGAAAATAGCAAACATACAAAAATGGAAACACGAAAAATGGCAGACACGAGAAACGAAAACCAAAGATTTCGCTAACACGAAAATAGCAAACACACAAAAATGGAAACACGAAAAATGGCCGACACGAAAAACGAAAGCCAAGATTTCGCTAACACGAAAATCAACGAAATCGACACGAAAAACGAAACCAAAATTTAGCTAACACGAAAAGCGCAAAACACGAAAAATGGCCGACACGAAAAACGAAAACCAAAATTTAGCTAACACGAAAAAACGCAAACACGAAAAACAAAAACGAAAAAAACACAAACATGAAAAACGAAAATGAAAAACCGCAAACACGAAAAACGAAAACGAAACGCAAACATGAAAACGAAAACACGAAACGAAACGAAAATCGCAAACAGGAAAAACGAAAAATCGCAAACATGAAAAACGAAAACGAAAAATCGCAAACACGAAAAACGAAAACAGAGTTGTAGTATGAGTCAAGATAGGGTATTGGGGTTTATAAATAAAATAATTTTATCTGTTTATCTGTTTTTATTCTTTATATCCAAATGGAAGAGTATCAAAATTTTCTATTCTACGTCGCTTAGAATAACTTATCCTATACTGCTTAGATTCCGGTCTACTTAATACATTATAACAACTATCTCTAACTATTTTTCTGTCATTATATACAAACAAAGAGTCTTTACTATTACTAAGTACCATATCTTTCATCGCATCAAAGTTTATAATGCGCGAGTTTTTATAATTTAAGGTAATGCCTTTTACTTTACACACTGATTTAACTGTTTTATCACTGGTTGAAAATACGTTATAACTATAGTTTTTCGGTCCAGCACTAACAAATTCGGATATATAGCTCCCATCACCGTACGCTTCCAGCTCGTCGGTCATCTGGCCAAGGAAATCCCCGCAGGCTGGATTCCAGTCGCCGGGCTTTGCGATAAATATAACACTGTCTGTGTCGTAATACAGAACGCGGCGGTCTAGTTTCTCCAAGTAACTATATAACTCTAAACGTGCATGAGCTGTCGTGTATGCGGCTATGGACACATTAATTGTTTTTGTGGCTCACCCTCTCCTCCGGTCTATCCCAATTTACCATTACAACATTATCATTTAATAGGTATTATGGATTGTACCTGAACCAATGGATCGGTAAATAATTTGAAAAAGTCCTTTGGTTCAGATACAATACTGCATTAGGTTAAATTCTCGCGCTGACCAAACTTACCCCAAAAAGAATTCAGCATAAGTTTGGCCAAGTACCTTAAACCGGGGTTCTTCTTAATATTACCGTGGTCTAACCGAATCCCCTCTTTCTCATAATACTCTGTCACGTACTGCGTTTTCTCGACTTCTGACGTGCAATGGCTAGGCCACCCTGAACATTCCTGTTTTAGTTTTAAGAAATTATCTATGTACCCACTAAATAACCCATCCTGTTTAGTTGCTCTGTCATACGTGGTTACCTCGTATTCCCAAACTTCAAAAACATCAAGGACTATATAGTTTTTAGAGATAGCTTTACGCAGTTCGTCAGCTACAAATGTTCCAACGAAACTGCGCTCAGCTTCACTATGTCTACATTCCCCTTGATTTAAATCAGCACCGCACGTCTTACACAGCACAAACATCAGTTTGCCGTGCATTTTTAGAGGTAAAACAGGGTTGTAGAGATTAGAGGGCGGTAGTACTCTGCATTTAATTAAACCCTCCACCGTGTCTAATGAAATGTTCTTACATTCTAAACCTACATGAATTTTCGGATGACCTACAGGATATTTACAATATTTATTTACAAATGGGTATAATGAGCACACGTCATAATACATAATTTTCTCGTTCACGCCGTCACATTCGTGATAAAGTTTGCTAGCATTAGTGCGACCTCCGTAAAATGCGTCACGCGGATTTAAGGGGTCATCATCTTGATTGCCTAAATTCTGAATAAACGTTCTCAATTCATCATTTACAAGTATTTGTTTTTTAAAATCGCATTCGCGCATCTCAACTAGATTATACCCGCGCTCGCGTAGAAACTGGGAGCGCGCCACCGTGTTCTCATTCCGTGCAAGCATAGAGGTACTTACACCGAGTTTAGGGTCCATGTTGGCTTGGTTGGGGAAACACTCCTCGCAACCGTGCCAGTAACAGCCAAGAAATTCAAAAACGGTGTTTGACTCATCGCAATATCCGTCGACCTTAACACCTTCAGGTATTCTAAATTCACGAGATTTCCCAGCATGCTGTATAGTCACCTGCTGAGAATGTTCCACCCAACGTAACCACTGTATCGCGATTTTGGATTGATTGTCGGCACGTCTATAACCACCCTTAGGAATAAGCCCTATTGTGTTCTCTTTAAGGAAACGTCTACGAAACACCTTGTTGCACGCACTGGCAATTGTGGTAGCCTCCTCGAACGGATCGACTTTATTTTGAGTCGTGAAAATGGACCAGAAACTAATGCAGCCCTTAACGAGAATCTTAACGTCCATCAGGCAATATCTCTCAATCTCCTCACTCATCTTAAAAACATAATTACTCTGGGCCGTGTGCCAGTCTAAAAGTTTTTGTCGATCACCCGCCGACATCTGATCTGCACAATAATATTCGTGTGTTGGCAATGGACCCACGTAATTCTGGTTCTCGGATGTGTTGAAGAGATATGGGAAATAACCTTTGGACTCGGGGAAATTGAAAGTTTTTGGAAATGCCGAGAGCGGTGACGGAATGAAATTAAGGGAGTCAATGAATCTAATATCACCACACTGAATAGAAATTAGTTTTAAGCCGTTGCAGATGACATTAGGTCTCCATTGATTATTATTAGTTAACATGCATCTGAGCACAAAACACCCATCGTACCCCTTCATGTTATGTGCGATGCATGTAACTTTAAACTTTCTTGCTCTCTCGGCAACATATGACAGAAACGATTCAACTGGGTTTTCCCTGAAAATGTGCACTCTTTTGCTACATACTGAGGATTCCTCATCTAAATTGTCAGCATGTTTGATACAGACAGAGCAAACATTCGCGGCCACGCATAGATTGGGCTCATGCAGAAACCTATCATTCGTACCTTCACACACTTTTTCTTGCATACACTCCAAATCATAAAAGATAAACATAGATGGTTTACCATTAGTACTGTCACGTCGAGCTTTGTTAACGGCCATGTAGCAAAGATGACCGATAGGTTTCGCTCATGCATGTGGGCGACTGTATCCGCATCTATGTTTACCCTTTACTTCAGTTGTTTTAAGACATTTTAAACACCTACGCAATTTTTCGCATACTTTAGCGTCCTTGTGGTTTTTAAGACATTCAGCCCCATAAAAATCTCTTGCAATCATTACAAGCAATTTTCGGTTTTCAATAGAACAAGGTGGTTTCTGATGACACGCGGGCACTGGTACATACATTTACATGCCTTCTTGTTATTATACAACGTTTTCTGCATTGTTCGCAGTAATAACTGCAGGTAAATGCTGACGTGAGACTGGTAATTACGTTATAGTGCTCGTCTTCTAATATTAAATTTAAAACTACTCTAGCTGGTTCCCTAGGGCCCTCAAAATAAACTGAATCAACTATACGCGAATTATAAACTACAATGGTATATGAATCTAAATGATTTTGAAATGCCTGAATATGCTCGTAACTACCGCCCTGACTAAGATCTACACCGCTGTCTTGGCAAAGCTGTATAGCTCGTTCTTGAAGTAAGGGGCGCCCCATTTCCATACCATAACGTTTTGTATCGTTATTTTTAAATGCAATAGCTATAACTAGAAGCACGAGCTAAACAATTATTTTCGTTAATTGCTGTTGGTACAACAATAATACCTTGCCTTTTGGATTTACAAAAGTCTGCAAATTTTAACCCCGCCAGGTTTTTGCGCCCATAGCCTACAGGTAACGACACTCTATCAACGTTTAACACTAATAAGTCACTTGAGAAAAAACTAGCGTTACTCTGCATTACCTTTTCAAGTAGCGACATTATCACTTTCACCGACAACTGGTCCACTCTTCTAAATGAAATACCTATTGGTTTATCAGGGAAATTTGGGTTCCTTAATGTTATCCCTACACGGTCTGAAGGAGCCGCGTCCTTAACTATGTATGAATACAGTTCCTCAAAGGCGCTCTGTAAAAATGTGTATTAGATAAATTTTTAGTAAAAATGGTATATTTTACCTGTAGCCACGTTAGAGGATTATCCTTGCACGTCTCGTCATTAAAACTAAATCTCAAAGTTTTACACTTGGTATTGAATTTCTTAATAAATTTAGTGTTTGAATCCCCAATTATATTTATATGGTTGAACCCTGAGGAGGGTCCGGCCTGTTGCTGGGAACCTGAACCCAATTGGTTCTGCTGTAATGTACTCGTTCAGTAATACAATAGAAAATTAAAAAAAAAGACATACCGTTATCAAATTCTCCACAGCGGAAGTTTCCATCACCTCATCAAACACATCATCCATATTTATTTGAGCAGAGCAAAAAAATAATAATTAAAAATCTTTAAAATAAAAACAAGCATATACTTACACTCCACTAGCTCGTTGTACAGTTTCAACAAAATCATTATAAACATCTATCGAGTCAATAGTGTCATTCTCGCACATCATTTTATAAGTGATGATATTGTACGCATTTCTTACCCCCTCATGATGCTCTTTCTTGTTATTATACCGCTTTCTGCATTGTTCACAGTAATAACTGCAGGTAAATGCGGACGTGAGACTGGTAATTACGTTATAGTGCTCGTCTTCTAATATTAAATTTAAAACTACTCTAGCTGGTTCCCTAGGGCCCTCAAAATAAACTGAATCAACTATACGCGAATTATAAACTACAATGGTATATGAATCTAAATGATTTTGAAATGCCTGAATATGCTCGTAACTACCGCCCTGACTAAGATCTACACCGCTGTCTTGGCAAAGCTGTATAGCTCGTTCTTGAAGTAAGGGGCGCCCCATTTCCATACCATAACGTTTTGTATCGTTATTTTTAAATGCAATAGCTATAACTAGAGCACAGCTAAACAATTATTTTCGTTAATTGCTGTTGGTACAACAATAATCCTTGTCTTTTACAAAAGTCTGCAAATTTTAATCAGGTTTTGCGCCATAGCCTACAGGTAACGACACTCTATCAACGTTTAACACTAATAAGTCACTTGAGAAAAACTAGCGTTATCTGCATTACCTTTTCAAGTAGCGACATTATCACTTTCACCGACAACTGGTCCACTCTTCTAAATGAAATACATTGGTTTATCAGGAAATTTGGGTTCTTAATGTTATCCTACACGGTCTGAAAGCGTCCTTAACTATGTATGAATACAGTTCCTCAAAGGCGCTCTGTAAAAATGTGTATTAGATAAATTTTTAGTAAAATGGTATATTTTACCTGTAGCCACGTTAGGGATTATCCTTGCACGTCTCGTCATTAAAACTAAATCTCAAAGTTTTACATTGGTATTGAATTTTTAATAAATTTAGTGTTTGAATAATTATATTTATATGGTTGAACCCTGAGGAGGTCCGGCCTGTTGCTGGAACCTGAACCCAATTGGTTCTGCTGTAATGTACTCGTTCAGTAATACAATAGAAAATTAAAAAAGACATACCGTTATCAAATTCTCCACAGCGGAAGTTTCCATCACCTCATCAAACACATCATCCATATTTATTTGAGCAGAGCTATAAAAATAATAATTAAAAATCTTTAAAATAAAAAAACAAGCATATACTTACACTCCACTAGCTCGTTGTACAGTTTCAACAAAATTATTATAAACATCTATCGAGTCAATAGTGTCATTCTCGCACATCATTTTATAAGTGATGATATTGTACGCATTTCTTACCCCCTCGCCGGTTAATGCACCAGCGCTGAACAACTCAAGAATTTGGTTGACGTTTAAAGATTCCATAGCTATGCTCTTCAAAACAGAACTAAATTAACTAAACCAAGCGTGCGCTTTTATACTATTCTTCCAGGCCCCGGGGGCTAACTTCAAGGAGTGTAAAAAACCATGATGTTTTCTGTTAATATCAAATAAACCTTGTTGTTGAAGGTGAAATTGGGTAATAACATAATTTGTATAATGTAACCAAAATGAGTCTTAAAGGAAATGTAATAATTTTAATTTTTTATCTTAGCTAAGCATTTTTATAACTTGGTCATTGGTATAAAACACTCATTGTTTAACTATATCAGTTGTTTTAAATTCATTGAAAAATAATTTTAATTAACTAGATGTACAAATACATTTAAAATCTAAGACCTTTTATTTTTCATCGTTTTTATTACAGAACAGTCTTTGATAGTAATCTTTAAATATACTTTTTATTCCTTATATTCTAGCAATTTAAAATGAACATAATTAAGTACCAGGACTGATTATTTCTCATAATACTGCAATTAACTTTAAAATTGAAATCCAGCAACGGTATAATATGTTGTTATTGAGAAATGGAGAATTGATCTAACACTAAAGTTTCATCCTATGAATTTTCTCGCTAATTTATGCAGGCTCTTTTGTAATAATAATAAGTTGTATTGTAAAAGAAAAAACAGTTTTATATGACAGAGAGTCGTTTTAAACTTCATTCAAATAAATAATTATTAATAACACATATATCTAGGATGAGATCGTAATTATTTAGGCATTTATACAATATAAATAATATTGAAAATCCATCTTTTCAAGTAATTTGTTACTGTTTAACTGCAGAATTATCACACTGTCTCACACTGTAGTTTAATAAATTATTATTAAACACCTTTTCTTTCATTATAGATTATTAGTAAGACATGTTGGTGTAACTTACAATTAAAAATAAAAATAAGGATCAACTATAGGATAAATAAAAATAAATCATTTTTAGCGGTTTTAGTTGTTTTAAGCATGTTACTCATTCTTGATAATCAGTTTGTAAATTATTGAAAATAACAGGATTATGTAATTACGCAAACGGTAATTAATATAACATATAAAACACGTTTATTTAACTCTATGTATAAGTAATTATAAACTTTTTTCCAGTCCTAATGAGGTTTTTTATAAAACATCTATCAAAACAATTTTGTTTGTTTCAAAAATACTGTTCATTTCGCTTTGTTATTAATCAAGCTGCATTTTAAAAATTACTATATGTTATATATTAACGATAGAACTAGTTATATAACACATAGAAAGTGGTTTTTTACTTTTAGTAATTCCCTAAATTACTTCTGATGAGGAAAATACATTCTTTCAAATAAATATGTAAAACTTCCTGTCTATGCCTGCTTGTGTAAAGACCCTGAGGTAATTAAATCTAGCTATAAAAACGAATGAAGTATTCACTATCTTCACTTGTTTCCTACTTCTTCAAAACAATGCTGGTAAGTTGTTTTGCTTTAACCTTTATTTATTTTATTCCATCATGCAGTGTAATGCTGTGTTATATTTACAGATATGAATTTAGTTAACCTAAACTCATCGACATGTTTTAAGTTAAAAAATTAATACTATTGGGTTGGTGTTGAATACAAAATACTCAATCTTAGACTCGTACCAACAAATATGGAAAAAGGTTACTATTGAATTGATAGAGGTTAAATGTACGCTACCAACCGTTTTATAAGTATTTCAAGGAGAATCAACGCATATACCAATTTAATGATTAGCTCAAGATTAAAAGACGTTTCATTCAGTTCTTTTAGGACCAGCAGGGAAAACAACAAATTTAATATTCAAGTAGAAAAGGTAATATAAAAGAAGTTGTTATGTGTTATTGTCTTAATAAAATTCTTATTTCGTTGTACATGACGAATTGTTTATTAATTACATGTCCGTGTGGGTGAGAAAGATAAAAGAGAGAAATGATCAAAAATACTGCTAGTTTAAAATACACCACTAGATGGCGTCACAAATTCAAAAAGGTACAGTTCAGACAAGTCTTATAAGATTAATAGGCAATTGCATTAGGGGTATCTATGGGACAATGTTCTTATATCTGTCTTATAAATTAGGTTAGGGAACGCAACACAAGGGACAAAGGACCAAGATCAAATCGAAAATGTTCTATACAATATAATAGCAATTAAAAGAATATGCACAATTACCTAGCCTCCAGGGTTAAACCAAAAGAACCTTAATTAAAGCTGAAGATAATTACCAGAAAACAACCCTACCCTCTACAGCCCTAGCCCCAACCCCTAAAACAGTCCTAAACTTCAACCCTAGCTCTACATAGCCCCAGCCCGGTTCAGCCCGACCCCTAATACAGGCCTGCCAAGCCAAGACCAGCCCCACCCAGTCCTCACGTTAGCAGCCAAAAAAAGTCCTAGCTGTCAAAAGGTCCTTAATACAACCATAAGGTTTTGAAAACGGTCTCACATGAGGGTATATAAAAATAATTAGGGTTAAAAAGGTTGAAATGAGGTCTTCATGTATTAAAATTAGGGATGAAAAGGGTTGAAAATACGGTCTCACACGTGGATGTGTAAAAAATAGGTGAAAAATACGTCCTACACGTAAGCGAGTAAAAATAAGGTGGAAAACCCGGTCCCCCACGTGGCGGTCTTGTGACGTAAAAAAGCGGTGTTGCCAGATGCGTTAAGGTGCCGGGGTTCTACTTGTATGGTCGGCGTTTTAATTGCAAGATATAATTACGAGCGTTTTTCCAATCTTATCTAAACCATATAGTTCATTATCATTTTACAAGTTTTACTCATTTATTACTATATTACTTATATTTCTTGTAATTTTTGATGTAACCATTAATTAACATAACACTGTTGATTTCATTATTTGAAAATGAAACTTTACTTACTATTAAAAATGTACATTAGTACAACTTCATATTTCCCATTTGTAATTCATATAATTTAAATTAATGCATATTCCATATAAGTTCTATTTTTGGAACGTAATATTTTAAATTAAATCAATATTCACATATTATATAATGCAGTAAAAGCATCTTCGTTTAGTTTAAAAATTTTCATGTATATGCAATTCCGTTGAGCACCTTTATTTCATTTTCATTTTTACATATTACAAACACATACGTAACTATTCTTTTACAAAATTAAAAAATTAGGGCAAACAATATTACAACAGTTCACAAGAATAAATAACAATTTTTTTCTAAAATAAGGTATTTAAAATCTATTAAAATTTTACTAACAGATCATAAGTTTTTGACTTTTGATTTTAGTTCTGCCAGTGTCAAACGAAACACATCAATGTCTAGATTGTTAGCAATTTTACAATAATGCGTTAACAACAAGACCTTAGTTTAATCTTGCTTTTTTCAGCATACGCTGCACTTCATACAACTCCAAATCATATTTTAACACTAGCACAGAACCGAACCACACATATCTGGTTATTTCCTTTGTGACATATTAGCTTAGCAGAGATTCAAACCACATATGTTTTTGGTCACCTACTATTTTTGAATGATGAGGGGCACCAGCTATTTTTAATAATGGTACTGTCACTAAAATTTTTAGCTAAGACGCGAACCGACTATTTTTAGCTATGACGCGACCATCTTTTACTGCAGACATACACCGACCATTTTTAGCTATCATACACCACATTATAGCGAGGACCCAAACCAGCTATAATCTGACCCCCCCCCCCCCAAGGTGACCTTATAAATCTAGTGACTTTTCTAGTGACTTTCTTCAAATCTAGTGACTTTTTGGGTTAGGATCGGCCTTGTATTACTACTGATCTCCTAATAGATTTCCTAGAGGTAGATCCGGGTACCCTTCTTTTGAAATGTAAATAACCGAATCATTATGGTAATATGGTAATAAATTAAACAGGGGTTCAACAGCCTCTTCCACGTATGTCCAGTTTATAATTAGAGTGTCCTCGTTAATTTCCTTTATATCATTAACTTCAACTGAGAAAACATAAAATCATAAAACTCTTTTAGAGTATTAATAATTGAAGTTTTGCTTTGATTTTCGTGCTGACCAAATTTACCCTAGAAACTGTTTAACATAAGCTTTGCTAGAGATCTAAGAGCGGGATTTTTCTCAATAGAACCAGGTTCGAGCTGTACACCCTCGTTGTTAAGGAACTCTGCAATGTAAAGGGTCTGGTCTTCTTGTTTTGTACAGTTAGAGGGCCACCCCGAGGCCTCTTGCTTCATCTTTAAGAACATATTTATGAAACCGGAAAATAGACCACCTGATCTATCTGTTTTATCATACTGTGTTGTGTCATATGACCAGATTTCTTGTATTTGTACTATATTGTACCCCCTTTTGACGGCTTCTACGATTTCGTCTGTACACCATGTACCGTGAAGTGTTCGTTCCTGAATATCATGCAAGCATTCTTCGTTACTTATTTCTTCTACACATGTGCGACAAAGCGGAAACATAAGTTTTTGATGTATCTTCATAGGGAGCACCGGATGGTAAAGATCTTGATGTGGTAGAATTGAACACTTAATTATACCATCGGGAAAGACATACCTTGTAGTAAACTCGTCACACTCCCTCGCAACGTATTCCCGTAGGTGGCCAGTTGGAAACTTCCCGTATTTACAAACCCAGGGGCACAACGAGAACACGTCGACGTATTTAATTCTTTCGCCGGGTTTTGCTACATATTTTAGTTTCGTGCACCCCGTTCTACCACCACAAAATGCGTCGCGTGGGTTAAGAGGTACGTTTCTTATCAGGGGTGGTGTTTTAAGTATAACATTTTTTGGTTTGTTTTTAATTCTAGCAAAAATTTACATTCCCACATTTCAGTGACGTTATATCTTAAGTTTTTAAGGCAGAATGCTTTTGATTTAGTATTTTCATATCTCTGTTCAATGGTATCGTGTGGATTGTCAAACAGCGGTGCATCGCGTTGTGTTGTAAAGCATATAGGACAACCGTCATAGTAACACCCATAAAACTCAAGAACATCGTTTGACGATTCGCAATAACAGTTTACTCTCAAGCGATACGTCATATACTCTCTCTTTGTTTACCAGCGTGTTAAATAGAAATACCTCTACGGTCTTCTTCTCAGACCAACCATTGTATAGCACTTATAGATTGTTTGTCTGCTCTTCGATAACCAGCTTTGGGGATAATTCCAATTGTATCGAGCTGTAGAAATCGTCTTCGATACATCAAATTGCAAGCTGAGGCTATCGTAATGGCTTCGACAAACGGATCAATCAAACACTCCTTCAAAGAGAACCTTCTAAAGTACATGCGAGCATGTTTTAAGATGTCTACATTCTCGGAGTTTGCTTTAACGTTAAATAGATGGGGGAAATAGCATTTTCTTATAACCGTAGTTAATCCAAACGTCTTTGGTAGAGCTGAGAGTGGCACAGGGAAGTAGTTAAGTCTCTATCAATAAATTTTAGGTTATCAAATTTCATTTTAGACCCCTCATTATAATCTCCGGTTTAAGGTGCGTGTTTGTTAGTATGTGATTTAAGATAAACTGGTGATCAAACCCTAGACCATTGTGGGCTATTACAACAACCATTTTGAACAATTTTTTTACTTCCAGAAAGTAACTAAAGATTTTGCTGATACAGTATTCACCTTGAAATATTTGTTCTCAAACACCACATCGGGGGCGTATCACTAGAGAAGAAGATGATAGTGTGTAGCATGCAGGGCATACTTGCTGAAATACATAAAGATTCGCCTCGTGAAGTTTTACTTCGGGTTTTTCAGGGTGAGATTGTTCTTAACGAGTTTCTAAATCATAAAACAAAAATAAAACGTCGTCATTCTCTCTATAAGGGTTTATTGGCCTAATAAAACAAACATGGTTTTCCGGTTTATGAGCGTTACATTGTTTACAAAATAGCTCTCCACAAAAATGAGTTTTTTTTCGGTTGTTAATATTAAACGTTTTTAAACAAACGCTGCATTTGTGTACTGTTGAACATATAGACACACCCCGTTTTCCTTCTTTCAAAAGACATATGTAAGAACGAAAGCTTCTACCTCAGTCGTGGCAATAAACTTCTTCACTTAATTTTTCACAAACTGGAGCTCTTCTACAGCAGGGGCATGTAGCTTCACACCTATGCCTGTTTAAAGCATTGTACGAGATATGACACTTTTCACAGTAATAGCTACAGCAAAATGCTGATGTTAAAGATTTTATAACGTTAAAATGTCCTGGGTTGTACAGTAATCTTATTTTTTTTCTTCGTAATCGACACGTTCGAATAACATTTCTCGTCCTTTAGTGCCGTGTTGGTATATTGTTATATTGTACCCGGTAAGGTATTGTTGAAACATCCTTTGTTCTAATGTCATTACATCTCGGGTCTTTATCTGCAAGCACTCTACCCACTACTAACGATCGCGGTAAACATAAGTTATCTTCAATGCGTATAGTAATTGTTCCACGTCGCATGGTTGATTCTTCGTTGTAGTTGTACACTCGCTGCCTTCCTTTCCCTGTTGGCGGTGATACACACGTTACCTCCATATGGAGGAATATTACACTGCAGTAGTGATTCCAAAGTACTCCACACTGAGCCAAATGTCACTTCGGATGGTTTACGAAAACATCCACCACGGTACTGTAATTTAAAATTTTTTGCGTGAAAGGTTATTCCCACTTTATCATCGGGGTTAACCGATGACATAATGTATGTAATAACTTGATTAACTCCTGTTCTTACCCAATCTAACACATTTAGCTTTCCAGTACTGTTCTTTAGTTTAAACAAAATTTTTGCTTGGTTGAGCGAAACTTCTTTATGTCATATAACGCTACTGACAATTTCAAAATTAGCCATGTGCACTCGTGATGAGACCGATGTGAACGGTAGCAGCAACCAAAAGTAAACTAAGTCATTGGTACCTGATGAGCGTATTTATACTATCACCCCTCCTGATAGTATTCTCATAACTATTGATCTGATTGATAACTGTTTGTCTGGTTCAGATGTGGTTAGTAGGAAACATTCACAAATGCATGACCACTTTTGAAATAAACATAGTTCACCCAGTATGTCTTCTTTCCACTCTCTCTCTCTCTCTCTCTCTACAGAGGTATACGTATATTTTATAATACCGGTCCACAAAGGTTCCCAACGCATGTCTTTCTTTCTCACCGCTGCTTTCTCTCTCTCCCTCTCTCTGTCTCTCTCACACACTAAATAGTGCAGACCTGTATATTTTGTAATAAATGTTACACAAAGACCCCTCAACGTATGTCTTTCTTTCTCACCCCTGTTCTCTCTCTTTCTCGCTCTCTCTCACACAGACACACTACAGAGTGCAGACGTGTATATTTTAAAATAACTGTCGCACCATTGCTTTTATCTCTCTCTCTTTCTCTCTCTACCCCCCCCTCTCACTCTCTTTCACCCTATCTCACACAGACACACAGGCATACGTCAATTACGTAACATCTGTAAGCTGTACACTAACCTATAGATATACTGTTTATATAAGATCTATAGGTATACACTCTAAACGGGCCGGTAGCGCAGCGGTTAAGGTCCTCGTTTGTTACGGTCTACGGTTCGAATCTCACAGACTTACTTTTTTTATAACATAAGTTTCTCGCTACACATTTTCCCTTGCTATAATATAACTCCCACTGGGGGGATTTGGGTTAAGACGGTTGCGCACGCAACTGTCTGGCCCAAGTACTATACCTACTGAAATCAACACGACTATACAAACTTGTAATCTACATGTACTTAAAATTGAAAATGTAATGTTTAATGTGGACATCATATCAATAAAGTACAGTGAGAGGGTGGTGGAGCTGGAGGAATCTTAGATGTGTTCTACCTGAGCGTTACCATGTTTTTCAAAACAGAGAACCGTCGTGTACAACAATTTAATGAGGACTTGAAAGGTAAAGTCATTCAATGTGTTCGTTAGGACCAGTAGGTAAAACAACCAATTTAATATTCGTTTAGATAAACAGCTTTACTATATAATCACTATGTTGTGTAATGATGAAATTGATCCAATAAATAAAAACGTTTTTGTTTCGTGGTAGTAAGTTTCAAGCTGATAATTCATCAACAACAGCAATACGTAGGATAGGCCCTGCTGCGGACACCGAGAAACCAGAGGAAAAAGGAGTGATAACTGTACTCTCACAATTAAGGAGGATGATGATGCTGCTGATGCTGATACACAAGATACGGTTTCATGTAATCTTAAAAATAGTAATATGATGTAATTTATAAACCCCACGACTGTATCTGTGTATTATTATTATTAATTAATCCGTTTTATAAAATTAAGTTTTATAGCTCTTGATTTACTTACCATAAATTATTAAAAGTCCCTTTATAGAAATCTGCAATTAGCTTTTTAGAAAATACACAACTAGATAACGCCACAAATAAACAAGGGGGCCTCTGCAGTGGGGCTAAGACTCTATGACAAGTTTAAGAGTCCTCACAGTGTCTTATGAGGTAGTATGTGGGCCCCATTATTATAACATTATTTCAAATTCCCGACATAACAGTTAAATCTACTTTTAAAATATACGACTAGATGGAGCCACGATCAACCTCTATTACAGAAAACATTCATTAGTTTTAAAAAACACCAGTAGATAGTGTCACAAACAAGCAGGGGGTCCGATAAGGGGCGAAGACCTGAGAACAAGTTCCGGAGGCCTATAGTTATCTTACGAGATAGTATGCGGGCCTCCTTATTAGATACTATTTCAAATTTCAGGTTTTCCCGCCATAATAAACAAGGGGACATGACAACGCGGCGAAGACCCTAGAACAAGTTCCGGAGTTCTGTAGCTGTCTTATGAGGTAGTATGCGGGCCCTCTTATTAAAATACTATTTCAAATTTCTAGTTTTCCCGCAATAATAAACAAGGGAGCCAAACAGGCGGGCCGACACCCGAAAACAAGTTCCGAAGTCCTATAGAAAAAAAGAAAATACCACGTATTTTATTCCCTCCCCAAGGGGGAGGGCGGGCAGCTCGAGCTTTCGAAGCTCCTTCAGCCACAATCATGGATTCCCAGCATACATACGTACATTACGTATGGGATTAAGGATGAGTGTGGTCAGGATAGGATCGGAAGGAACGGAGTTAGGGTTCTGAGGGGAAAATACTAACCCAGCATTCGCCTAAGTAGCCGCACACGGTGTGCATATACGTAGTGACGATGCCGCTACATGTGTATGAGGAAAACCCCCTGAAAAAACCTCATACAAGGTAGACGGTAACGGGAATTGAACCCATTACCTCTCGAATGCTAAGCAGGTCATGTTACCACTACGCAGCTAGCTCGGTAAAGTCCTATACCTGTATCACTTATTATAATACTAGTTCATTCACGTGGTCCGTCACGTGACCCCTACTCTCATCCCCCTTTTAATTGTGACGTGATCCAATTAAAAGTGGTGTGGGATTACTCGTCTCATTATACTCACACCTTTAAAACGTAAATTAACTCAATTCAATAGTGTATATACTGCAGAATTTAGTGCAATAAGTACAGTAGTATACTGTGCATCAGAGAAGAACAAAGCCTGCGTCATATGTACAGATTCATTGTCGGCACTAATAGAAATGAAGAAAAATAACTCAATTCAATAGTGTATATACTGCAGAATTTAGTGCAATAAGTACAGTAGTATACTGTGCATCAGAGAAGAACAAAGCCTGCGTCATATGTACAGATTCATTGTCGGCACTAATAGAAATGAAGAAAAATAACTCTCAAAAACCAGTAATACAAAGAATAAGATGAAAGATAAAACAAATTTCAAATTTAAAAAATAATACATGTCTACGTGTGCGGGTTTCAGGACATTGCGTTATAGACGGCAATCTATACGCAGACAAAAAGACAAGAAAACTATTGACATTTTACGTCACGTTTCAGCCTAGAGCAGATATATGTAGGTTGTATGTACAAAAAAAAAATGGGAACTCCAATTTGAGTATTAACCTAAGAATTCACCAAGTTCTCTATTGTAAAGCAGAGAAACTGTTGCGAGACCTTAATATTGAAGCAACAAACTCAGTAAAAAGGCAGTGCTCGATAAATTGGTATTAAGTTGGCATAATAAACTAAGGCATGAATAGTTAATATTAAAAATAAAATTTTTTCCATTAATGAAAGGTTAAGTTTAAGCAAAGAGCAATAAAATGCACATTTTATTGCTCTTTGGTTTAAGTTAAGGTTAACCTAGGGATACCTATAATGTGGAAGTTAATTATTATTAAGTATTTATTTAATGGTTTACCGTTACTTGTTAACGTATTGTAATACATAAATCTGTGAAATAAAGAAATAATAATTATAGTATTTTGTTTCAGGGAGATTATTTTAAAACTTTATAGTTTTGCTTATCTCTCAAGCCTCCTTCATATCAACACTCATATTAATGCTGCAGAATACCACCTTATTCCAAAATTTCCATGTCTATGTCACCCCTTTTATATGGATGATTTAAAATTATACGCAAAAAACAGGAAAAATGTAGATACATCTATTGACAATTAGTACTAAATTGAGTGACGATATAAATAAGTTTTCGGTGCAGATAAATCTGAAATTAATGGAATTAGAAAAGAAAAATGGATAGAACAAGGAGAATACATACTAAACTGGACCAAATAGATAGAATAATGTACAAGGAAACACAAAGATTTCTGGGTATTGAACAAACTACAACCGGATGAAACACAAAATAAATGAGAAAGTTAAAAATCGGATAAAGACAATTTTAAAAACTAAAACTACGTTTCAATAGAACCAAGCCAATTGCCACGTGTGTCCTTTCGGTTGCTACTTACACGTTTAGTGTTTGGACGAAAACTGAACTGTAAGATATAACTCGAATGATACATACACTTCGTTCTAAATTTAGAATACAGCATCCAAAAAGGTCTGATTTAAGAGAGGACAAGGATTTATTGACTTGGAAATACAAAATTTCAATCAAATCATTAACTCTAGCGAATATATTTTAGTAAAAGTTCAATTCCCCATTATGGTGATACAGTAACAGTCGACAATGTTTTCACTCCACTTTATAGGCTTTTTCCAGTCGCTTGTTTATGCCGGAGCGAATAGTCAAACTGACGAACAAGTTTGTTGTTAAAAGGCACCGTACGCTCTGTATATAATAGTGTGGAATCCCAAGATGGTGGTGGACCTAACAGATCACCAAAGAAGATATGTTCTCGTCCAAATAACGCATAGTAAGTAGAACGAGTAGCACGCCCAGTCTTAGTTAAATTAACACACCTATTACGTTAATTCTGAGTTGTATAAGAAGATACAAGGGTTTTTAAAACTCTGTTGATTCTTTCTGAAGGATTCGCTCTAGGATGGTATTTGGCGTTAAAGGGAATGGTCGTTCGATATTCGGAGCATAATTGAGTAAAGTCCTTACTGCGAAATTGTACGCTAAGATCAATGATGATGTACTGTGGAATACCGAACAACAGAAAAGATATTGTCTTGTACTACTTGACAAACGTCAGAAGCAGTAGAATTACGTAAGGGAAAAAACAAGCGGATTTGGTAAAGCAATCAGCCACAACTAACACAAAAGCATGTCCTTTGGAGAATCTAGGAAGAGGACCGACGATGTCAAGAAATAAGATCTGCCAAGGTTTAGTAGGTTTGGCTCTTGGTGCTAGAAAACCAGGTGGAGTAGACTGTTCGACTTTATGTGCAGAACAGACAGCACACTGACGAATATAGCGAACAAGATCTGCACGAAGTGCAGGCTAGTAGTAATGGACAGCAATTCTAGCAATAGTTTTAGTAACTCCAAAGTGACCAAATGTCGAAGATCATAATTTTCAGATAGAATTCTTTTGCGCTGTTCTCTAAGAACGACTATTTTCCAATCAGTTAAGGAAGAATCAGAGGAAGAAAATTTGGAACGTTTATAAAATAAACCGTCCTTTGCGAACCAAGAAGAAAATTGTCTAGGAAATTTAGAGACACAATAAATCGATAGATACCATTTATCATAGACCGGTAAAGTAACTAAGGAAGTCGAAGAAGTAGGAGTAATACAATCTATTTTAGGAACGGATCTAGAAAGAGTATCAGAAACAATGTGTTCTTTTCCTTTACGACGATAGAGAAATTGTGTTGTAGACGAATCGCCCATCGACAGAGACATCCAGTAGGATTTTGTAATTTATTCACCAAATCAGCGAATGACGATCAGTAATGACAGTAAAGTGGGAACCCTCAATATAGGGACGAAATTTTTCAATGGCGCATATTACAGCCAGACACCCTTTTCGGTGGCAGAATAGTGGCGTTCAGCATTAGATAATGATCGGCTAATATAACTGATAACTTTTTCCCCATTAGGAAATTGTTGACATAAGATCGCACCGATACCAATGTCGGACGCATCTGTTTGAATGACAAACGGTTATGAGAGATCGGGACAAGAAAGGATATGAGCTGACATAAACATTCTTTTAAAGAAGTGAATGCCGTTTCGCATTCAGAAGACCAGACGAACGGAGTATTCTTTTTAGTAAGGGATGGCAAAGGTTTGATAATAGAAGAGAAATTTGGTATAAAACGGCGATACCATCCCGCCATACCGACTAAGCAACGTATGTCCGAAACATTTGCCGGAGCAGGTATAGAGAGAACTGCAGATACTTTATCTGCATCCACTAAGAGTCCATCCTTATTTACTACATAACCTAAATGTTTTAATTCAGAACGGCAGAAATGACATTTATACTATCTCAAGGTTAGCCCTGCAGAAGACAGACTTTGAAATATTTTTTCTAAAACTTCTAGGTGTTCTTCGAAAGATGATGTAGCCAAAACAATGTCGTCAAAATAAACGAAGTAGTAAGGTTCTAAGTTTTCCACCAAAACACGACCAATTAATCTTTGTAAAGTAACCGGTGAATAGTGTAGGCCAAAAATCATCCTGTTAAATTGAAAAAGTCCACGTCCAGGAGAAAGTGGATAATATCGCTGTTTGATTGGTTCAGGAGTTGTTCGAATTTCGTGGTGTACTAAAGTTGTACATCCCGAAGTAGAATAATTTTGGAAAGATTGATCTACCAAGGTTTTTAGAGAAGACTGTTGAGGCAAAGGAAGATCAAAGAAATAGATTCTACAAAAGTATCGTTACCAAATGTCTACTGTCCAATTCGAAGATCAGGGATGCAGTTTATCGCTTTCCAGAAATCTATACCCAAAATTAATTTATTAGGTACTTCAGGCACCGCAAGTACATCTAACATAGTTGTTTTAGATTCTACAGTTATTGCTAAAGTAAGTTGACCTAGAACATTACAAGTGTTACTATTTGCAAGAGTACATGCAGAAAATGAACCCATGAATAAAGATAGACCTAACCGTTGTAACATTTGCCAACCCGAATTTCCTAAAATAGTGCTAGAAGCCCCAGAGTACAAAAGACCCTGAAAAGTGTAATAAAAAAATTTGACGTTAAGATATGGTCGTCCATCATTACAGGCAGAAGAAAGATATGGTGCGAATCAGGTATACCAGAGAAAGCATTTTCCGAGATTAAAGATAAGATAGAATACTCTCCTCGGTTAGAAGATTCATCAGTGAGTTTAAATGTCTAGATACACATACTGGGCAACTAGGTTTTGTAAAACCAGGCTTGCCACAGCCATAGCAATGTTTATTGTGTGGATGTGGACAACGTGGTGAAGTATGTCCACACCCAGAGCAATTCCAGCAGCGAATGGTAACAGTATTTGAAGGTAAGTTAGCAGATTGAGAAGGTTAAGAGACAGTAGTAGTAGCTGGTTTTCTCGAAGGGGGTCGAGAAGAAGTAGAAGGATTAGAAAAGTTAGTTGAATTGACATAATCTAAACTAGGTTCCAAAAGCTCAAACGTTTTCTTCGTAGGTGGAGATTTAAAAGATTCCATAAAGTATTTATTTTGTCCCATCCTTTTCCCTAAAACTATTAGTTGCGAAAGCGTAGACACAAGTAAATCTGAAGCATTTTGATAAAATGGTGTTAGGTTACGGAGTACATAATATAACTGTTTATGATCAGGCAGTGGAACAGTGAAAAAGACTGCATGGCAGCTGCATAAACCCTTAGAGTTTCTGAAGAACCCTTAGTTCTAGACTTAATCTCATCCAGTAATCGTTCATCATAAACTAACTGTAGAAATTGAGTTTTAAGTGAAGTGACTACATCTTTCCACCACCATTCGTGTTGGCGAGCACGAGCTCTATTACTGCAGAGCTCTTCCCTTTAGTAATTCAGGGATAACCGAAACCAAAAATGGATGAATTAGTCCGCGAAAAGCACTTAACTCTTCAACACGTGTCAGAAAGTCAAATAAAGAACAAGTACTGCCCCCAGAGAATGATAGATCCAATTTAGTAATAGAAAAGTGACTTAGGGAAGGTGTAAAAGTAAAAGATGAAGTCCTCTGAGGCAGATCAGCATCATCATCAGACGAAAGTAAAGGTGGTTTTACGTCCATGAGCCGTAGAATTTGCACTCGGACCAGTTATTGGTGAAGAAACCAAATCAGAAAAGATGATACATTTACCCTTTTTAATTTTTTGTTTGGTAATTTTGTAGTTCGATCAGAAATTGATTTTTCTAAGTGATTTCCGTTTCCGAAGTAGTTATTATTAATTCACAACGCCATTGGACATGGAGCAGAAATGCACTCATACGAATGAAAGAAGAAGTGCAATCATCAGTGAAAGAGTCGATGCCAGTATACAGTTCCCTAATAGCAGCCTTTAAAGCAGTTTCATTCTCCTCGAATGGAATCTGATGTGAAGTCATAGTAAAGGATTTATTTGCATCAAGTAGTCTTGCGCTACGTACCGATTTACGTAAGGACTCGACATTAACATTACAATCTAAACCCCTAGACAATAATTCGTACATCAATTCAGCCATCTTTATAAAAGAAGAAGAAACTCAGAAGTAAAGCAAAGTAATTAATTAAATATGAAAACCCGTTGGTCTTTATGCCAAAAGAAAAAATGTCAAATGTCTAATCTACCACGTCACATAAAATTGTAAGCAGTTAGTTAGCTCCACTAGTAACTCAGTCAAACGGTCCTGAGACCGCAGAGCACTTAGAAAGCGTGGGTGTTTTAAAGTGTTGATAAAAACTCAATATATGGTTAGGTTAGTTAGAACGTAATAACAGAAATTGTAGACAGAAAGATAGCGAGAACAGACAAGAAACAGGCGCCACAAGCGTTAAAGAAAGAAAAGATAAATTATTATTTTTTGAGAGAGAACCCCTGTAAAGCTTGAACAAGGGAAGCAACAAGACTAGCAAGTTCCCTCAGTAAAAGCGGAATTTATTTATAAACTTCCAAACAATGGATAGTATATGTATATATTAATATACCTATATAATAATAATACCAAATAAGACAATGGATATGTTTTATTTTTACAGGCACATATAAATAACTAACTTTTCCCGGACAAAACAAATTGTGCATGCATATCGAACATGCAATTTTTCCCCAAAAACGGTGCTAAGTATAAATTTATTCTAATATCACCATAAGAAACAGTAAAACTTCGTAAGTAAACACATATATCAATTTTAATACTGACGAGGGCAAGTCGCGATATTTTACTTTAGTTTATTAATTTATCTATATCAATAAAAGAACGTAATACCCCTCTATGGTTCGTTGAAAGATCTTTCAGAACGTAAACCTGAAAAGGAAAATTTATATCTCCATGCAACTCACAATATTTCAGTTCAGAAGGGTAACAGTTCAACTTGCCTTTCGTTTTACAATAGCAAAACACAACCCCTTTTAATAATCACAGCTTCACTTATCTGTATAATCGGAGAAGCTTGTTCAGTTCACTATATTAATCCTAGCATGCATGTAAGTACGAGTAACTAATCAATTAATACGAGATCCTAATGATCTGGACACTATTAACCACAATGACAAAAAATTTGAACTTAAAAACTAACAAACATAATTTAAAATGGTGTTATACACCGAAGAAATAGCAACAAGAGAAATTTTTCTAAAATGTATTCACATCATCATTTTAACAGTATATATAAGAATTTGCCACATTTCGTATATCATAATCTTTGGTATTATCGGAATAAAGCGTATATAAAACATTACATGTTTTATATAAATTGTACCTAAGAAGTTTTGCTGCATTAATTCTGCTTTCTCATCTAATATCCGAATGGGGTTTTAATTTTAAAGTCGGGATTTCATCTTTTAATACCTGTTAACGTTTAGTCGCTGAAGGTAAGGAAACGTACAAGCTCTTGTACAATTGCAAAACAACTTGTTATTTCTAAAGACGCTTTAGCAGCATCATCAACGACTAAATTGAAACTGTGGGCTACACAAGGCACATCGAAAGCGCTAGGATTTAAGTGAAGAATTTTTTTGTGCTCCATTATTGCACCATTATCGTAACACTATCCTCCTAGATAATCTACACAAATGTGAGTTTTCCAAAAATATATCACAATATCAGTTATACACTCTCCTGTTTAATCAGATATTGAAATGAATCCTAAAAAGTGCGCCCTAATTTCTATTTAATTTGATTCATTACTTAACAGAACAAACCTTACCACAACGGTAAGTAGTCTAAAATAATAGAACATTTACTATCTTTCTTTCAGCAGGTTTATTATTTCGTGTCTTACCTTCTGTTCCAAAAGGGAAATAAGTAACCAAACAGTGAGGCATAATTGCTGGATTTCTGTTAATTCCAGAGATATGATCTGATATAGTGTCATGAAATTGTGCAATTGTTTCAATTAATCTGAAAAAATTTCCATTTTGTTGCTCGTGCAACTTGTTATTTATACCTCTAAAACTTAAATTTTGACCGGCTAAAAATTTAACAGTATAAATTATAATTTTTAGCCCAAGATTTCGTGTTACAAATATGACTTTTTGACTTTTTATGACGCTCTATAGCTTGAGATAAATGTCTCCAATCGTTATACCCTTCAACAAATGCACTAGGAAAGGTTTTAAATATTCTGCAAGGAAAATAAAATAAGCAAACTTTTAATGTAGAATAGACTAGCCAAGCTCTTCAAATCATTTCCCCGCTACTTAAACTGTTTTTATAATATGCAGATGAGAAACCCCTGCAATCTTTATGCAAGGGAAAGTTTACATTTGTTTCTGTAAGTTGAGTTATGTCTAATTCTACTAGACACAATTTAACTTTGTCGGATAGTACGGAAGGGCAATGGCCAGGATCCTTATAAACATCGTCTTTACGCACGCTTACTTCTTCTAACGAACACGGCTTTCCGACTTGTTCTTGACCACAGACTCAACCGTTTCAGGATTTTTCTCTTCAGTTAAATCAACTTCCTTCAGAATTTTGTTTAATGAAGATGGTCCTACCTGTGCCTTGTCTATCTCGTCATTGTGATCTCTGCCGACTTTTCTGAGATTAAACATTTTCTCAGCGAGGCACTTGTTTTTTTGGCTAACTCTTCTTTTTCGAGCTTACTTTTTCTTCATTGAGCTCTAAAAAGCTTTTTTTCGATTATCAGACGTCTATTTAGAATAAAATTGATTTTTGACATAATGTGCCAACACACTTATCGTAATCTAAGGGTTAAAATGTTTGGATACATTTAGATAAAGATAATTTACAAAATATTTGCCTTTTTTTTACAAAAAATCTGTCATTATCTAGATATATCGATTTATCCCACTAGTTATGTACCGTGCGTAAAAAAGTATACCATAAAGTGTACTTACGTTTAATAAATTTGCAGCCACCGTAACTCAATGATAATCACTAAATAGAACACAAAAATTAAGCACGAAGGAACAATATGTTAATGTTGCAACTGATACGTTCGAAATCCAAATAACAAATTGTATTTATAAGGTCTAGTTTTAAACAAGTTATTTCCTGCAAAATCCTGCACGGAGCCGAAAAACTAACGACGATGCTATCCAAAAAAATACAGGTTCCAACAAGCTACGATGTAAGAAGTAACATTACGTTTCTAAACAAACGTTGACTTCTTTAGAGTAATTTCAATTAATTGAAGTTTTTGTTATATAAGGAATAAATGTACCCCTTTCGGAAAAAAATAATATTCCTACACTTTAACAAAAAATGACTTCATTTGATTTTAATTAATCCGTGGTATTAGAGAGGGGAGGGGTCTACATCTGTAGTAGAATAAGGCATAGGTGCCTATTACTTAATGAATAGAGGAGTATTTGGAGATTTTAATACCTGCGTTAAACGCTTAGACAAAACCTAGTACATAGATGAAACACTCCGATGACTAACATTACCTTAAGCGAATCAAAATGTCTCACTTTAAATGATCAAGCTAGTTTTTTATTTTTGTATGCTTAGGTTTTGGAAATATATGTACTACATGCATGTTGTGTTTGTTTCATAGTTATTTACAATTTGTCGCTTTTTGAATTTCTCTGTAACTAGGTGTCTACCGTCACTCCCTCGCCTTGCTGCCCCCGCGGCTTGCCGCCCGTGTTCCCCGTACCCATTGCACCCCCGGAACGGAGCGGCCCTGAAATAGATAGGGCATAATACTTATAAAAAAGAAAGATAGAACACCACGTATCTAATATATCAGTACTTGCTCCAGAAGATTAATATAAGAAACGTGAAGAGAAATGTGATAAATACGTACCACTGTCATTAAATATTATGAAATCAGGAAAAAGTTATAAATAGTATCGATTATCATTGGAGGCACTGGTGATATCCTCAAAATAAAATATACTGGATATTTGTTAATGCAGAAATCTGTATGCTTGTAGCATGGTCAGGAAATTTTTCATTAATGACGTCAAACGTGTAACAATACTATACTAGAATTCATGAAAATGAAAATTGCAGACGACTTGACATCAGTTCCGCCTTTTAAATCCTTTTACAGAGTGAACTACAGATAATAATAAACAACTAATCGTGTATTGCGCGACATACTTAATTGCAATCATATAGGATAGCACATACAAAAATGATATAAATTCATAAGTAGTCATTCTGTACCATTTTTATATAATTGACTAGTTAACGATTGTGGCTAATTTTTTTTTACTTTCTCAAACGAGCAATACGAACTGTAAGAAATAATGAGTTTTTCTCTTTGGATTTAAAATATAAACTACTATCAATCGTAATACTACGAATGCGTACTACGTTATATTTCAGAAAGCACTTAATAAATACCTCACATATCTACATCAATTCTTATTGATACCTCTCCATAAGTTATAAAATTTTATGAGTTACCAAATGTAGCCGTAGATAGATTTTAGAGATATTCCGTAACTGAGTAGGTAACACAGTTTTCTAACATTTCATTATTTCTTCTATGTATTTTTTTGGATAACGGTCAAATAAGAAACATTATTGAACATCAAAATAAAGTTTGATTGGAACATTTATGAATTTATATAAATTTACAAATGGTTTAAATATTTTATGATCAGATAAGACGAAGCGCAACACAACCGATGGATGCGTGAAAATTGAAAATATCTAACCACATAACGAAAGAAGGTGAAGAAAGAAACTATATACATATATGACCCGCTGGGATTGAAAGGACGGCATAATTCTAAATACATGAGGGAATTGAATCTCATCATAGACAAGCAGAAATTCCGATAAGGGTAAAACAAATACAGAAATAAATTTCTAAAAAATAAACAAAGAAAATCATATATAAGATATGAATGACTGAAAGAAACATCTACAAAAAGAATGTTATCGATAACACATCGTTATTGATTTATATTAAATTGCACCAAAATTTTAATATTTATATTTAGTTTTAACTTTTAATATAATATATTGGCAATATTTATTATTTTATGGTATTATAGAGAAACATTATTCTACAGAGTTGATGTTGATGTTAACAGGTTTAAAAACAGTTTTGCTGTATATCGTTATGTCTCTGATAACTTACTTACAAATGATCTTATATGTTTTCTAATAACAAAGCAGCAAGTTCAACAACATATATAACAACTTATCGACACACAGTTGTTTAAATATTAGTACAACAAAAGTTACCATAATATACGTATAACAGATAATTTTATAACTATTGAAAAATAATAACATATCTTCCATTTATCTAATGTTTGTTGAAAAATGAGCATAGTTCTTCTTTGTATTAACACAGTGAAAACTAAATTTGAATGGAATAGAAATGAAAGCGCATTTTCATACTAAAGTACAACCACAAATAAGTCATAGGCAAGTAGCTTATACACTTAATAACTGTCTTGTGGTTGTGGCAGGAGCAATGGCAAGGGCAAGCCTGAGGATGGTACAGGCTGCAATTCCAAATAACCCCATATGTAACTGAGACCAACACGAAATACAGGATGCAGAATTTTTACCTCTTTGAATGGCTGCTGGATGTTCACCTACAAAAAATATTATATTACAAAACTGAGCACTTCTATGAAATATTTTCAAGAGATTTACCATTTAAAACATGTAGCAAAACACTTGATGATTCTAGGTTAGACGAACTGCACGTGTAGTTTCCAGAATCTTGTGGTACACTATGATAAATTGTAAGAGTGCCTACTGTTGTATCTGAACCTATTCGTTCCATTCGGATATCGATGGCATTTCTATCATAATTTAGTACTCTTTCTCCATCATGGTACCAGAATATGTATGCTGGTTCTTCTAGAGACTGGGTGATGACGCATTTTAGTGTCACTTTACTGTCTGATTTAACAAATATATCCGATTCTCCCAAGATCTCAATTTTTGGAACTGGAAATAAAAAAAAAACCATTAACAAACTGTCTTAACCGCAACATTTGGGACCATACTAATTACAGTAAATCTAAAAGTACGACTTTCTTATGCTAGTGTTTTGTTGCATTAGTAAAGAGAGTCACACTTATAGTACGCGTTGAAAGATGGCGTTGGCCAGTCCGAGAAACCCTATTTTTAATTTATATCTTCGTGTACTTGAAATGCACAAAGCATTATTATATTTCTTGTTTATCCACCGAATCAATTTAAACATCATAAGTGAGTAAAAGTTTATTGTAACTATCTGACTAGCAGTGAAAGTCCTTTAGTATAGTTACATACAACAAAAGCATTAAAACTGTATTGTTTATCAATCGTAGCATTATATGACTTTAATATATATATATATATATATATATATATATATATATATATACAGGTTGATTAAAAAGTACTTTTTAACGTTTTTTTAAGATTCCTCAAAAACTACAAAAGATATTACACTGAGATTTGGTACACCTAAATGTCTAATTAAATACAATTAATCAGGTGAGTTTGAGTCAACTGACTCCATCCAGTGGCGTAGAATATTTTAAGTTAATTAGTTTAAGTAAAAAAACCGCACGCCCCTGGTTTTTTTGAAGAAATATTTTTTTGATAGATTAAGCATTTAATTCTGCAAATAAAATTATGCTTAGTATTTTTTCGATTCGGCACCCCGTTTTTGAAATATTTTGCATTAACGTAAACGACCACATTATTCAATAAAAATCAAAATTTGTTTTATTTTACAAAAAAATAACGCAGTTAACTATTAGGTACATTATTAAAGACATATTGAAGGAACCAACAACAAAATAATAATTATTTTTATACATATTGTTCAAAATGTCCTCCTTCCTTTTGAATGCAAGCTTGTATTCTTCTTAGTAAATGAAACCTAACACGCTGAAAAATTTGTGGCATAGCCCTAATCTCATCGCATGCCATCTGTATGCGATTCCAAAGTTGCTCTCGATTATCAATTTGAACAGAATAGACACGAGTTTTCAGACACCCCCACACAAAAAAATCCAATGGGTTTAAATCTGGCGATCGTGCCGGCCACGATACTTCACTTCCTCGTCTAATCAAGCGTCCAGGGAACCATACATTTAAAAATTCTCTACGTTTCGTGTAGAATGTGGTGGTGCACCATCATGCATGAAATACATGTTCATTCTAACATCTAAGGGTACGCCGTCAAACAATTCTGGCAAATCTTGTTTCAAAAAATTTAAATAGAATTTGACAGTAAGTCTTTGAGGAAACCGGATAGGTCCGATTAGGTGATCGTCTAGTATACCTATTCAAATATTTTCGCTAAATCTATGTTGGTGAGCTGATGCTGATTTTCATCTAACCATTTGTGGGAATTATGCAAATTTATTATTCCATTTCGGGAAAAAATACACTCATCAGTGTTCAATAAGTTTCTAACAAATTGTACATCTTCAGCATTTTTATTTAAAAACCATTCGCAAAAATTCATGCGACGAGGATGGTCAGCAGGAAATAATGCATGCACTTTTTGTAGGTGAAGGGGATGGAAATTTTGTTCTCGTAAAACTTTCCAAGACTTACTATGCGACACACCAAATTCTAAACCTAACTCACGCGTACTTATTGATGAATTTTCATAAACTCTATCTAAAATCTGTTCCTCAATTTCAACTGGTACACGAGCATTTCGTCCGGAATTTTTCTTTCCTTTTAAACTTCCATACTCTAAAAAGTTACGATGAACGGTTCTAAACGTTGTATGATGTGGATGTCTTCTATTTGGAAATCTTTGTTCATAAAGTCGAGCAGCTGCACGAACATTGCAATTAGTATTACCATAACATAAATGCATATCGACCAGTTCTCGTTTGGAATAATTCATTTTTTCACAGTAATTAGACACAAACAATGAATTACGAAACACGCGTAAATGCAACTATTTTAGCAAACATAAGATACGTAACTGTCAAGTGCAAAGCAATCTCTGATTTATTTAATTTGGTTATTACTGAATAATGTAGTCGTTTATGTTAATGCGAAATATTTCAAAAACGGGTGCCGAATCGAAAAAATACTAAGTATGATTTTATGTACAAAAAATATTTCTTCAAAAAAAGCAGGGACGTGCGTTTTTTTTAACTTAACATATTCTACGCCACTGCATGGAGCCAGTTGACTCAAACTCACCTGATTAATTGCACTTAATTAGACATTTAGGTGTACCAAATCTCAGTGTAATATCTTTTGTAGTTTTTGAGGAATCTTAAAAAATCTTAAAAAAATTATTTTTTAATCAACCTGTATCTCGGTTAGGAAGCATTTTCGGAAAAGCGTTTATGATAATTTTTGTCTCATTTTGAATCATATAATCTCCAGTTTTCGTTTGTCGGTGATTTTAAAATACACCCTGTATATATATATATATATATATATATATATATATATATATATATATATATATATATATATATATATCATATATATCAGGAATATTTTTAGCCAAAAAACGCACCAAGCGGTCTAGAAGAGCTATTAATAAGAACCTATTGTTACGTATTTGCATTGTTGTGCATGTAGTCGATCCGATTATTCTATTACGTATACTTTTAGTATAGAGTGCTGCGTTTTAGTCCTTGAACGTTTCATAAGCTTTAACTTACAGTATGATGAACACAACAGACATTTAGGTGTACCAAATCTCAGTGTAATGTCTTTTGTAGTTTTTGAGAATCTTAAAAAAATTATTTCTTAATCAACCTGTATCCCGGTTCGGAAGCATTTTCGGAAAAGCGTTTATGATAATTTTTGTCTTATTTTGAATCATAGAATCTCCAGTTTTCGTTTGTTGGTGATTTTAAAATACACCCTGTTATATATATATATATATATATATATATATATATATATATATATATCAGGAATATTTTAGCCAAAAACGCACCAAGCGGTCTAGAAGAGCTATTAATAAGAACCTATTGTTACGTATTTGCATTGTTGTGCATGTAGTCGATCCGATTATTCTATTACGTATACTTTTAGTATAGAGTGCTGCGTTTTAGTCCTTGAACGTTTCATAAGTTTTAACTTACAGTATGATGAACACGTATGAGAAATTAAAATTTATAGATTAATATCAACAGTTAGCAAAATGTTTTCATGAAACAATAATTAGCTTAAAACAAATAAACCGTAACACATACGGCTAGTCGGTACATTCTAGCACAGATGTACACACACTATACATCTGTGATTCTAGATATGTAGGCGCTGAATACAATGCAGGATGGGTATAAACGTTAGATTTATAAAATGTTAAGTGGAAAAAGGTTAATAACTTTTTTTGCTTAAAATAAAGGCATTAAAATAAAACATCAATAAATATAGCACAAATTGCCAACAAATGTTTACCGCAATCCATAA
Source organism: Vesta saturnalis (assembly GCA_036346205.1). NCBI lineage: Eukaryota > Metazoa > Arthropoda > Insecta > Coleoptera > Lampyridae > Vesta > Vesta saturnalis. The sequence continues at coordinate 529,175 of JARFJB010001805.1, read as the reverse complement.
TCAACATTGAAACATTAATAAATAAACTAGTAGATACAAAGCCCAAAAGAGTAAACGTTAATAATGATATCAAAAAACGCGAGTGACAAACATTTTAATACCAAATTTTTAACAACGATAGTAACAATAATAACAATAATAACAATAATAACAATTAAAATAAATTTAATTTTTCGGATAGTTCGGTATTGCATTTAAAAAAAAAACTCCCAATATATTTTAAGCCAGTATATGTCGTGTTTAATTAAAACTTCATCAGGGCAACTAAAAACAAAATTTATAAGTTAACATGTTATAAATAAACTAAAAATAACTAACAATATTTAAGGGTATAAAACCAAAAATAGAACTAAACATTAATCAATAAAACTAGAGTTTGAATATAAAAGTTAAACTTAAGAATTAATGATAATACTAGTCTAAACTTAATGCTACTAAATAAACTTATTTAAAGAATTTTGTTGTGTTGATAATAATAATAATAATAATAATAATAATAATAATAATAATAACAACAATAATAATAATAATAATAATAATATTTATTTCCTTTCGACACATATAAAGGTGTATATGAATTGTCATAATGCATAGGTACATGCAGTGTACATAAACACGTATATGAGAATAACACAAGAGACTAACAATAAGGACAGCACGATTCAGTTACACTTGCAGCGAATAGCAAGCAACAAATTAAAAAGAAGTCTCAAAATATTCTTCTAAAGAGTAAAAGCCATGTTGCAAAACTAATTTTTTGATATGAGTTTTAAATAATTTTATTGCATTAGTATTCCTTATATTAAGAGGCAAATGGTTATACAACTTAACGCTAACATAAAAAGGACCATCAAGGGCGAATGAAAGTCTATATTTGGGCAAATAAAGATCGTTAAGTCGTCTAGTATTATGACAAATGTTGACCGATTTGCACTGACGAAAATTGTCCAAGTGAGAGTGAACATAAGAAACAACTAAGTATATACATTGATGGTAACGTTAAAATTCTTCCGGATTTAAAAATTTCTCTACACGACTCTTGGCTGTTTTTGTTAAAAATGATTCTAATAATTTTCTTTTGAGCTATAAAAGCTTTAGAAAAGGATGTTGAATTACCCCAACACATTATATTGTAATTTAAATGGGAATATACACGTATACATAATACAGCATCTTTAATATTCCCAAACTTACAATTTTTCGCAATTTACGAAATAAAAAATTGTAAGTAGAAAGTTTGTTAACTATCCAGCGAATATGGTATTTCCAAGAAAGAAGCGAATCAAAGTGGAGTCCCAAAAATTTAACTCTGTCAACAACAGTAATAGATTTTCTGTTTAGTTTACCTAGAACACTCAAGTTTAATGGTTTATTAATCTTTGTGAATTGTATAAGTTCAGTTTCTTCACAATTTAGTAACAGACCATTATATTTACACCATTCCAGGGTGTTAGCTAAAACTTCTTCTAGAGAATTCGATAAGGAATTTAAGTTGAGAGCCCCAACAGATACGGATCTATCGTCAGCAAATAAGAATTGGTAGTTGTTGGACGTTTGCAGATCAATGTCGTTAAAAAATAACAAAAATAAAATAGGGCCCAATATACTCCCTTGGTGTACTCCTCATTTAATTTCAAAAGGTCTAGAAAAGAATATTTGATTATCCTGTACAATTTTAACGATTTGTGTCCTGTTAGATAAATATGAACGCAACCACTCAAGAGCAGGGACCCGAATACCATATCTGAAAAGCTTGTCTAACAACAGTTGGTGATTGATGATATCAAATGCTTTAGTCAAGTCAAATAGAAGTCCAGCACACTTGTACTGTTTGTCAATGAAGTTAATAATAGAGTTGTAGAAAAGCATGGCAGCATCAAGAGTTGATTTACCTTTCCTAAACCCAAACTGACAGTTACTTAGTATACCTTGTAAACACACAAATCCATCTAAACGTTTAAAGAAGGCCTTTTCAAATATTTTTGAAAAGACTGATAGGAGAGAGACAGGTCTATAATTATTTGTCAGAGTAGGATCACCTTTTTTTAATACTGGAACAATTATTGCCAGTTTAAGTTTAAGAGAAACACCTATAGTAAAGGACTCATTTAACTAAAGTTGCTAAAGGTTCACATATTATGTGAGCAACATGACTGAGTAAAGAACACGGTATCTTATCGTAACCGAAAAAATCTTTGGTCGAAATCGAAACTAATAGATTCCTGACTTTATCCTGTGACACTGGAGTTAAAAATAATGATGAGGTAGTGTGAGGAGTTTTATTCAACGCAAGTTCATAGTTGGGCTTTACTATGTTGGTGATTTCTCTCATCGAGTTGACAAACAAGTCATTAAACGCATTGTCTATAGTGGTAGGATCTTGTAATGTACAATTATATTGTGTTAGAGAGATTTTATAATTTTGAGTGGTATTATCCAAATTGAATTCGTCTTTAGCCAAGTGCCAAGCAACGTTAGATTTATTCTTAGAATGTAACAATTTTTTATCGTTATATTCCCCTTTGGCACTTGTAATTACATTATTATGCTCTTTTTTAAACAATTTATAGTCAGCAAGAATTTGAGGGTTGTTGGTTTGCTAATAGCTCCAGTGTATCTTTATTAAAGAATTAGATAAGTCGCGAATTTCACGAGTAATCCAAGGCTTAGATTTACGATGATTAATGTTCTTATATTTAACTAGAGGATAAGCAAGCTTGAAGTATTCTATTACATCTGAGTTAAATGTACTGAAATTATTGTAAGTATTGCTATTCATTAAAAGTAACGACCAGTCTACTTTTGATAAAAAACTAATAAAAGTTAATAAATTTGTTTTATTAAATTTACGTTTTGAAAACTGTTGATTATTTGATTTAGTAGTAACAATACTAAACTGAACTATGTGCGCATGATGGTCAGATAGATCAGTATTTATAACTTCAGCGCTCAAATCATTAAAAATATTTAAAAAAATATTATCAATTGTAGATTTACACAAACCTTGTTTGTACCCTTGTGTACTCAAAAATACATCTACGTAAGCCATATGAAGCAAAAAAGGTTGACAATTTCGTCAGCATACTGATTATTTGAACTAAAGTCAAAGCTAAATCTCCACAACAAATTATTGGATTGTTATTATTTACAAAATTATTCATTGCTTCCTCTAAGATCCCCTGTGGGAGACCTATAAAAACAGAGAACATTGATATGTAAATCAAAAACGTCTACTTGAAGACAAACACATTCGAACACTTTACATACATTACTTACATCTTTAAAAACTATTTTTTTTTAAATAATAGCAATGCCACCCCAGATGAGGTTCCTCTAGAATAAAAACCACCAAGTCTATAGTTTGTAAGTTTAATCACATTTAGAATATCACTAGAGATCCATATCTCTGTTAGACAAATAATTTCAGGATAGTTTAAATATCTGAGGAACATATTTAGACCATCCACTTTATTTCCTAGGCTACGTATGTTAAGGTGGTTGAGGAGTTTCTGGTCAAGCTCTTTGGAAAAAACTGATATAATCTTTTGCAAAGTGTTTGTGAATTTTCGCCTACATATTGAAGATTGCAGTTCATGCATGGTATATAGTACACAATATCTGATTTTTCAGTACTAGGCATTTTACTTTTCATATTAGTGAAAAGTTGTTGCACTGTAAATAAGTTAAATTGTGATATTTTAATCGGAAGATGTAATTTCTTTTTAATTAAGTGTATGTGAAAGTCCTTGGACGTATGGAGGTTTTTGTAAGTTACCAAGGCTTGAGTGTTAGATAGTAGTTCTGTATTAGTAGACTCAACAGTTTTTCTATTATTATTACATAACAATTTGTTTAACCGTGCTTTAGGATAATTATTATCTATCAGGATTCACCGAGTCATGTTCTTACTTTAAACATTCCTACACTTCCAAAAACTATAAAGATTGCTTTTTATTCTTTAAACGTTAGTGCACAGTAGAGTTAGAATTATGTAGATGTGGAAAACCTTTACACGTCGGAAACTTTTGTGGGGTACCCAGTTCATGTGTAAACTGTGGCGGAGCTCACTCTGCAACAGCTTCAATATGTACTATTTTTACGCAAGAGAAAGCCATACAAGAAATAAGAGTAAAAGAAAAAATTACATACATTGAACCGAAAAAGAAAAATGTAGT
>JARFJB010001805.1:260000-517500 GCA_036346205.1 Vesta saturnalis | reverse complement strand
TAAGGGGTTACAAAGCCTTTAACAAAAATTGTAAAACAAACAGCAGAGCTCTCGTGGGAGTTGCAACGTACATATAATCTGATATTACCGTCAACATAATCAATATAAGAACTCACCTTTAAGCCGTCGCAGTTCAGATTGAGGTGTCAATAATGGCTACAATATGTAATATCTACGTTTCTGATTCAAACTGGAATTTGGATGATATTGAACATCAAACATCTCAACTCGCGATACCCTACTTGATTCCTGGAGGTTTTAACGCTCATTCCATGACTTGGGAAAGCATTGTAACAGATTCTGGCGGATGTATTCTATACGAATATATGTAAAATAATCCAGTAATACTCATAAACATGGGGACATCTACACATTTTAACTCTAAATTAAACAACTTTACGCAATCGATCTCGCCTTTTCTTCGTCAACACTGGCACTAAGCCTTACGTGAGTAGCACATGAGGATTTCCAAAATAGTGACCACAGTCCTATCAGCATTTTGACTTCAACAAAACGAAATGAGGAATTCTGTCTAAAGAAATGGAGTATCAAAAACGCGAACTAGGAGGAATATATTAGAAGTCTCCCACAAACCTTTGAGAAGTCATGCAATAACATAGAAAAAAGTTGAAGTAATCACAACAATCACTATAGCAACCTCTGAAAAATGTATTCCCCAAACAACAAGAAAAATCATAGCATCAAGCGCCCTAGGTGGACACCAGAAGTTAAAAGAGTTATTGCAAAAAATAAAGAAAGGTTAAGAACATTTCGAAGATACGCAACTATAAAACTGAATTTAATTTAATAGCATTTAAGTAAACACGTGCAGAATCACGAAGAATTATACTACAGAGTAAAAACTCCACATGGCAAAGTGATGTCAGTTCAAAAATTCAAACACTCCAGCTACATAGGTTTAAACGAAAGTGAAAAGAATTGCTGGAAAAATCACTCCAAACCTTCAAGGTTACTGATTACGAAAGATGAAAGGATAGACAAAATCTTAATAATACATTTTTGCAGACTACGAACGGAACATAGAAAACCTAAGTTATATCTAAATGGAGCTCTATCACCAACAGTAGAGGACATAAAGGTACTTGGTGTGACCTTCGATAAGAAGCTATATTTTAATAAACATATAAATATTCTAACTGCAAGGTGCAATAGAATGATGTCAATTGTGGTCGTATCCGTAGACAAATGTTACTCTCAAATTACTGAAGAAATATTATAACAACTCCAAAGCATCTACATTATGGCAAAACAATGAGAGCACAGAAGACTTTAGGTCAAGGCCGACGTGTAGTAAACTCGCAATAGTTAGAATAAAAGAGGTCATAAACACAATGGCGATTGAAAAATCGCCAGTAATGGAAAACAAACACGAAGAAGTTCCATCATGGAGAATACCTAAAAAAGTATTAATAACAGAATTAACAGAGTCCAAAAAAGACAATACGTTATCGAACAAAATTTCGAAAATTATTATCCCAATATAAAGAACACTTACCAATATTTACGGACAGATCAAAATCATCTTCAGAAACAGGAAGTGCTATCTTCGTAGAACAAAAATGTTATAGTTGGTCAATTTAATGATACAGGCGTGTGTACGGCTGAAATGTACGATATATGGCAAACCCTCCTTTTAAACGAGAAAAATGCCAAATTTATAACATATAGGAATTTCATAAGTTCTTTACAAGCTATCCAGAATAGAAAAATCAATCCTCTGCTAAACTACATTTATAGACAACTAAATACTTTGACCAAGAGCAACAAACACATATTATTTGTGTCGATACCAGGGCACATCATACTACACGAAAATGTAAACGCCGATGATGAAGCAGACAAGAAATAAAGACGTCATCGACTTTAACACAAAGTGATGTACGAAACCATATCAAAAGTAAAAACCTGCAACAGCGGAACACCATATGGAACGTGTCAGACAACAAAACTACAGAAGCTTAAAAATTACACAACACCATGGAAAATTAAACATCATTTATCAAGGAGAGAAGAAGTAATAATTGGGAGAATAAGAATAGGACATACTAATATAACCCACTAGTACTTACTTGGCAGAAGCGGTTAAAGAATGTGCAGAATATGTAATGTAGCATTAACGATCAACCACACAAACATTGTCCGTTACATAACCATGTTAGGGACTAATTAGGTTTTACTGACAGGGTAATTGACATACTCCAAGACAGTAAAGGAAGCGTTTTAAAAGTAAGTGAAAAGATTAATGTATATAACAGAATTTAGGAATAAAGTGAATTAGCAGCAAAACGTACAAAAAGCCATATTACCAAAGTAGCGGTGCCCTAAATAAGAAAAGAACAATAACAACAGCAGTAATAATAACGGAAATAATAACGGTAATAGTAGAGATAATAGTAACCATAATAATAACGGCCACGATAACATTACCTTAACAAAATTTTGTTGGACTAGCTTGAATTCCATCATACCTTCAAACTCTTTTTCCACAACACCCTCTGAAACCTCTGCTGGTAATAGAAATGGTAATGGTAATGGTAATGGTAATGGTAATGGTAATGGTAATGGTAATGGTAATGGTAATGGTAATGGTAATGGTAATGGTAATGGTAATGGTAATGGTAATGGTAATGGTAATGGTAATGGTAATGGTAATGGTAAGGGTAATGATAATAGTAAGGTAATGGTAATGGTAATGGTAATGGTAATGGTAATGGTAACGGTAATCATAATGGTAATGGTAATAGTAATGGTAATGGTAATGGTAATGGTAATGGTAATGGTAATGGTAATGGTAATGGTAATGGTAATGGTAATGGTAATGGTAATGGTAATGGTACTGGTGATGGTGATGGTGATGGTAATGGTAATGGTAACGGTAACGAAACGTAACGGTAACGGTAACGGTAACGGTAACGGTAACGGTAACGGTAACGGTAACGGTAATGGTAATGGTAATTGTAATGGTAACTAATCGTAATCGTAATCGTAATGCTAACGTAATGGTAACGGTAACAGTAAAGGTAGTGGTGGTTGTAATGGTGGAGGTAATAGTGACTGTAGTAGTGGTAGTGGAGGTGATTGTGGTGGTGGAGGTAGTTGGTGTTGTTGGTGGTGTTTACAACAAAGCTTAAATTTTCGGTAATGTCTGTCCACATTTATTCTTCTAACTTTGTTGTGTTATTTGTAAATATGCATTTTTCATTAAATTACTAAATACACTACTTTTTTGTTGCATATTATCCTAGCCCCTTTTCTTTCCATCGTACTCCATAATGGTTCGATTAGATTTAAGGCACAATTCTTCTTTACGGTTACTTACTGACGAGTGTTTATTTATCTGAACGCTGTTATATTGGGCGTTATCCAACACAATAATTGAATTCTGCAACCGTTATGTAAGATTTATATGATTTATATCATGGTAATATTTCCTCCGTGATTTAAAAATCTAGAATGGATTGGCATAAGTCCAAAAGAACTACCAGGGTGAACTACGATATGGCTCGCACACCCTTTTTTTGTTTTGTAAACAAACATATCAGTTAATTGTATATGTTAATTAGATTCAATGTTAACCTAAGTGCATGCGAAAATAATTTGTTTCATATTGAAACAGTCCGATTTCGTAACTGTGTAACGCACATACGCAACATTTAGAGCGCACTCGAAGTCCCGTCTAATCGCTAGAGTGACGTCCAGTCTACAATCCCTCACACGATCTCCCGTCCAAGTCCTTATCAGTATGTTTAGTTATTCAATCTCGCACATTAACTTCCATTTGTATGTAACTATTGAGGGTGAAAGTGTACAACCACGTTAATATAATGGAAAGAAGAAAATCTTCCAAAAAAGGCATTTTTTATTTAAAGATATATTATATGCAAACATAAATAATGAAACCTAGCCAGTGTTACAAAAACTCCACTTATAAGCTACACATTTAACAAAATTATATCCAAAGATAACGACATTTGGTATTGAGAAATTTATTCTGGGACAAATTTGTAATTTAACAAAGTTTCTTTTCTCAGTTTGATTATTTCTCCACTATTTGCTGAATTGATTTTAATATAAGTATCTTTTTGCATGTTCTTTAATGCAGCAATAAATGAATTTATATTTTGATGGGGTGTGCAGCAGTACTTATTAAATTTGGAGTGAAATGACTCGCATGTATTAGTTGTATGGGCCATTTCGGCAGAATCCTTAGCCCATATGGTTGGTGGAAAAATAGAGTTCTCTGATATATATGTTGCATTGATATACTCTGAGAATTTTGTCACTCGTTCATCAACAGGGGCGTCTTCCATAAAATCGAAAACAAAACAATCTCCGACTTCTTCTGGAGGAAGAAAAAGTAGCCCAAACAAATGATGTAGCCACTTGCCAATTGGTGATGTCTTGTCTCTATACTCCACCACTAATCCAAATTGTTGAATTTTTCGAAACCAAGCCTGAGAAATATGGAATCTACATCCAATTATTTCCGCTTCAGGGAATACTTCTATTACAGCGTTATGAATACTAACTTCAAAATCACATACAAATTGTTTTAGTTTCCATGAATATCCCAATATAAAACATCACTAATAGGTATGTTTCAGTCTATTGTTCAGTAAACAAAATGCCACTGGAATGTGTACGTGTTTAAAAAACACATGTATAGTGAACAGTTGCACAAAATACTTGGTACAATAATCAAATGTACCATCGACGTAAAACTTGTCACATTTACACATAAGTTCCATGTTACCTTTGCAGTAAAACACTATAATGTTGTTTATCTTGTCATTAATGATTAAAAAATTATCATTATAAACAGTCTTAAGGTGGAACCGCATCGATTCTACATAATCATGCACTGCTTGGGTGTTACGTGGCAACTTTGGAAATTTCCTTCGTTGACTTCGGCCAATGTTGTTTCTTATGTAAGTGATGTCCCTTACACTGAGAGTATCTAAAACATTAGTCGACCTCTCCAAAAAGGCATGAATCAGTTTAGATGGTGGTTCTTCACTACAGACTTCTTCTTCTTGTTTTCGTTTTAAACCGTTGTTAACTGTTTGTCGATTCAATACTTTTCGGTGAGGGGATCATGGTCATGGTTTCCGTACTTCTTCGAAAAAATATAACTTCCACAATAGCCTAAAGCGTATAATTTGGCTTTACACTTCTTTTTAACACAATTCCAATACGTTTCACCACTACTTTGATACTTATAAAAGATATAGTTTTCTCATACTAGAAGAGGGTTACCACGCTGCCCAATTATTTCTTTTAAAGCCATGATTGACGACGATCAACATTTTGACACAACCCATTGCTTTATAGAGTTAGCCCTCCCCTCCTTTAGATACAACTGGAAGATAAGTAATTAAGAAGTTTAGGTAAAATGGGAAATACAGAATTTCTAGAAACATATTGAAAAATACCTAATGTACTTTTAATATGGAGCTAGTAGATAAGCATATAACACGTTAATTACATTTTTCCGCCGGAAATACATAATTTCTACAAATATTATTGAAAAATACCTAATGTACTTTTAATAAGGAGCTAGTAGATAAGCATATAACACGTTAATTACATTTTTCCGCCGGATGGGACTTCATGCCTGGGATTAGCGCCTCCCTTTCTCCACGGACGGGAAATCGTGCGAAGGATTAAAGTTAGACGGGAGATCGTGTGCACCGAACATTTAATGGATAAACTGTAGGGTTTATGGAAAGGGAAACACAAATAAGAAGAGAATATGTTTGATGAACACTGAAAATGACCTTAGCGACCTTATTTTTTATTCAAGCTCACTCTTGTTATAATTTATTAATAGAACGATGTTGATAAACCCTTCAAAGTTAATTCCGTTCATATTCTTTAGCATGACAAATATGGATCTTGCAATTCTGTTCGTCTATATATATATATATATATATATATATATATATATATATATATATATATATATATATATATATAACCCAGATAGTTTTGTTCAAAGTGAAAAAGTTTTATCAAAAAGTTATGGTCATGACCGTTATCAAAAGATTTCATCAGAATGACGCATACGCTGTTTTATATTTATAATTAAAAGTAAAAAAAATGTATTTCACATGTAAAGAGATAAATGAATATAGAAAAACACTTTACGCCTTGTTAAAAGCTTCATAAACCCAGTTTAGACAAAGTTTCATTATACGAAATTTACTCAACACTCCTTTATGAGAAATTTAAATAGCATAGATAGACATAATAATGAAAATAAAAGTTTTTTATAAGATTAAAGTGAGAGAAATTGAAGAAATCTACTGAAACATGAGACTGTATGTTATATTTTATAGTGTGGGTAACAGATTAAAGATTCTAATAATCGATGATTTAGTGAGTGTCATAACCAAGACCTCTCGTTCGTTTACGACAATGCTTTTTGACTTCTTATATATAAGAGGCAAAATTATTATTTTTAAAGATAAAGGTTTTAATAGATTTTCGTATAAAAGAATCATATATAATAATACGTTCCACTACAAGTGTCACTCAATCATGATTAACTACATGCATACTCGATCAAGAATTTTCTATTGAAAAGCATTATAATATCCAAAACAAGATTTTCATATATTTCCTTTCTTATATTCAGTTTTTATTTCTAAAGTACAAACAATAAATCAAGTAGGTAGCCAAAAAAAATGCTTAATCCTCGTTTCAAACAGTTTAGCTTGTTAGAAACATCATTAAGTGACTATATACCGAATTTAAAACGGTGTGACATAAAAATTCTGGAAACATTACGAAATGACTAAAATTTATTGATTTTTTATATAAAAAATTGTTGTTTTATGTAAAAAAAGTCTTTGTTAATTATTTGTACAAAATACATTTTGAATATTATTTTACTAGGATGCAATTACGATTTTTCAGTTATCGACACTTCGTTCAAGCTTTCCTGAATAAAAGCTTGCATTGGTATACATATTAACTCATATTAAGTTTATACATGATTTAACATGTTTCACTTATCACAATCGGAAGACTGTTTTAAACAAATATGTTTTACAATCACACTGTTCAAAAATGAAGAAAAAGGTTCAATTATGCTACTTTAAGCAAACACAGGTATGCTATAAATCATAAGCTTGCGCTGGTTGTGGACTTATTATACATTTATTTATATTTGATTCTTGTTTTGTTTGTTTTATATAGATAATTACGGACAATAGTTATATTCTATCTGTAACGCGTATATGGCATATTTAAATTAAATTGAAATCAGTTATTCGAATATGAAACTTCCTGCAGAACATTAAAAACGTATATGTATTCATAACAATAATGTATTCAACGATTAACAAAACAGTTTTATTAATAATGAACCGTTTAGTTTTGTATAAATCGACCAGTCCCTATAATTCCTAAATCATAAAACGTCAAGAAGAATGTGAAGTAATTGAACAATCCTTAAACAATTTAAATCATGACATTCAATTTGATAGTAATGGAAATTTTATCAAGACAATCTCATTATTATGCTGTGTTTTTCCTAGACCTTAAAATAAATGCATTATCATATTTGTATAATTCTCAAAGCATTACAGTGGTTTTGCATATACATGGTTACCAGTAAATTTCCTTCATAAAGGAGTATTCTTTGTTAAAATTTTGACGTGATTCAACCAATTTAGAAGAAATGCGCTTATTTAGGTTAATCTAATTGTCCAAATACGAATTGGTCTCTTCAATATTCCAATTTAAATTTTATATAAATTCCAAAACTGCATTATCAAAGATTTGCCGACTTATGCAAAGTTCATGTAGTTCCAACAGTCACTTAAATATTATGGCTAAACTAAAAGATTTACAAAAGTTTTCTTTGGGATCTTTCGTTCTATAGTTTTATTAATTTCGAATTTAATAAGAGCTTTTATTTGATCACTTTTTATAAATGGAATTTTTATTTGTAAAATTACGTTTCACTCACAGGTGATACGGTCGTTACTAGTAGATTAAGTTTTACGTAAATAAGTAATCTCGTTATATTAAGCTCCAGGAATCTAGTTAGTTGGAAGAGAGAAATTACGTTTTTTTAAAAATTAAAAAACTGACGCTTTGTATTTGAATGAATAATAAAATTTCGGGTAGTTGAAATTGTAATTGTATAAATTATCCAAGGTTTGAAACTTTGTCCTTATAGAATGGAAGGAATTTATTTGAGCTACAATAAGTACTAAAGAAAAATAGTACACCGATATCATTTTGGTCGGTTACTGGGAAGCTGACTTTGCAGTTGCAGCATGATGTAATTTCCTTCTCTCGTTTATTTTCGCACTGGGTATCGTTTTTACCGCGCTTAAAGTTTAAGCGATTAATTTTTCATGATAGGCTAATTTAGATTTATGTAATTGGGAAAGGGTCAGATTTGGAAATGGTAAATTTTGAATAAGGTAGTAATTAGTTCTGCTAGAGATGCCGTAGAGAGCAGGACTCACGTTTTTTTGAATAAGTTATTACATGCTGGGGTTGTATAGAATTACCGCGGAGAAAGTGATCTTCGTTTCCAGTAAAAGGGATAATATGTTGGTTCACCATATCCCCAAGTTATTTTCTATTGTTTATCGTTTGTCTATGGTGACAAGTTTTGGTTATAGAGGTGGTTTCTTGTTTTTCGAAGTGCTTAACCTTTAGGACATAGACTCGCTGTGATGCATTTTTTTGTGCGCTTCAATATAACGAGGTGAGGTAGTTTCCCGTATATCGCGCTGATCAAACAAATTAAAGACAAAGTTGCTGTAAATAGTGCCGCTTTAATTTTTTTTTTTATGATTGTGGACCTGAACAGGCTAAATTAGGCCTATCGTGCTAAAGCACTCAGGAACACTTAGGAGGATAGATAGGGGGATAATGAATTGCCTATGAACAGCTACCTTAAATTTTCTCATATCATAAGTGAGAGGAAAGCAGGAACTAGGGAGATCATTCCAGAGTTTAGAAGCCGTGTAGAAAAATGTGGATTGCGCCCGTTTGGTACGACAAGTGAAGATTTTTACTGCATACTGATGATGTGAATAAGCGAACCGAGTGTTACTCGTAAAGATAGCCCGAGATGGTATCAAAGAATATAATTCAGTAGCACAATAGCCGTTGTAATAACGATAATACAAAGAAAGAACTAAAACCATCCTTCTATGCTCAAGGGACTGTATGTGAGAAGTTAAGGACGGGTCATTTATAAGCCTAATCGCTCTCTTTTGAATACGATCAACGATATGGAGAGCGTATTGGGGAGCACTAACCCAAAGGTGAGAATTATATTCCAGATCAGGCCGAATTTGGGCCTTATACAGCAGGAGTTGTCAAGAGGTAAAGTACTGCTTAGATCTGTACAAAAAGCCTATTTTACGAGCAGCTGTTTTGGTAGGTGACAGAAGATGGTCAACCCATGAGAGATTTGAAGATACAGTCATACCCAACAGAGTAATAGGGTCTGAAAACTTAAGAACTGAGCCATTCATACTTACACTGAGTTTTGTTAGCATTAAATTTAACTAGATTATTGCTTCCCCATTCGAGAATACGTTGAATGTCTTTGTTGATTGAATTTACCATTTCAGCTTTAATTTCTTGATTTGACATAGAAGGTGGATTATCACTATGAGTAGACTGAGATGAACTACAGTGAAGAGTGCTATCGTCAGATAAGATGAAAAATTAGTCATTTGTGTGCTTTTGGTTGAAGTAACTGTCGTAAATTTAGTTCGAGTAAATATGAATAGGATTTTATTGAAGTTTAGGTGAACTTAGCGTACATATTTTTGGAGTAGAATTTTTAGTAGTAGAGTAGCTTATTTTTGAGTAAACGTTTTGGTTTCCTGCTAGGCCAAACTAAGATCTGTTCATCACGTTTTCCCGCTATAAATGCTTTTAACAGGAGGTGGCTTTTTGACAGTTTAACCCGATTTTGACGTTTGGGAGTTGTGACGAGTGCCCTTTTACCATATTAAGTAAGAACCTCGCTCACACCACTGAGCTAGGCCGTGGCATAAATTGCCTTCGTCGGCTTTCTAGAGGTACACTTTAAAACTAAGTTTCATAATGCACAGGGTGCATATCAAATTATTTTTTTAAATGGAAAACCCCCTATGTTATCTGACTTTTGGCTTCTGCGATCAAAATAATGGTAAGTATCATTACAGTTAACCCTACCTAAACGTTAAGGATTTTAAATTAATTTGTCTTACGCGAAAATGCAGCAAAAATTTTAATGATGAATTTTCAACAAATGTTTCTCTTGCCATATTTATACTGGGGCGAACTAATTGATAAGTATACGTTCTATTTGTAAAAAATTAACAGGCGTTTAATAATTAAGATTGAAAACTTACTAGTTTTGACATACAATAACCTGTTTAATATAAATAGGACACCCTGTATTTTATGTCACCGTCAAATTCGAAGTGTATGGGGTTTTTCTATACCAAGCTCTTCACATTTTTAATCTTTAACATTTAGACTGATTTTTTACTAAACTCAACATTCACAGTTAGTTGGCTATTAGTCCATAGCACTACAAGGGCCACCCAGAATTAAATAATAAAGTCATGCTTGAAGGCTCGTAACGAAAACAGAATTTTGTTAAAAATATAGTTATTACCTTATTCACTAATTTTGTAAAGACTGTCATAATGAAAACATAAAAGTTTAAATTTTTTACAAACGCATTATCTTCATTTGCTGAAACGGTATTTCCTATAAGGGTCTTGTTGTAGTGAACCCTACCAAGTTAACAATATGTGTGGGAGATTACGTGAAACATCCCTAAACCAAACTGTTTTAAACGTTCTAGTTAAGCATATATATATATATATATATATATATATATATATATATATATATATATATATATATATATATATATAAAGATGACGAAGAATTTTGTTGTTTGATGGCCAGTTTGTGTTCATTAGCTCTCACATATAATTTTCGGTTTGTTTGTCCAATATAACTTCTTGTGCAGACGTTGCAAGGTATCTCGTAGACTCCTGGATTTTCATTACAAATTTTGTCTTTCGGATTCTTCAAAAGTTGGTACAAGGTAAGGTAAGGTTTAAAAACTGGTCTAAATTCATGTTTCGGAAATTTTTTAGCGATTTTATCAGTGATTCCTTTTATATGTGGTAAAATTACTGGAATTTTATGTTCGGTATCTAATGAGTGGGAATGGTTTTTACGTTTTCTGATTTCATTGACAATTTTGATTATTTCGTTCTGGATGTAATTATTTTGAATTAAAATATTATGAATAGTATTCATTTCGTCCTTTCTAGAATTTTGATCTGATAGATGATGAGAACGGAATATTAAAAACTTCATAACGCTATGTAAATGACTGGGGTGATGATGTGAAAGAGAATTTAGGTATCTGCTTGTATGGGTAGGTTTCCGGTAAATTATTCCCACTCATTAGATACCGAACATAAAATTCCAGTAATTTTACCATATATAAAGGAATCACTGATAAAATCGCTAAAAAATTTTCCAAACATGAATTTAGACCCGTTTTTAAACCTTACCTTACCTTATACCAACTTTGGATAATATATATATATATATATATATATATATATATATATATATATATATTCATTTTCTGAAACATTTCCTATAAGGGTTTTGTTGATTTAAAAAAAAAATTATAACAGATTATTGTAGTCAACAACGAGGAGCATCTTGTAAAAATATTTTTGTACATAAAGGATGGCTCATTTTCAACCACTACACTGAACTTGTGTTTCTCTGTTAAATGCTGAGGAAAATGATATAAAGTACTATGGGTCTACGACTAACGGTTCCTAAGTTATTGACATTTTTATGTAAAAAAAATTATTCTGTTAAGTAGGCTCTTGTCCCGCTATCTTCAAAGATATCGGTGTGAAATTTCGGGATATGTTTTTTCAATGTTTTTAGTTTTAACTTCTACATTTAGATTGCAGACCCTTTCTTCTACATATACAGGGGGGTCCATTTTGCTTAATGTTATTTTTCCCATTTTTTTTTAATGGCACAACCTGTATTTTATTACAAATTTGAATAGATTTTTTTATTAACTTTCATTAGTTACTCACTTTGTACTACGTATTCCTAGGTGTTTTTAAATTATTTAGTAATAAAAGTTGAAAATTGTAAAGTTTTGTTACTATTTTTGAATGTGTGACAATAGGGCCGATAAAATAAATTAGGATAGTGTTATAATTCACAGAAAAATAAAAATGAAAAAATGATAATTGCAATAAAACTGTGAGGCTATAGGTTTGGTGACACAATACAACATTTTTGACTATAATATGGGTGATTTTTGTGTTTGCTTATAAGTGTTGTACTTTGGTTCAGATCTATTTGTACCGCAATCTCACGAACACTTATGTGAAGATTTTCTTCCAAACTTAATACATCTGTTAACTCGTCTTCTTCGTTTGTAACTGTACGTTTTTCTATATCTCTTTTTTTGTATTTGACGTTTTCTGTGTCTTCGAACCCTTCTCGAAGAAGTTGAAACGATTCAGGTTTTGGATGTCTAGCTAAAGGATACTTTTGCTCATAAATCCTGGATGCCAACAAACAGTTCCTTTCAGCTACTCCCAAAGCATAAATCGGACACTAAGTAAATAACCAGTTATTAATGAAATTACTATACAGATAAATATCAGACAATTGTTCACGAATTATTTATAATAAGTGGCTTTCAATTGTTAAGTTGTTAAGAAACAGAAAGGGATAAGCGAAAACCAAGATACTATGATGTATTGTGTTCCATTTTAAAGTTGATAGTTATGCTGTTCGACGAGTAAATAATTATTAAGCCTTGCTATTTTATAGTTTCACAGTTTTAGTGCAATTAGGATTGTTTCATTTTTGTTTTTCTGTGAATTATGACATTGTTTTGATATATTTTATAGGTCCTATTGTGACATTTTCGTTATCACTAAATGATTCAAAAACACTTAGGAATAGGTAGTACAAAGTTAGTATCTATTGAAAGCTCGTAAATATTCAAATGTTTAATAAAATGCAGGGTGTGCCATTTAAAAAAGTAGAAAAGTAAAATTGAGCAAAATGTACCCCCTTTATATGCAGAGAAAAGTGTCTACAATCTGAATGTAGAAGTTAAAACTAGACACATTGGAAAAACAAATCCCAAAATTTCACTCCGATATCTTTCAAGATGGCGGAACAGAAACGCAATTAACTAGTTTGTTTACATAGAAATGTCAATAACTCATGAACCGTTAGTCGTAGACCCATAGCACCTAGTATCGTTTTGCTCAGAGTTTAACAGAGAATTCAAATATATAAAAAACACAAGTTTGGTGTGGTGCTCAAAAATGGGCCATCATGTTATATACAAAAATATTTTTACAAGATGCTCGCGTTGTTGACTACAATAATCCGTTATATTTAATTTTAAATCAACAGTATAGGCGTAACCTTCCACACCAATATATATATATATATATATATATATATATATATATATATATATATATATATATATATATATATATATATGACTGTATGACTGTAAGATGATAAAGTAGTTATCTGAGAAGAACGAATGCATAATAATAATACAAACTCTTACAGATGGTTTAGGATCATTTAATCCAGTCACAAATTCTAGTTGTCGGCTAGCACCACTCCGATTGTATGGATTTTTACTATATTCAAACTTGCATTACCTTGCCTTTGTGTAGCCAAACAGCATTTTAACACTAATTCGTCCTAATTGTTTGTGTTGGTAAGTGATTTTATTTATTTTGTGACCTCTTGATTGTGGTAGCTCATGGAGATACAGCGTACATTTTGAGAGTGCATAAATACAAAATTTGGAGTTAATAGAATCACACATCTGAAAATAGGTAAATCCCACCAATACAACTCATTCGGGTAATTGTGGAAAAAATTACAGCAAACTCTTGTACAAATCTTTGCTTTGATTCACAAGAACAGGAAAACTAGAATTAATGAAGTTTGAGGAACCAATTCGTTTAATTTTGTTCGTAAATTAAATCATTAAATCGCTACTATTTCGTTGTCAAAATTGTGTACAACTAATCCAGTGCAATCTGATATTCGTCACGGAAGTCAGTTTATAGTCCAAAAACTTTAGGGGTAGAACTCACACGAGATCTAGATTGCAACTTTAGAACTTTCCGATTATAATTTGATTCTTTTGAAAATGTTATACTTTGCATGGTTCTTGTGGTTTTGTTTTGGCATCATTTTTAATTCTGTAGAGTTTTAAAATGAAATTAAAACGGTTGTTACACAACAGTTCACATTTAATACATTTATTTGAATGGACGGATCGCCAGAGCATTAAAATATGCAAACTTTCCCTATTGGTTCTGTTTTTTCATGAACGAAGAGATCAAGCTTTACTTAATTGGTAATATGTTCTTGTTTTAAAATTCACTGTAAGATTTTTTAACCTCTTCAATGTAGGTCGACGTAGGCAATTATTCTTCTAAGTATCATGAAAAGTTTATTTCACATTTTCTATATTCCACTTTTGTTGTGTTCTTTTTTTCTATTTCGAAACAATTTGTATAACTAAGCAAAAAGTGTCATTTAAATACGCCCCAACAAATTTATAGACTAAATTTAAATGTATTTTAATTTAAAACTGTAGAATTAAACTTTTCTTTTTTACGTAGGAAGAAATATTCGGTAAAATCAACGTCTGAAATAATTAAATATTTTAGTTATTACAGTAAAGTTTGTTTTAACTAAAAGTGGAAAACTTTTTTAGTTACATTCTACAAAGTAAATGTTTTCTAATCTAACACGAGCAAGTCTAAAATAAAGTTACTGAAAAAAGAAAATTGTTCAAATAAAGGGAAAATTTAACTTCGGCATTATTTATTATCGTTTTACTCAACTAAAATAATTTAGAATATATATTTTAGGTTTAGGAAAGAATAATGTTTAAAAGCACCAATTAATAAGTTCTAGAATGGCAGTAACTTGAACATATTTTGATAAACGGGAAACTCGTATTAAGAACGAAAGGTTTTAATTAATCTAATTTTATAAGCGTGTTTCTGGTGTAAATATTATAGTAGATAAATCTGTACAATACCCATTCTTCACTAAAAACATCAGTTTAAATAAGAAAATAATATATTTTGTGTTTTTGAATAAGTTTAAGTTCCACGCATAGCTATAATCTTCCACCAGTGATCTCTCAAACGTGAAATACCAGATTTCAATAGATTTGGGGTTGTTAAAGTCGATCGTATTTCTAAACTTGAAGCTAAACCCTCGCTTCACATAACTAAAAACTTTTCAATACAAATTGTTAAAACTTGTGTTGAATTAATACATATTGAATAGAATAGTATTTGTAGTTATAACCAACAAACCGATTACCGAAACATGTTGCTGTACGTTTTGTAGGCACGCCACAGTAGACACGGAAAAGTTCATATAAATATGCGACACATTCGTGGTAAAAAACCCAAACACACATACAGTGTATGTTATAAACGTGAATAATAATTATTACTTCCTTATATACTGTAGACAAATAATGAAAATTGTATAGGAGAAGTCAATACATGGATTATACATTTAAATCAATATGAAACACAATAAACATCTTAATTATAAGTATGCTGTGGGTTCTTTTGTAAAAATGATCGTTTTGTGATCCCAATATATTGTTTGAATATGTTTGAAACACATTTAGGTGACCTTAAATGTGCTTTAATTTTTCTTATAGATTTAAAAACGGTCCTAATGCCATAGTTAATTAGGATTTGTTCAATTCTATCTGTAACATTAGTTATAAAAGGAAGAAAAGCAGAACCAACATTGAGAACTGGTTTTTCTTTATGGTTATATCTAGAAGGTGTAATAACATTATTAATATCAGCAAGTGAATGTCCGTTAGCTTGTAAGGATTTTGTTAAATATTTTTCAAAAATTCAGGATGACAAATTCGTTTTGCTCGATCTATTAAAGATTTAATTACGCAAATCTTTTGACGTGGATGGATCAGTGTGTGTTGGCTTTCTATAAACTTTAAAAGATAGTGAATTATTAGTTTTAGATATTAATATGTCAAGAAATGGTATACTTCCATTAGTTTCTTTTTTTATGGTAAACTGGATACTAGGATGTACACCATTTATAAAAACCAAAAACTCATGTAGTGACTCTTCTGAAGGTTTTTTAGGTGTATTTCGTAACGCTAATGTTTCAAATTTTTCCATGTAAAAATTAAGTATAACAGTGTATTGCTCCTTAGCTTTACAATGTAAAATGTAATTCTTTTGCCCTCTCTTGGACCATCACTACCCTTGAGTGCGTTTGGTGGCCTGTCTTGTAAATTAACATCTATTGTTTATAGCAATTTATTCAGGCTTATAACGGTATAGCATAAAACAATTCTGCAAAAAAGCAATTAATAAAGTAAAATTAACACTAATTGACCTAATAAATAAACAAAAAACTTAAAATGAAAATTATTTTGGTCGTGGTGTTGACCACTGATCGGATCCCTCCGGGTCGACTAATTTGGTTAGCCTCTATTAGTTCTGATTTGTTATCTTCAAGGCAATATTTAATATATTAATGATCTAGTTATTCTTTACTAAACTTGTATTCTAATCAAACCGTTATGTTAATAGCAGGCTGATGATTGCGTTTTCACTTTTTCAAATTTCATGAATTCTGAAACAAATCTCAAATATTGTATTCCTACTAACGAAGATATCCGTAAGTGCTATCGAAACGTTTAGATCTGTATAACATGATACTAAAATACACCATAAAAGAACCAAAAAGGATAAGTATTTTAAATATGTCTAATGATGGTGAAAGTTTACATGTTCATATCAAAAGCACTTGAGATTATTAGGCAAGCGAATGTTAAGTTTTGCACCCAGGAATTGAGGAGAATTTTGTGTGTAAGAATAGTTACACTTTGTGACATGTATATGATCTTTCACTCGTGTATTGTAGTTCGGCACATCTGTGTTTATGTTAAATTTACCTTTGAGTGTATATACCCCATAAAGTGGGTATGTTACACTTAAATAATCTACGACACAAAGTGGCCTTGCGACTCCAGTAATCTGCCTTACCACGCTTTTTCCATTTTAAACCCCCTTTAAAATTAGTGGTATTACACCAGTGATAGATTCCATATGTTAATCTTCAAACAACTATACCATAACCATAACTATACCAACTATAATAATTCCTATATATTTTAATACACTAGTTTAGGAAAGGTGTGTACTATCTATTAATAGTTTAATTGGTTTTCTTTCTAAATTGTTAGATTCAAATCTGAGATATAAGTGATTCTTTTAGAACCAGGCAGATACATTACGCTGAGCTTGCTTGTATAAGTCTCTGACCTTATTCGAAACTACAAGTGACGTATCATCTACGTACAAAGTAATCTTACTAGTAAGGCAAACATCTTCCATCTTATCAGTATACAATAAGAACAGGACTGGCCCCAAAACTAACCCTTGAGAAACCCTCTTATCAACGTATCTACAGTTCGGATTTAGCATATTCATGCTTTTTCATGCCGTAGGGAGACATACTGTGACCTATTTTGTGAAAAGGTTGAAATCCACTTCAACGCAATTCCTCTAAATTCATAGTGATCTAACTTAGATATTTAAACATTTAAGTCTTATTAAAGTCTACAAGATTTCCAATATTAGAACACCTTTAATATCTTTGGCGCTATAACTTATTTTGTCCGACGACTGGAAACGTTTTAATTAGCCGATTTTGTAGGAGTAATACTTTGATAAGGCTAATGTCTCACTCCACGATATATAAATTTCATTGTTCCTCAAGATCTTTGCATACGTGGTGGTTTTTGAATTGAATTATCTCCTGGTACAGAATTTTTAGCTTATTCCATTTTTTTAGATTTTTTACAACGGGATATACGTTATGGAATGGAATATTGATCGTTAATCTGTAATACTTCGTTCAATTAAGCTTATCTTTTCATAAAGAACTGTCATTAAAAAATCAAGTCAACGATAGTAGTTTTTAGTAGTCAACTTCGGTCGTTTAACTAACAGTGTTTATTTGTGTTAAAATGTTCTCGTCACAGTCTTCACAGCAAATAATAATTTCATTATTTATAACAGATATTTCCTTTAATTTGGTTTTAGCACAGATCTCATGACTAAATAATAGCGCTTAATGCACTATGCCCTTTTTCTAAATTGCAAACAGCGGATAAAGTTTTAGCGGAGTTTTCACAGGCACTAACATGGTCGCCATTTTTATCATAATTATAATAATAACATGGGCCAAAAGAAAAGAAACTACTAATCAACAACAAAATTAGCCCAATTTATATACAATGAAATAATTAGTAACTAAAATAAAAATATAATAAGTGTTGATAAATGTGCGTGGAAAACAAAATTTGCTATTAAAACACAATAGCTAGCGTGAGATTAGTTTGAATATTTGCGTTTTAAGAACTTTATTGTACAAAAATTTGGAACATATATCATTCAAAATTTCCTTAACCTTCTAGTATCAATCTCAAATGATTATTGCATTAGCATAACGTTAACGTTTCACCAAATTCTTGATAGTAATTCAAGTTTATTTCTATAAAACTATTAGCTTTTGTATAATCTTCAATTAACACATTGTAAAACAGTGATAAAATAGCATTTTATGTCACTTCCGAGTAAAGTGAGGTAATTGCAATGAAACTAAAGTTAAATAAAAAAAGCTGTTTCTTCGTTTTTGAGTTGCTAATGTAGCTTACCAACGTTCCCTAAATACCAAAGTTAAGTAAAAGAGTTGTTCACCAAAAGGCTAAAATTTAGATAAACAATTACAAAAACATATATTTAAGTATGAAAACAAAAGGATTTATAAGAATTTAAGAAATATTTGAATTTCAAAATATGTAAATTATAAAAAAGGTTATTCAAATTGTGGGCTGTTGGATGAAAAGTTGGGGTTGAATTTTTACCGATTTCTTTATTAGAATTTAATCTAGCCAAGCATTGTGCTGTGATTAACTAAAATCGTTTATTTGTTTGGTCGACTGCTTTCAGACTATAGATTTTTTAATTTTCTTCGTATATTTTCTTTTGGCATGTAAACTGTATATTTATTCAAGTCGTTTATATTTCAATAGTTTGTAATAAAAGTTTTGCTTCTGTTGTCAACTAATATTTGATAACAATAATCATGCTTTTTCTTTTTGTTAAATAATTTACCTACTATATTTTGAATTAGACTTTTTTTACTTTTTTGCTTGATAAATATAAAATTAGTAGCACGTTCATAATTAAGACTTTTACAATTTGGATGCTGCATTTATTTCTATGCAAAAATTATACTGTGTTTGAGTTGCTCACGGGAAAGTCATTCATTAGAAAATATGTTACACATAGTTTAATAAAGATTGAAGTATCGCCCATCTTAGCAAATCAAATTTTTTTGCATATTTTTTAGACTATTATTGTTAAAACGCGGCACACCAGAAAAACAACAAAAAATAAATCTACGTCTAACGTTAGTGGAAAACACGTCTTATTGATAAATCACAAACCACGTATCGAAACTTTGAAATGAGATCTAACCCAGTTTTGATAGACCCTCAAGGAAAATTATTTCGTGTTCTGAAGGTAGGTATCAATTCTTGTCAAACCAATCCTTTTTTCATAAGAACTATTTTCCTACCACTATTAAGAAATTATTTCTCTTTATTTCTAAAAACCTTTTCGACTTGAAAGTACGAACTATAGTCTTAGATTAACTAGTTAACTCTCCAAATAATGAATTATTTTTTAATTTATTTTTAATAAAGGCTGTTTTATCTAAAAAAAAACAATCAACATAATATTTTCATACAAATACTTCTCGTTATAAAGTGTTTTTCACTTAACCGAGGTTCCATTTCATAAATTCACATTATGCAAGCTAAATAAAGGAAGTGTATATGAACACCAAGCGTGTTTAATAATGTTTACAGTTTTTGGTCAAAACAAAATATTCATTAAATTCTGAAGATCGATAATTATTTTCGTAAATGTTTGTCGCAATTGCTGAAAGTAGGTTATCATTTTGTCGTAGTTCTCTAATATTTACTGGCGTGCCTAACAATAAGTTTTGGTATTGTTCGTGGTATTACTGAATACCATATATAATAATAATAACTTGTCTTTATTACTATAAGGGATTAAAATTACAACATTTTACAAATATTCAAATATAATAGTAAAAGGCGGAGTTCAGTTCAGTGGGATAAATCTCACCGCCTGCTTATACTCAACGTATAGAATTGGGTTCGTGGGTGTATGTTCGGCGATTCAGTACACAAATAACGATAAAACCAAGTGAAGTAGGTTGCTAGTATGTATCGAAAGGACTACTGATAGGTTTACGCATTACAGCTTTTTACCTTCCTGTTGGTAAAGTAAAAGTAGTTTTAGAAGCTTATTTCTGAATTTGTTTAGATTTAAAGACTTAAGGTGTAATGGAAGTTTGTTGTAGTTGTTAACAATGCGATAGGAAAAACAGCGCTTAAGAAATGTAGTTTTATGAATTGGAGGTGTTATTAAGCCCTTAAATCTGAGATTTAAGTTATGTACATCAGTACAGAAGGACAGTCTTTCAAAAAGATAGCATGGATATCTATTAATTATTAATTTATGATAGAAGCAAGCAGCATGTAATAATCGGCGATTTTTCATATTTAGCCAGTTTAAATGTGTAGAAGTTTATGAGAAATTTTATCATGCTTTCTAATTCCGAAAATTAGCCGCAGACAAGAATTCTGCAGTTTTTGAATTCGCCTGATTTCGGTTGAGGAAATACAATAGTCGTAAACTATGTCACAGTAATTAAATCTAGAAAGAACTAAGGAGTTACATAGTAAGGTTTTTGTGCTTAAATCGAATGTATGTCTATTGTATTACATAATTTTAAGCGAGGCGTAAGATTTTTTAACGCATTCAGTTATGTGCTTGTTGAACCTCAAAGAATTATCTAGATAAAGACCAAGAATTTTTACTGTATCTTGTAATGGCAAGGATGTATTATTTATTTTTAGGCATACATTATCTATTATAGCAACCCGAGCGTTTCGTTTTGTAATAAAAAATGTGTAACGTGTATGAATTTTAAATAATAAAAAGTAATTAGTCCAAAAGTAATGAAATAATAATAAATTCTCCAAAAAATACATACCTTACAACATTTATAATTGTGCCTTTGGCTCATCGGTAGATTAACAGGGTAGGTTCACTAAAATGATTTGCTTAATTACCACTTACCAAAAATAATAAAGAATGTAAAAAAATGAAGTTATCTCGGGCGCCAAATTGTCTTTTTTTAAATTATCGGGACAATTAAACCGACTTGACAAAAATGTAAAAAATAACAATATACAGACTATGTTTATTGAATTAAATGTAATGATGAAATAATGAAGGTCTTAAAAATATGCTTAAAGTACTAAATAAATCACTAAATAAATACCTTAGACATTTTTGTACACAAACTTTTCTTTTTGACAACCACTGGTATCTAAATGTGATTACGAAGAGGTTAACAGGATGAAGTCACTCTTGCGTCATCATGGTGTAATCTTGACATAATATTATCAGCCACACCCCAAATTGAATTTATCTTTATAAAATCCGTATAATTTCTTCTTAAAATTTTTAAATCCACTTCTTATTGCATTAATTGGAAATTTTCCATTCAAAAAATTGCAATCATGAAACGAAAAATGTACGCAACCATAAAATGAAATGCCTACTTAAAATTGGTTGTAAGGTATGAATAGTAAATAATATTGGACCTAAGATCGTACCTTTGCTTACACTGAGAAAGTCTGATATTCTATTATCCAATTTCACAGCTTGAGATCTAATAGATAGATCTAATAGCTGTTAAATAAAGACAGAGACTATGGGTTAAAACCTATAAAATGTAAAATAGATAGAAGAAAATTATTTATAGTGTCAAACGCTTTAAAAAAGTCGAGTGATACTAACAAAGTCAACATTCCACGTTCATAAGCACATATGACGGCATCCGTCACATTCAGAAGCGCTGAAGAACAGCTGTAACCAGGCGAATGCCAGACTGAACCGTAGGAATTTAGGTAAAATCAAAAAGAAGCAGCTTCATGCTTCGAAATTAAAACAGAAGTGAAAATGGAGGATTTCGAAGTAGATGGAGCGGTCATGCGTACAAGATATCAGCAGAATAACTTGACACAGACGCGTAGGATTATGCTATGTAGGTTCAAATGACGACGAATTCGAGTTAGGAGAATTTTTTCTAGTACCTTAGAAAGAGTACTGAGCATACTTAGTGGTCTTAAATCTGAAAAAGATCTAGGTGGGTTTACTCTGGGTATGGGAATTGCAAATGCTTATTTCCAAATATTGAGGAAGACAGAATTTCTGATACAAAAGTTAAAAATATGAGTTAAGATCGGAAGAAGAAAAGGTATACAGAGTTGAATAATAAAAGAGTTAATCCCGTCTATCCCGGTAGCAGATGACTTCAAAGTACTTATAGTGTGAAGTACTTCCTGTTCCGTAACTTCGGTAAAAGAGAAGACTGAGGTTAACAAACTTAACGAGCGGTGTGAATTGTTATTATAGTAGTTACAACAAACAAACGGTAATTAATAAACTATAGGGATGTTTAAAAGTAAACCAATCAAACAATTGTATTTAATTATATGAAGACAAGTTAATAAGTTAACAAGTTTGCTTCACACGGGGGAGGGGATTGTTTAACCAGCATAGTCCGTGAAAATAAATAAAAAAATACAAAGTTTATTGTTTTATTAAAATAACTGTTTTTAACAGAATACCGAAATCCAAAAATTCCTAGAATACGCTTCTTTTTATTTTTAACAGTACTAGACAACTTTCAGGAAAAGCAGTAATGAAGTTGACTTTGGTTTCAACTAGGCTAAAATCAGTTAGTTAATTTTCCAAATTTTGGTTTTTATCTAATTTTACGTTGAGGAATATTTAAATTTTGTGTGAAACAAAACCATGCCACAAATGCATTTATCAGGATCATATATAATTGATTTTTAAAGATTCCTGATGGTAATACAACTTAAAACTAGCGTTGCTTGCTCAATTTTACTATGGATCATTACTAGTTTTCAGTTCAAAATTGTTGTCAAGAGTTATAATATTATACAATATTACTGTTAAAAACAAATGAATCGTTACAATGTATTTGAGCCATTTAATTTAAAGGTAATATGACATACTATGTTATTTGATAAAAAAATGTTCCACCGATCTTTGCTCAAAGGTCTTAGTGTGGGATCTTTCGAAAGCCGTGCAAAATGCAAATATGAATTTTAATAAAGATTTTTATCAAGTAATGTCTATTTTCTCCTGTAATGCATTTTTACACAAAGGTATCAAAGGATACATTACATCAACCGCAACCTTTTGTAAGGGACAAAAGTTTACAAACCAATTTGTTTATACGCTTTCTTTTATTATTAATTAATGTGAGTATCTTTGACTTATGTTAATATTTAAAATTTTAGGTTTGGTTCCGATAAGGCGATTGTAGCAAACAGATAAATGCACCAAGCATAATAGATCCAATTTAGAAAATTGTGTGCAATTTTATAAATATTCAATTTGCATAATTGATATAATTACACATACGAAGTTAGAACAAGAAAACGCAGTTAGAAGTATAGCTATTTCAGTTCTGGCTCGCTCTATAGTGTTGCGGTGTTTCAGCTTATATGGTGTTCATTGACCTCTTTAAGGTGAAGGCCACACCCATTATTCATATCCTGGCTAAGAAGATTTGTTTTTTAGCAAAGTAGAGGGAGTTCTTATACTAAGTATATTTCCGTTAAATGGTTTTTTGTCCTAGTTAAGGTTAGGGTTCAGATCTCGGCTGCGGATATGTTTTTCAACTAAGGGGATTCCTATCTCCGATAAATGTGTCCTCGCTGAAAGGGTTGGTGCATATCTCGACTAAGTGTAACTTAAGGTTGGATTCATATCCTGGCTAAGGTGAAGGCGTGTTTTTTAGGTAAAGGGCGTTATTATCTGGAATAGGTGCACCTCCGCTGCTGCTTCATATATATATATATATATATATATATATATATATATATATATATATATATTCTCGGCTAAATGTGTCTCCACTAAAAGGTTCCTTCATATAGGGACTAAAGACTTGCTGCTCAGCCAAACGAGGTTATTATCTCGTTTGCTGTTAGTTGTTGAAAATTATTTAAGATGTTAAATAAACGAATGAAAACATAAATGTAAGCCTACTAGAATAGTTAGGAAACGTACATAAAAAGCCAACAATGGAATATAATTTTATTTTAGTAAAGATGAGCTAGATCTTTGATAGATTAAATATTTTTACACCGCCTTAAAAATGACAAACTAGAGCACCCTTTAACGAACGAAGGCTAGTAATGAAAAATACCAAAATCAAAAAACAAATTTACAAAATTTAATCAAATTATGATGTAAGTGCAAAATTTTTACTTTAAATGTAATTTAAAGTGGTAAATGTATTCAACTAAAAATTTAATATACCAACTAAACACCTAGTTAAATCTGTCACGTGTGGATGAAATTCGTCCTAGAACTTTTTCGAATATTTAAAATATTATATGTAGTATTTTAAATTAAAACGTTGTTACCGGGAAATTTTATTTTAAGGTTTGTTATGGCAGCTTCGACAAAAAGTATTTAAATTTCATTTGTACTAGTATTGCCTTTGCTGCTGTGAGATGGAAGGAAAGAATTTAGATTGATCATTTAGTGCGAATTAGGGTAATTACTTTCTTACGTTTATTTTTGGTGATTTTAATGAAGTTATTTTTTTGTACTCGTTTAGGCGGATGAATACGCCTTTTTGGTGTATATTATTACTTAGAAGCCCTTCAGGCGGTTTATATATTTTACAAAAGTGTATTTAACCATTTATCGTGATTTTCCACGTTGTGTGTTATTTTTATCATTCTTATCACATTTCGAGAATTTGTCAACTTTATGTTTGCGACGTCAGTATTATACCTTTAAGGTAATTAAGATAGAATGATTTTGGGAATTCCAACCTTTCAAGAGTCATCCGGATTTAATAATTAGAATTTTACGGAATCTTTACTTCCTTCCGGAAATATATTTATTTGTTTGTCATTTAACGACAACTGTACCGATTCTCTGATTTTATTATTATTATTTTATAATATATAAATGGTGTTATTGAATTTGAGCGTAATATACTAAGTGTAAGATTATACGTGAATTCATTACTTCTTCACTGCGTTAGCATCATGTGTGAAGTACTAAATTTACAAAAATAACCTTTAAGGTACCTAATTAAGATAGAATGATTTTGGGAATTCGAACCTTTCAAGAGTCATACGGATTTAATAATTAGAATTTTACGGAATCTTTACTTCCTTCCGGAAATATATTTATTTGTTTGTCATTTAACGACAACTGTACCGATTCTCTGATTTTATTATTATTATTATTATTATTATTATTATTATTATTATTATTATTATAATATATAAATGGTGTTATTGAATTTGAGCGTAATATTTCGTTACTAAGTGAAAGATTATGTGTGAATTCATTGCTTCTTCACTGCGTTAGCATCATGTACGAAGTACTAAATTTAGAAAATAGGATGTTTTGATTACGTACGTAAGTTACTGAGTGGTTTATTTTTTTATCGAAATTTTTGATTTTCACAACCCCACACAGGCAACGTTCATTTATTTTTCTTATGATTTTGATGAAGTCTTTTAACGTAATAATTTGTGAGACATTACTCTGCTAGATTATTTGCTATTTGTTTTTTTCTTTGAGTTAAAATTTCATTATTAAGATTTAACGTAAAGTAAAATTAGTGAAACATAACGTTGATGGCCGACCAGTTGGTCTATTAGTATGTCCGTTTTGAAGCTCTACCAGAAACACGGGATCAGGGCTTTTAATTCACCGGTTCACCTATATTTATGCGACGTAATGTAAGCAAGTATTTTGTTTGTTTTGAACTTAGCTGTGGAATACTCACATATACGTGTTTAGACCCCGATATTGTCGATTATAAAGATACCTGCGCCCATTCAATTATTCTATACTATTTAATTTATAACTTTTTCCTGTAGTATCTTGTATATTATGAACTATCCTAATCGTAAAATTAATAACAGCCCCCCGCCTTTTATTCCACTGAGCTACGAGCCCCCTCATCTGTTACTTCCGATTCTATTGCCATTTTCGCCCGTAACAAATGACAAATCCAGCAAAGAAACAATTTTCCGTTAATATTTAAGGACTGTAATCGTTATTATACAACGAAAGCAGTGTGTGTGTGTGTGTGTGTGTGTGTGTGTGTGTGTGTGTGTGTGTGGTGTGTGTGTGCGTGTGCGTGTGCGTGTGCGTGTGCGTGTGCGTGTGCGTGTGCGTGTTCGTGTGCGTGTGCGCGTGCGTGCGTGCCTGCGCGCGTGCGTGCGTGCGTGCGTGCGTGTGTGTGTGTGTGTTAAAATGAAAATTAAGGTATACCATTTTGTCTTTTTTTTAATTACAAGACGAGATTTTCTACTTGCCTGTTTATTACTGTGTTTATATATTTCAAAGATTTTTGGTGTAGATGAGCAAAATAATGAGTTTGCCTTGATGAAATTTCTATATAATGAAATTGAATGATATGATTTAAATTATTTAAAGCATGGTCAGCTTGGACAGACTCCTCTGGTTGATTCAATACACAACATCTCGTATATCCTTTACATCTAGTGTCAAAGCTACATTTATGGTTCTAATGCATACTTTTCCACAAGGAGAAGATAAATTGTATACTTCAGAAGAATAATGGATTTTAAACATGTTCAAGTTGTCTTAAATGTTCTTTAATTTTTCTTGTAGGTTTAAAAAAGTTCTAATTCCTTAGTTAACTAATGTTGTCGGTAACGTTAGTTATGAATGGACAAAATGCTATACTAGCACTAAGTGGTAATTGTTCGCGTCTAATAGGTTTAATTATATTATTAATTTAGTGATTGGAATAACCATTAGCTTGTAGTGACGTTTTTAAGTGATCAAATTCATTTTCTAAAAATTCTGGATCACAAATTTGTTTAGCTCGATCCACTTGAGCTTTGATTACACTAATTTTTTCATATGGATTATGATTTGATAGTTTCTAAAAATCTCTTTCTGTATGTGTGTCGGTTTCCGGTAAACTCGAAATAATATTTAAAAGTGGAAAATATCCATTAGATTCTTTCACCATAATGAGAGCTAAATAACCGTTGCGTTACCTTCATCTGATGAAAACAAGATTATGTTTTGATACTATTTAAGATCTACTGTAATTTACTGAAGAAGATAACTATAAGTGTTATCGAAACGTTCAAATTTGTAAAAAAAAATTTGCATTAATAAAAGATTTTAATGTTTTAAAAAACAATAAACATTATGTAAGAAATTGTATACCGTTTTGGTTTATAGAAGAGCTTCGTGATATTAGGAGTGCATATGTTGTGGACCAAATGATTAATGAGAGCATTATTTATAAAGTCCGGGCATTAAATCGGACCAAGTGATTAATTATTACCTAAACTTCATTATTTATCGCAGTGTCTGGTCATTATGAATATTGCTACGCAATCGTCGGGAACTTTGATAATGTAGGTACATTGGTCTGGGTGCGGGGATATCATCAAATGCGTGAAACGCGCTGACCAATCAGAGCCCGGGACGGCTGCCACTCATTGTTTTTGTTTCGTTTTGCATTGAAAGTGAATACGGACGGACGCAGACGGCTTATATTTTCGTAATTGAGTTTCGAATTGTAAGGACGGACGGTTGTATTGTGTGCTATTTTTCAATTTAAGAAATTCAAGAACTAATAACGTCGAACGATCGAAAGGGTATTCCATTATTGACTAATTATTAGTAGTATTGTGCAATCCATTAGTTCAGCATGGATAAATTAAAATTGATTGACATGAATTGTCGATTTGACGAAAGACTAAATGAGCTAGTGTTGCTAAAAGGTCAAAACACTCAGTTTTTGGCTAGCCAAAGTTATACAGAGATGTTTCAAAATGTTAAATCTTCGAAGTCTAGTGTCGAAAAAACAGAAGATTATCGGCGTTTGCGAAGATTCGACGTCATGACTATTGGAGAAACAGAAAAAATGATTGTTACTGTAAAAGAAGATAACTTAACTAGGTATTACGTGCGCAAAGAAGAAATATTTCAGATTTTACATGACGCCCACCTAACGGTTGGACATGGCGGAAGAAATCGGAGAGAGAGTCAAATTTGCGCTATAAAAATACGCAACGTTCTCAAAAAAGGTTTAGGTAGTGGTTAAACCTATTCTTAGCAGCCAAATGAATGCAAGGTGTCAAGTACATCTAATTGACATGCAGTCACAAGGAGATGATACATATAAATTTATATTTGTATACCAAGATCATCTCACGAAATTTGTGCAGGTCCGTCCGCTCAAGAGCAATAGAGCCGAAGAAGTTGCATTTGGACTGCTTGATATTTTTACGATTTTTGGTGCACCAAGTACAATTGTTCACGAAGTTTGTGTCCCGGATTGAAAAGTGTACACGGTAAAGCGAGATACTCTCGGAGAAAAGGGTCAAATAATGAAAAATAGCGCTCATCACACAGGCACAAACTGTTCTCCATATGAAGCCATGTTCGGGACGAAGTTGAAAGTAGCACTGACAAGTTATTCTATACCACATGAAGCTCTGCTTGATATCAATTCATAAGAAGACTTAGAAAAGCTATTATCTACCGAAGGCCCTATCACCTAAAAGAACCAAGTAGAAACCACCGAAAATAATGATGTAAATTTATATTCAACCGGCCCAAACCAAGTTTCACCACCTTAGATGTGCAGTGTGAAGAAACTTCGGACTCATCTTTATCAGATGAAAATGTAGACAGCAACAAAGAAAATTTTACGCTTGTTAGGAAATTGACTGTAAGTAATCTGCAGAAACAGGCTACTAAAATGTTGGATGCATCTAACGCTAAATATCCCGTAGCTAAAATAGATGACACCGCAAGGGTCCGCGTTCCAGATGTTGATCGAGCTCGTAGCGATGGAAGAAATATTCTTGCTACCCTTGATTAAACTAACTGCCTCAGACCTTTATAATTGGGAACAATACATGGTATTCTGAATCAACTTTATTCAAGTAACCAATTTACAGTGTGCAAGGAACGATTTGTGTGCCTTGAAAATATTCCAGAGACCAAGATTTCTCTGAGAGAGTGTGTTAGGATGTCGTCTAAATGTGGAGGGCAAGGTTACAGCGGATGTGGTTGTAAAGGTGGCTGTAAGTCTGATAGATGCAGTTGTAGCAAATAAAAAAAACTGTGTCACTCAAAATGCTTTCAAAGCAACAATTGTTCTAATAAATAGGAAATAAATCCAGTAATAAGTTCATAAGAATTAGTGGATTCTAAATGTAGAACCCCTTATGAATATAAATTATGAATCTGATTATCCAATTTGCTATTTAAATAAGTGATAGACATTGTTTATAAAGCCCGGACAATTTAAATATTTCAACAGTTGTTATCATATTGCCCTCTCATATCGGGCATTTTTCAAAATGCCCCGGCATTATATATAATGTTCAATTAATCACTTAGTCCATAACACATATATCGTTTAATGTATTCTATTAAAATTACATCATACATATATCTTACTAATACAGACAATAGTTAAATTTCTTTACACTGAAAGATTTAAAATGAAGGTAGTACTGTAATTAATAATTTTCTATGTACTAAATTAATTAATTCACATTTATGTTTGCAAGGACAATTATTTAGCATTACATATTGATAATAACGTTTTAGTGTCGATTTTTTTAAATTTCAAATATGTACTGGGCATAACTTTGTTTTA
The DNA here is from genome assembly GCA_036346205.1 of Vesta saturnalis. Lineage (NCBI taxonomy): Eukaryota > Metazoa > Arthropoda > Insecta > Coleoptera > Lampyridae > Vesta > Vesta saturnalis. Next base: position 487,482 of record JARFJB010001805.1, on the reverse strand, counting down.
TATACAGAGATACTATCAGTATTTTGATAATCAAAGGTTGAATATTTTTGCCCAAGGTAATAGAGGTATATTATGTTACAAATATATGTTCTAATGCAGTTTAATTTCAAGAGTTATTCTGATTTTTGTGCATTAAGTCATATGCCATTACAACGCTTCCTGTTACAGTTGAATATTGCCCTCTCTCTTCCTTCGAAACGTGGGAAGAGGGCGGTTCTCACCTTCTGTAAAAGCTAGTGAAGAGCAAGTAAATGCAGTTCTCGCTAAGTACTGCATATGGAATGATGTTCTTATAGTAAAGAAATGTTACGCATTCATTGTTTGTTTGTTTTTTTTTCTGTGTGTTATCCCTTTTTTTTATTTATTCACTGAAATGTATTTGGTGTCCTGAAAAATATATAAAAAATCGAACCAGCAACTTACAAAAAATTAAATTGAAAACATCCGTCTAATTACTTGCAATAAATTTTACCCCATTCCTATTCAACAATCACGTTTTAGATACAATTAATTAAAGCAGCTTTAGATATAATTTAATATCTAAATGCATCATAAATCTTCTACTCTTCTGATAGATATGTTTAAAGCCAAGAATCAGTTTAGAAATCTAAGACCATCTAACAATACATCGATTTGATCAAGGATAATTAGTTTACATTATGATTAGAACACAACCTGACAATTATAATATTTTGATGATGTCAATTCTATCTCTTACACATCTGAGAACTGGATTAAGCGATTATAATGCATACACGCTGTAGATAGGAAAAGGTAGCTTGAACTGTTTTATTTTTTTAACTGAAATATTACTAATATTCTAGAATTAAGCGATTGTTATCCCTACACGTAGCTAGAAAAATGTAGATTGTGCCATTTTATTTTTATGACTGAAACATTACTAATATTCTATTACCATAAAACACCTGACATTGAAGTACAGGATTTAGACCCATGATGTCATGGTTAAAGGTGGGATTACCTATAGTTGGAACAGTATGTATGGTAAATATAAGCTATTACTCCTAAGTATAGGTTTGATTTAACACTTTACCTAAATATACAGGATACCACGGTCAAATGCAGTACCTTAATGACGTATATTACGCAAGCAACAAGTGGCTGAAAATAGTTATCAACATAGCAGTAATAAACAACATCGAGTACCAGTATCACTCTTCTCAAAAAGCGAATGGCCGAATCATCATGAAATTTGCAACTGAGAATATCCATAAAGGACAAAACTAATCCAAACACCCTTTTGGATAGAGATATAAGTCAGAACAGGAGGTGTTGTGGCCATCAAGTGAATTAACTGATTATACCAAACACATTAGTATTACAAGATATATGTCAAAAGGATTTGAATAAATAATCAATAAATGTACGACTTTTCCAATAAATACAATGAACTAATACTGTACAGACTGTACTAGTACGGGCACCCCAATTCAAGTCAAGATCAATTCAAGGTCATAACTAAATCGTGGCCAGGTTTAAATCTTAGCTATGAATCTTATTTTGGCTAAGTGCATCTGCGGTAAAGGGTTTGTTCATATAGAAACTGAGCTTTGTTTTCCTGCTAATGCGGGTTCCTATTTTGGTACAACTTCACCAAAAAAGGGACTAGTTCATATTTTGACTGAGATTGAGTTTCTCAGCCCAAGAAGGTTGTTATTTCGGCTAAGTGCAACAACACTGAAATGGTTGACTTTGCTTAAGGCTTCTTAGTTATAAGGCGTAAGTGAAGGCACATACTAAATAGTTGTTTGTTTAAACAGTTTGTTTCCAGGATAAGACGTGGCGAAATTCAGATCTTGACTAATGTGAGGGTTTACTTCTATACCGAAATATTGGAGATTCTTATCACAGATAAGTGTCAAGCCAAGGTTAAGGTCTAGTTAGGGCAAGGCCAGGGAGAAGTCATCGTCAGACCGGGTCACATCAGGATCAAATTAAGGTCAATTCAAGGTCAATCCAAGGTCAAGTTAACGTTGAGTCAAGCTTAAGTTCAATTTAAGGTCAATGCAAGGTCAAGTTAAGGTCAACTCGTAACTACAAAGGTAAATCAAGGTCAAATAAAGACCAAGCCAAGGTCAAGTTAAAGCCAAACCAAGACCAAGTCGAACCTAAGTCGAGGTCAAGCCAAGGTCAATCCAAAACCACGACAAGGTCAAGTAAATGCCAAGACCCGGTCAAGGTCAGGTCAAGACCAAGCCAAGGCTAAGCCAAGGTCAAAACAATGCCAAGCCAAGGTCAAGTCAATGTCAAGGCAAGGCCAAGCCACGGTCAAGCCGAGGTCAAGTCGAGGCCAAGTCAAGGTCAGGTCAAGGTCGAGTCAAGGTCAACCCCAGATCAAGGCAAGGCTAAGTCAAGGACAAGCCAAGGGCAAGTCAAGGTCAAGTCAAGTCCAAGTCAAGTTCAAGCCAAGGCCAAGTCAAGGTCAGACCAATGCTGGGACAATCAAACCAAGGCCAAACCAATTTTAATTCAAGGTCAAATCATGGCCAAATCAAGGTCAAACCAAGGCCAACCCAAGTAAAAATGTTACCGTATTAATAGATCTCTGTACTCTTTACGCCTTTCTCACTCTAGATAATATGTAAGATTATGCAGTTTCTTATGGTAAAAAAGTGTAGTCTTGCATTTTTTTACTTTTATTACATTGTATACACTAGAATATTCTTTACATTTGAAATTAAAAACCATTTTTAAACTATATTATCAATACATAAAGCTAGTCATTTTCTATGAAAATATAAAATTAAATAAAATAAAATTGAATAATTGATGCCCGTATTAATAAGATAAATGGATGATGTAATCCGCTAATCTACTGGTACAATATATTCAATGATTATATATTTGCACTGTTTTCTGTGCTTCAGATATCATGAAGTTCTCCTATAAGCCAAAATGACAAGTTTGTCACATATTGCTTATTGTTTTTTGAAAACTATTTTTATAGGTAAAACATATAAATAGATTGTTAATGTAAAAATATTAAGTTTCATACATGAAATTGATAATAGCTAACAATATTGATTACGGTAATTTTACTCCTTTTGGTGTTTATCACCTTACGAGTACATGGAGGGGCTTTCAACGGATAGTCTATTTGGTTTTTTCGCCACTTCACTATTTTATTAGATCACTGATGCGTTTAGGCATTTGTATACTTGATTTAAGTGTTTTTGCCATTGCATTGGTGTGTTTACACATGTGATGCTATTATTCATTACTAAATACGATGTTATACTTTTACAATCACTGCTTACTCTTGTAATTTAAGTACTTGTGAGGTTCCTCTATTTTTTTTCAACTAGAAGTGCTGCGGTATAACACATTTGGATTAGAATCGTAGTATGACGAGGGAAACGAACGACAAAAGTGTACTACTAGGAATCTACAATAAAAACTACAAGGAAAAGAGAATACAATCAGATTGGCAAGATTGAAAAATACTTCCAGTATAGAAAAAATGAATAATAAGAATTACAGTAACAATAAAGGAATAGCTTTATTATAAAAATGTATGATCAAATACTGGAAGCAATGCTAAATAAATCCCACACTATTAGGCACAGAAAGTGACTTCTGCAAAAAGAAAAATATGCAGGTTCGCATATCCATCGTAAACAAAATTATTGAAATAATCTTTAGATACAAAAATTACTTACTTTTCCTACATTGACATGTTGAAAGCATTTCATAATGAATGAAATTACGACAAAAGTAGCAAGGAAGTTACACGTGGTATACAGAAACCTCAAATTAGCTGACGATATAACAAATATGTATGCTAAAGTAATCTCAAAAGAAACATAAGGTATTAACTGAAGACACAGGAAGAAAAGACGTAGATATTATGGATAGAATAGAAAGAAGCAATAAACTGTACTACCCAATAACTATGGCATTGTAAACAAAAAAGCAGTTTTCCAAAAGACTAAAATGAGTGAATGGAAAACGATATTCAGACTGGTGTTAACGTACAAGTCCCACTCATGGGTGTTAATACAGCAGATAATGGAAAAGTTACACTAAGAGCAGTAAAAAAAAACACACATAATAGGAAAGCGGAAAAGTAAACCATAAGAGAGTTGATATTATGCAATAGGGACTATATTGACACACAAAGGTAAAACATTGGTACAGGGACAGCACTGGCGACAACAAAAATGTGTGACACGGCTTTGTGCGTTGCGAAGTATAGTATTACGCCTCATTCTACATTAATTAAGAATTAACATAGAGACTGTGATAACATACTTATTTTGTTGTGCTTTCACCGGGTGTGAAAATTACTTCAGATAATTTTTTTTCTTCTCGTTTTTCGAAATTTTGGTTTTAAAAGTCAAACGATTTAGAATGTATTTATGTATTGAGTATTGAAATTGATTAAAAGTTTTTTAATGGTTGAGATATTTAGAGCATGATATTAAAAAAATTCAGAGAATAAATTTTCATGTCGATTAAATTAAACGTAATTTGAGAAATATAAGATATGGATATAAAATTGTCTTGTAGTTGCTATTTGAGGATGTTAGAGTTTTTTTATTACAAGTTAAAATTTGGAATTTCAATTCGGTAAAGACGTATAGGTTTTTTTTGTTTATTGTCACTAATAATTTTAATTAAATGTTTAATTACGTTTGATTCACAGGTGATACTTGCGTTATAATCAGAGTAATGTTAGAATAGTTATTGTGTAAATAAATGTTCTGGTTATTTTAAATTTTGGTGAATTTTGCTAAATGGATTTGAACTTGTATCATGTAAAATTGTATTAAGTATAAAATGGTTACGTAGTATGGTACATATTTTGAGAATTTAAATTGTAACCGACAGTCTGTCGCTTTTCCTTTCGATAGATATTATAGTCTATAGACAAATCGTCTAAAGACGGCGTTTTAAAGCTCATTTTCGTAGGATGAACCTGTTACAAACAGATCATTTTTCAGTGATAACTCAAAGGTACCTGTGGGAATGCGATTTAGTGCCGAGAGGCTAGCGTTTTTCGCGCGTATGTTAATTTTAAGTAATGAAGCTATGTAATAGGTTAATTAAGAGGTAAGGGAGATCATAAGGAAGATGACTAAAACTGAAGGAGGTTGAAGTCAGTCTAATCCAAGATATAGGCAAAGGCTCACGTTTTTTTGTTTGCAACTTCCCAATGTAGGCTGAAGGGTTGGTGGAGTAAGATGGAATTAGTTACACCATACCGTGAGGGTGTAGTGAACAGTACCGTAGGAAGGTTTCCGTATCGGCCCGTTTGTCAATAATCACAATTTTCGGTTATAGCAGTAATTGGTTTTAGTGTTTTTAAGAAGTGCTAAACCTTTATCCTGTTGAACTGTTTTATCGCATTTTTTTATGCGGATTAATGTTAACAAGTTCCTGGTTAAAGGGGTGGTTTCGCGTATAATGCGCAGATCAAACAAATAAAGTATAAACTTGCTGTATATAGTGCCGCTTTAATAAGTTTTAGTTAGATAAAAGTAAAGTAGCGGTAAATAAAACTATAGTTGTGTACATATTAACGGTAACCAGATGAAGAAGTGATCGTAGCGTATGGTTTTTCGTTTAGAGATTTCCTGCTATAAAGTTTATGTGAACATAAATTTAAGAACTAAGAAGCCATTGGTTTCCATTAATGATACACCGAGTGAAGCGATTGCTGACATTGTTGTGAGAAAGAAAAAGAAGTGCGATTGACCATTTGTGCTGTGTGAGGTAACTATTTTCTGAATTTATGAGTTGGTAATTTTAATAAGATGTTTGTTTGTCCTTATTTAGGCGAATGAATATGCCTTCTGTGAGTTTATTTTAAGTAACGTCTAGATCTAGATTCAGTATTCATTCAATATTCATTCGTATGTGATGGTGTTTACTAGCACTAAAATTACATTTTACCGTTTGTTAAGATTTATGTGTTCAACAAAACAAATGTGTTCTGATTTGTTCCTTTTTGGGGTGATTTATTTGAAAATGAAAATTTAAATATTTGGGAAAATAACCTTGCAAGTTATCATTTCAGGTTGTTTGTATAACATTTGGTGTTTTTTTTTTTGTAACTGCCGCATCAACACACCCAGAGTTGATTGGAATCATGTGTAATTTTAGTGTAATATACGTAGGTGTTAATGACTAGATGATATTATTTCATTTCTGTTTGATATTGTTGTAATCTTTTTCTTTCTCACAGCGCAATTTTTAATCAAAATTTAGAGATTAGATGTTTTGGATTGCATTCACTTATTGAGTGATTTACTGGTTTTACCGAAATTGTAGATTTACATAACTTTACGATGACGATTTTTTTTTGTTGCTTTAATATTTAATTCAAGCCTTAACGTAATAAGCTGAGAGTTAATTAGTCATTTTCGTCTGGGTGATAAAATTGCAAGTGAAGATAAGTTTTAATAAATATAACGTAACCTAGATTATAAAGTAGATCGGTAGATCTGCTATTGAGTTTTGCACACGATAGTTTTTTAAGCATAAGCCAATATCGTTTGATTCAATATCTTTGGAAGTAATTTAAGGTACATATTAAATGCATTGGACAAAAAATTTTTCCGTTATCGTATATATTTTTTAACTGTTACTAAAACAAATTTTCAAGTAATAAATTGCAAAATTGTAAACTCTATGTCAATCGTCTGATATTTAGAAATTTTACTTTAACTTCAACCCATAATACAATTTTATTAAGTTTATTTATCTATTCGTCTCTTATCTACTACCGTAAGATGGGGTGAATCGGAATATTAGAGTAAATAGGACCAAATCCTTGTTAAACCATGTTCCTATAAAAATATTCCTTTAATAACTATTCCAGAAAATTTTGCAACCAAGAAAATTACTCTTTATGCATCTGGCTACAAGATGGCGCGTTATGGTTTTTACTACATAACGAGTTATAAATTCAACAGATTTGTCAGTTGAAAGCTTTACGTGTAGAAGCAAAACAACGTAAGTAGATATTACTTATTACGCATTTTTGTAATAATAGGGGTGTTCTTAGAAAGCCTTGCTAATTTTATTACTCAAACAACAATAACAAAAAATTACTAAACTTTTATTGAATTAGTACACGTTTTAGGTTACCGGCAGGTGAATGGGAACACAACATTGGGGTGAATAGGAACGATAAAAATGCCGAGAATATACATTTTACTGCAAATGAGAGATACACGCATCATGATCCAGAGAACAATAAGCAAGCTGTTGAAGCAATAACAACAAACGGATGTTATACAGAGAAGCAGCTCGCAGATTCGGTATTCCAAAGACAGTGTGTACGGTTTCCAGCTTTTAATCAAAGCTACATGGACAACCTTTGCAAGACCATCCCCCGTTTCAGAAATATACCAGGAAAAGAATTTGTTTATGGTTTCCTCAACAGACATCAAAATCAGATTTCAAATCGTGTGTGCCCGAACATCAAACGTTATCGAACAAATATTAGTAGAGACATTGTGGATGAATACTTTAATAACCTTTCTGAGACTTTAAGCAATATACCACCGACTCATATCATAAGCTATGATGAGACAAATTTATGGATGACGTTGGTAAGAAAAAAAGTTATAGTCAGCAGGGGTTGTAAATATCCTGAACGTGTTATGAATACGAGCAACTCTATAACTCTCAAAATTTATATGATTCGTGGACTGATAAAGGCCCTAACAACACCAGATATAATCGAACGCCGTCAGGATGGTTTGACATGGTTTGTCTTGAACTTTGGAGGGCCGAGAGATTCTTATAGGGGATAACTTAGCTTCACACATTTCGATAAAAGTGATAAAAGAACCGCAGCAATATAATGTTCACATGGTGTTTTTACCACCTAACTCTAAGCACTTAACGCAGGCCTTGGAGGCGAATTTTATTGGAATGGAAGAAAGGACCTGGAAGAAAAGAAGCTGATATATCTAAAGAGTGTATTTCCTAGGCCACTGAGAAAATTGATGGAAGAAATTACGCCGAACGCGAAACAAAACAGTTTATCAGCTTTTAGGAAAACTGGACCAACCCATTTAAACAAAGAGGAAGTGTTGAAGCAATTACCTAATGAAAACCTGGGTCCTCGAGAATCACAAGCTTGCAACACATCCGTTCTTGCTTTATTAAAACACATGAGATATTCTGAATAGCCTAAACGAAAGTTAAATAAGAAAATAAACATAGCCCCAGGAAAGAGCATACTGTGCTATGATTCAACAAGAGAAAGTGATTTGAGTATATCCGAGAAAGAACTGCAACGAAACTATATAGACAAAGACTTCGATCTAGTAGATGAAGATTAGAGAGAAAAAGAAAATGGGGACAATGCTAATATGCAGCCCGATTCTAGCGACGATGAGAAACCTCTTATTAGTTATGCTAAAAATAGAAATAGTAATTGTGATAAAAGTAACCAGATGTGTAAGAATAATGTGCCTTCAAGTTCAACTGACAAGAAAGAAGAGCAGACTGGCTTATTATTAGATTTAAATGTGGGTGATTGGGTATTAGTAAAGTTTCCTGTTGACAGACTTACTGCCCTGATAAACAGTAGGATCTATATTGGCCAAATAACACAAAAAAGTGAACATCGTATTTAGGCACATTTTGAAGGAGACTATATCAGAAAAACTAGGACATTTTTATTATTATACGAGATGAAAGCGAGTTTTCTATTGACCAGGTCTTCAAGAAGCTGTCTTATTTTACAGAGTATTTTTAGTTGTAGAAATGTCAATTCTAAAGATTTTGAAAGTTCCTAATTCGTAACTCGAATTAGATACTATATCTTTTAATAGTTTTTTTTTGAATTTCGTTAATGAAAATAATGTTTTGTTTGTTTACAAGTGGCTTAGAAATAAAATGTTCCTTTAAAAACTACGTTTTTGTGTTTTAAAAAAAACCTAAATGAAAAAATAATTGTATTTTATTATTTTCTTGTGTTCCTATTCAATCAACTAGTTAGAATGCGAACAAACGTTTAAAACCACACGTAGTCCTATTCACCAGAATGGAAGGTGAATAGGGACAACCGTATTTAAAAAAAAGTTGGCTTAGAATAATTTTATAAAGTTCACAATTAGGCACTTTAAAGTATTAACCTAGCTCGGACGTTTCCTGCAAAAGAACATCAAAAATAAAAATAGTTTTGTTTCTGGCAGCTCTTCAAAGATCAAAATGTGTTCCCATTCAACCCATTTTACGGCACATCAATATTATAATTTTTTTGACCGTTTTCTTCATACTTTTTAATACTAAAAGATATAATATTGCGTGAAGATATCTACACAGAATTATATTTATATATAAACCATTATATACTCGTATGTGTAAAACGTGAATTAAAGTTAGAACTAAATTCAAAATTATATTAATCACAAAAAAATTACGTTTAGTTGCTTGTCAGTAAATAACAAGTTTAATATTCATTTTGACAATGAGAAATTGTATAGCGACGAAAAACCACTAGCTGTCATTTAGCTTCATGATTCAAATTCCATTTAATATGAGATGTGAGCTTTTTAGTTTTATCCCATCAACGCTCTACTTTAGCAATAGGATTATATTATATTAATATATTATATTATAGACTTCTGAGTACCATGCGTCTTTAGAATTGTAATGCTTGAGCTAAAGTCTAAATTGCATAATTTTGAATGTGACATCACTAATGTTAACATTAAATATTAATCTAAGTGGAATGGATTCAAAATGAAAATGAGGAGGGTTCCTTATATAACTTGCAATATTATGTTAGAGTAGAACTGGCGTGAAAGAAAAATTAGATTAGAACTTTTATAAGTAAGTATAAACCTAGAAAACCATTTTCAAGTGGTACTACTAACTTCTCCATTATCATAAAGATCTTACTTTAAAACCTTTTAGGTTTATTCAATTAGATTCAATATCTAAGAGTTATTAATTTTTTGTTGTTGTGATTAACCGAAAGCGAATAGTAAATACAAGTACATAATTAGATATTTACATAATAATTCCTTTGTAGGTGTAGTAGTTTTAGAGGGTATATCTACTTTAATAACTGTTATTCGGTTCCGAACTAATAATTATTTGCGAGGTTAACATTATTGTTGCACTCAGTTATAAACTTATAATTCTGTTAAGTTCTAATTAATTTCATAATTAACTTCATATTGATTACTTTCCTCCTTTTGCTTATTGCTCTTTCGCATGTTAACGTTAAGTTATGTATGATTTCTATGCTATGAATCTGTGTTAATACTATTTTCTGTACACACACTGCTAAATATATACATGCTTATATATTAATCGTGAATTTTAAAATGGATCGCTATGGAATTATTATAAATTATTTATAAACCTAAAAAACTATTTTAAATACATTTTATCTACCATAAGCTTATTCTTCGTATTTTTGTTTATAATTTATCCATGTTATTCAATGGTATAGTTTGGATTTTTATGTATAAACCATATTGTAAAACTAAATTTGAAAAGCAAAAACAAAAAAATAAACACCAAATGTAATTATTAAAATATTATACAGTTTGTTGTGTTTTGAAGCAGTAAACTAGTTATTGCAGCATTTTAGTGCGAACATTAACTTTATGCGGCACTTCACGATTAAAGCTGTTTACTGAAATTATAGTCGTAATCAGGTATATACACTGAAATATAAAAGATTATTGACCTTTTTACTTTAGTAACAACTGAAATCAATACCTAAATAAATCTATCCTAAATAATTCTATATGAGTTAATTGGTAACCTGAACTACTACATCAAGAATTTGGATTATGTATTTCGTCCCACAAAATAACAAAATACAATATACACTTTCCAGAAAGCCTTTGAATGAATTTCACATATTAAATACACAAGTTGTGCGTTAAATTAAATGTCACGAACTACACGTATACAATAATCTCAAAAGTGACAAGCATGAACAAGACGGATTTGCCGTCACAATATTTGTTTTTATTTTTAAGCTTGATCAAAGGTGGGCTTAACCGAAAATGAATAACCACTTAAAAGATTTATTAGAGACTGAAAGCTTTAATTACCAAACAAAAACTTACTGCAATACTAAATTGTCTGTTAAATGCCTCCCTAAGCATTAAACCATCTACACCAGTGGTAGTCAACCTTTTTATATCTAATTGCCCTTTTTGTATCTTTGTTGATAGTGAAATTTCCTTAACATCCACAAAAAAAATGTTTGTACATGAGAATTATCATTAACGACAATATTAAAACCTAGAATAAAAGTATTTAAATACATACAGAATTGTCTTAATGAAAATGTGCCAAAGGTAAACGTTACAAGCACGGCACTGAATGTTACTGTTTGATGCTGGGTTTTGTAAAGTAGAAAGGCGAAACAATAAAATTAAAGTTTAAAGTAACTAAATACATTCACGTTGGAATATCCAGTAATTTATTACATGAATTTTCGGTCATAGAAATTGAATTGACAGTTCCAGGTAGAATGACGATTGTAATTTCTTGAATTTTACAGATTACATAAAACCTAAGAGTAATGTAGAATACTAATTACTATCTCAATATAACGATGGATGAATTAGATAATCGAAATCGACGTTGCCGAAAAGATTTGTTGATTTCCTTTGTAAACAACATGAGTGCCTTTAGTATTTTATTACGTAGTGTATTGGTGCCACATTTTTAAAACACTTAATCAGTAGTATCGATTTCTAATTTATGGAGAAATTAGCCTCTAAAATATAGGAAATGCGATGGCGTTTGCAGAAATGCTAAACAAGCGTTTTTTCCAGACTCAATTAGGAGTTATTGCTACTGTTACCATTGAAATATTTGATTTTTAGTCCATCTATCAGAGCAACGACGACGGTAGATAATTTCCGGGTTTCACCCTTTTAAGTAATTTTGTTATAGATTGAAAAATTCTGCTGTCTCGATCCCGTAGTCATTACGCTATGAAATCGTCTTCCTGACATTAATGAGAGGATTCTGTAATTATTTCCAACGCGAAACTTTTATCTGTTTTAGCTTTAAGGGTACTTGCTATTTAAAGTTTGCCATAACCTAGTGAAGTAATTGAGTACTAAATTAAGAATTATTAACACGGGACAAGATTTATTTGTAATAAGTAAGGGTTTAAATATTTAGTGATGAAAACTGTTTTGTAAATGGACAAAAAAATTCCAATTTTAAAGATCATATGTCAGTAACAGACATTTAGGATTTAATACGGCGACTTTCGATAATCTGTATACTGTGTATAACAGTTCGAGTTAGCGAAGTAAGTAAAGGAAAATCTACATTGCGATTCTTTTACTATATGAAGTGTAATATCCAGTATTTCGGATGTTACATTATTTAGGCAGATAGCTATTATAATCATTTGGTTATTACTGTTTTTAATATTTTCTCATTTAATGTTGTCTTAATTTTCCTAAATTAAATATACCATTTAATATTTAAAATGGTTGATGGTCACTCATACTTTTCACGATTACGGTTGGTAACAATTACAAGTTTCTAGCTATTAACTTCATAAAAAGATTGTTTTTCTTTTCCTTTTCTTCAACAAGTTGGCGCAGACTACGTTTTAATTCCTAGAGAAATTTAATAATTTTCTGGATCTGATTAATCCATCGACTAGGGTCGGATTATATTTATTCTGCGTTATGCGAAATAATTAATTAGTATTACTTATTTCCTACGCATCGTGCGGATTTGAAGGTTAAAGTGTCAAATATGCCTCGCTTCCTTCTTTTTTGTATTATAAAACATTCTTTACTTTTATCCATCAACACCACAGCTTTATCATAATTACTAACTTTAAGGAAAATACATATTCAGATATTTATAATTATAAATTTGGGTTACGAGTATAACCGTTTCTCTCGAAATTCTATTGTATAAACTGGTCTTATTGTACATCTAGTTAAGGTAAGAGTTTATTCAAATGCCTACTCGTGTCTTATGTAAGAAATTACAGAGGTTCCTGCTCAAGGCTGAGAATAACTCCGACCACCATAAACATATTTTTACTCTAAGTCCGATAACTATACACACAATTTGCTAAACCTGTAATTTACTTCTCACCTTTGTGAGCCGTCACATTGATACTTACTAATGGATAGTACGGCGATCTATAACTGAAATTAGACGACAGCACGAATTCCAAAGCTAAGTTAAACATTACCTATATACCTTTTGTGTGAATGCAAATACACTTTAAATTACCTAAATGTACAGCCTTGCCTAACTGTAATATTACAAATATTCAAATATAACAGTAAAAGGCGGAATTCAGTTCGGTGGGATAAATCTCACCTTCTGCTTATACTCAACCTATAGAATCGGTTCGTGAGTGTGTGTTCAGCGATTCAGTTCAGAAATAACAATAAAACCAAGTGAAGTAGGTTGCTAGTGTATGTAACAAAAAGACTACTAAATGGTTTACGGATTACAGTTCTTTGCCTTCATTTTGGTGCTGTAAAAGTAATTTTAAAAGATTATTTCTGAATTTGTTTAGATTTGAAGACTTAAGGTATAATGGAAGTTCATTGTAGGTGTTAATGATGCAATAGCAAAAATGTAGTTTTATGAATTGGGGGTGTTAGTAAACCCTTAAATCTGAGATTTAAGTTATGTACGTCAGTATGGAAGGACAGTCTTTCAAAAAAATAGCATGGATATCTATTGATTATTAATTTACGATAGAAGCATGCAGCGTGTAATAATCACGATTTTTCATGTTTAGCCAGTTTAAATGCAGAAGTGTATGAGAAATTTTATCATACTTTCTAATTCCGAAAATTAGCCGCAATCAAGAATTCTGCAGTTTTTGAATTCGTCTGATCTCGGTTGAGGATATACAATAGCCGTAAACCATATCACAGTAATTAAATCGAGAAAGTACTAAAGAGTTACATAGTAAAGTTCTTGTGTATAAATCAAGTGTGTGTCTATTGTGATACATAATTTTAAGCGAGGCGTAAATTTTTTTAACGCATTCAGTTATGTGCTTGTTAAACCTCAAAGAATAATCTCGACAAAGACCAAGAATTTTTACTGTTTGTTGTAATGGTAAAGATGTATTATTTATTTTTATGCATACATTATCTATTATAGCATACCTATCTTTCGGTTACCGAATAGAATAGCAACAGACTTAGAAAGGTTCAGATGAAGACCATAATCCATAGATGTTTTTTGTACGCTGTCAAGATCGCTATTTATTAGAGCGCAATCTTCCACCAAAGCAGAGTTTGGAAATAAAGGACCTAAAATTGTGCCTTGTGGGACACCTCTACTTACACTAAGAACGTCGGATATTCTATTATCCACTTTCACAGTTTGTGATATATTAGATAGATATCTGATAATTAAAGACAGAGACGATGGATTAAAACCTATAAAATGTAAAATAGATCACAGAAGAGAATGATTTATAGTGTCAAACGCTTTAGAGAAGTCGAGTTATACTAACAAAGTGAACTTCCCACAGTCGTAAGCACGTATGACGTCATCTGTGACTTTTAAAAGTGCTGAAGAACAGCTGTAACCAGGGCGAAAGCCCGACTGAACCGTAGGGATTATACTATGTAAATTCAGATGACGACGAATTTTTTCTAATACTTCATAAAGGGTCCAGAGTATACTTATTGGTCTTAAATCTGAAAAAGATCTAGGTGGGTTTACTTTGGGTATGGGAATTGCAAATGCTTGTTTCCAAATATTGGGGAAGACAGAATTTCTGATACAAAAGATAAAAATATGAGATAAGATCGGAAGAAGAAGAGGTACACAGAGTTGAATAACAAACTAGTTAATCCCGTCTCTTCAGGTAGCATATGACTTTATGGTACTTATAGTGTGAAATACTTCCTGTTATGTGACTTCGATAAAACAGAAGCCTGAGGTTAACGAGCAGTGTGAATTGTTACTGTAGTAGTTTATAAGATCATCATTGGTGGATAAATATGGTATACAATTAATGAAATAATTATTGATTTCATTTTCGTTAGAGAAGTTCGGAGGCAGAGTAACATTTTTGGAAAATTTAAATTCTTAAGCGAGTTCCAAACGCCAGATTGGCTTGCATTTGTAAACACGTTCTTAAAATAAAGCCTTTTTTCTGTCAAGGTAGCCGGGTTGCGTGAATCTCTGTAGCACCTGCCATCTGCTATTAAACGAAACTTTTTAAATTTGCGGTACGCTTTGTCTCTTAAGTACATCAGATACTTGGTATTCTCACTTAGCCATGGTGTCGGTGGTTTTATAAATCGTGCAGTTGTGAATGGTACGTGAATATCTAATAATGTATTTATATTTTCGTTCAAAAAGTTAACCTTACCATCTATATCTGATATATCATAAGTATTACGCCAGACGATTAATTGTTGTAGTTAATGTTTTCCAAATTCCTAAAAGTTCTAAATAAGGGTGCTGTTGTATGCTTTAGTTCAAGTTTGCTCTGCACCAAATCATGATCAGACACTGTGTGCAAGCCAACTACAGATACTGAGTCAAAGATCGAATCGTTAGAAGTGATAATTACATCGATAAGAGAGGAAAAAGTTAACATAATTCTAGTGGGTTCAGTAATTAATTGCTTTAAACCAAAGCTATTAAGTGAAGAGTGAAGGTTTGTTCCATAAAAATTATCAGGCTTTAAGAGGTCTATATTAAGATCACCAAGGCAAAGAAACAGGTGATACAAAGGAACTAAAATAGATAGTGTATCCTCAAATTCATGCTTGGTGGCCTATACACACAACCGACTGCCATTTCTGAGTTACCAATAGTTATAGCAACCCACAATTGCTCTATGCCGCCAGAAGTGTTTAGCATTCTAAATAAAAAGTTTTTTTTGTTAGTATGCTAATGCTTATGGTTAGTAATCCCTTATTTATAGCTTATATATATATATATATATATATATATATATATATATATATATATTATTTCCTCGTAAATGCAAAACTAATTTGCTTTATAAGTTTGTGTGAGGTAGTGTTTGGCTCACTGACCAACTGTGTTGCGTCAAGTCCATATAGTAAGGACGAGAGGGGACGCACCATATAGGCTCGCAAATTGGAAACATAGACGGAAGGGGGGAATTCGAGAATTTATGTAACCAGTAAACGCGTTGACCAAAACATTCAATTACCATATGCTCTAATGTGATTTAATATTGCGTGGATTCTTCCAATTTTCTGCATTAACTGGTAAGATAGGTTTAACACATTTTACAAGAATAATTTATTTGCTTATAGAGTTAGGACTAGGCATATTTTTCGTAATAATTGAAACAAATTAAATTCATCAAAAGTTTTTATAATGCTATTATATAAAATCAATATCATAAATTTTTAGTAACATTTTATGAATATATAAATATATATCGAAAATACATAATTTTGCAACAATTTTATTTAAAAAAACACATTGTACATACGTACATACATAGATATTTAGTGACCCGAAAATATAACAAATTGATTATAAAGCATCCAGTTTGAATATGAACTTTAAATATTCATTTTACACAGATAATGAATTCGTGATTTAATATAAATTTCGCATATTGATGAAATAATTGTATTAAATAAATGAGTAGAAGTATATTACAATGTTATGCGACAAACTTAATGATTTGAGTAAGACAGCTAATAAATACTTTTGGGGGTTACACAATCAAATGATAAATTTAGAGAAGAGCGCAATGACTTTGAAGTAATGTATATTACTTAATGTACACTTTAATTATTAATACAACTAATGTGAATTAGAAGTAATGAAAATAAATCAACCAAATTTATTTAAAATAGTACTTAATACCAAGTAAAATATTTAATTTAATTTCTCTTAATTTTGTGCTGAAATATTAAATTTAAATTAATTTTTTAATGTTAAGTCCAAGCCTAGAACACATTTCTCTACGCTAACCGGTATTTATTACAATTAATCAGATAAAAATAAACCAATACTATACTGTACTTAGGCGTGGAAGAAAATGTTTTTCCCGCTTCCGTGCTTCGTTGACCTAAACTTTTTTGTGCGGATCGATTACCACAACCTACAGCCAAGACATGTAACCATTTTCAATCGCTTCTGATTACTGTTTTATGCGTTTATAAATACATACGGGCTCTTTGCTTATTTCAAAGGTTATAGTAACACGTGACACAAGTTGCCTACCCATTAATTTCCCCTTTAGTTTCCAGTTAAACTTGCTATGTTACCTCTCGTCTTACTCTATGCGCCGGATTATAGTTTATACAGAACTAAATCAACTATTTTCCAGACAATGTGTCAATTATAAAATACATTTTATTCTACCATTAAATAAAAACAAAAGATCAATAAGATACCATCAATTCAAATTTCTTAACATAATAATATAACTTTTCCTAAAAATGAAATCAAAACAGAAAATATGTCAGTACTAAATAAAAATCGTAAAATTGTTATTTACACAACACAATGATAAATACCGGTATAACTATTTATCTCCAATAAACATGCGGGCGTACTCGATAATTTTAAATTTTTTGATTTCATTATTAACCTTGATTTTAATTAAACCATCCCATGTCCACACATTCCGGAAGCCAAAATTATTTATTGCCAACTTTAGTAAACTGTATCTCGTCGTGTTTAATTCTTCTTTAATAGATATTCCTGAATTGGCCAGCATTTTTTTATTTCTGAATACCTCTTTTGTACATTTACAATGAATGGACGAGTTACTCCCTGGATAGTTCCAATTCGGTGACAACGATCTAAGCAATCTGAATGAATAGTTACCCGTAACTCAAGTTTTGATTGCGTTGCTCAGGCAATCCAAAAATACGTACGCTGTTCCGTCTGGTATATTGTTCCAGCAATTCTACTTTAGAATCACATGCTTCCTTTATAGCACTAAATTTTTTATCACAATCCTCTTGAATGAGTTTTACAGACTCATTAATATTGGTATTTAAGCTATCCACGATATTTTTCATAAACGTTTCATCGTTGAGTAACTTGTTTATAGCATCTGAAACAGTACCTTCAATGGTTTGTTTGATTAGATCCATATTAATTAAAGAGGATATTGATTCCGATATAATTTTCACGTGTTAGACCCATTATATATTTGAGAATTAAAGTTAACTGATAGGAGCGTAACACGCACGTACAACTTTACACGCAGGCGGTCATGAACCGAATATCTTGTGTATGTCTAATCTTCTTTTTCAGGAACCTAGTTAACTACTTGTCTCGTCGTATATAAATACTCCCCCGTGTTATAAGTGACCTTTCCTATTTCGAGTTTTGAGGAAAGTGTTCCTTTTTGTGTATCGACTTAAAAACTAGTGGCATCCAAATTTCTCTCTTTTGTTCTACATATACCTAGTTCTTTCCCTCCTCTTTATAACCTCAGTGTTCCCCACGCATCCGAATGCTCTATATCTTTTAGCCGCGTTGCCCCTCTCCCCTTCCTTTTCATTTCCTTTTTTTTTGCATACGTGCTCAGCTTTTGTGTACGTTACAGAAGTTTATTAGACACGTTAAAAAATTAAATACAACGGTACATTAAATGAATGACTATAAAATATTAAGTTGTTCAATGGACAGTGATATGATGTTTTAATTTACAAATAAAAATTAAAACAACATTAAATAATGACAATTTAGTTTTATGGGAAAATCACGATTTGGTGGAGTACTTTAATAGAGGACAGTTCTAGTATCAGCAGTTGAGTTAAATTAAAAGCGGATACTGCATAAGTGAACTTTCTTTGCTTGTGATTCTAAAGGATTAGGGAAAGAAAGTAATTTTCCTAAACCAAGCCGCTCAGGGTAATAACTTGCTATTTGTTGAAAATTGTCGTCTTAAGTGTTTGAACATGTTGAAACATTTGATATCCAAGCACGAATATATTTTGTGTTGAGATTGTAAGATAAATGTCTTTAGAGCAAGGTTAGATAGATAAGAGTTTAGTGATAAAGAGGTATAAATTATGTAACAATAGCATTTTCAATATTTCGATAAATGTGTCAAAGGCTTTTTTTGTTTCTGATGTAGCGGATCTCACGTAATGTGACTTTAAAGGAAATAACTTAACAATCTTGATTTTAAGAGTTATGAATCATTCAGTTAAAGTTAAGAATAGAATCAAATGTTACCAAGTGCTTACAGTTTAATTATTAACTGTTTAACCAGAGTTTGGCTTTAATACAAGAACATTTACATAATTTGATGCATTTATTGTAAATGAATATCGAGTGTTTTATAAAGAGAATTTGACAGTCATTTAAAGGTTGGGATAGCCACTCCGCTACCGTATTTGATATACTCCATTTCAGGTTTAAGGGTTGCCAACTGAATTCGATGATCTATGCTGTTAATGAATTTATTTCTGATTAATGCCCCCATTACGAAGTTTTGAAAATATTTTTAAACCTTTGTGTTTTCAAAATTTAGTATTTATTAATTATATTGGGTTCGAATAAATTTACAATTCAAAAATCTTTTTTTTTATCAAGAAATTTAAATCGTAGTAGCGCCTGTGACATTTATTACCGAACTTTGGTTTAATTTAAAAGCAAGTGTGAGTTTTGAAGCAATTTGTCAGATTCTTGACATCTTATTACAAATCACGACAGTCTTCCGTGAGTTTAGTCGGCAACCCGGGCATTCCAATAAGCCTACGCAACACCTAGTGCGAATTCAACGAGTAGCAGAACAATGAGATTGTGAATACTGTACATCTGAAATATCTTCTTGAGTGTGCCAAGCTGTGTAATTGTCAACGTAACCATGAGTTCGTGATTTAATTAAACGTACCGTTTGCAAGCTAATGGTTGATGTATGGTGGACGATAATATGTAATGAAAAAGTTTTATGCAAGCTTTTAATATACTCGACTTATAAATTAAATTGGTAGTATTTTAAAATTCAACACCTATTAAGTATCAGAGTAGAAAATATTAAAACGAGACACAGTTACAAAAACTTTAACATAAATTTCGAATACAGTTACTTTAGCCTGCCGGTGAGAGTGACAGGCTAATAGAGGAAAATAAATGTAGGAGTTAGTAGCGGGAAAAATAGATGCAAACGGTCATGTGTTAAACGGTTGGAGGAAATGCTTCCGAATAATTTGAATTAATCTTCACAAAATTAATGACGGCTCTTAATTTCACATAAAAATATAATGTTGACCAGTTTAGTTTTCTAATCGATATCCAGAATTCTTAAAAAATTAATAAGCTTATATAAAGTTTTCTGTCATGAAATCTTCTGTTTAAGGTTACACTTTGAACGTTATAGAATAGATTATATTTTATTAACAAAAATACAACGTCCTGACGAGGAAACCCCTCTTAGTAAGAAAAGATAATTTCTCCTACGGTTACTATTGGCCGATCGCGTGGGGGTATTAGAAGACAGCTTTTCTATGCAAACTCATAAAACAGACCTACGACTTTGTTGTCAAACTGGAATTGTACATTGCTATAATAAGCATGGTGTTTTACGAGCTGAATTTAACATCGGGAAGAACACTGCAATCAACTAACTACGTATGAAGGCATTCGAAATGAGTGGACCCTGTAGTTACTTTTTCGAATAATTAAAGTGGCCACAACCAAAATATTAAAAAAAAAAAATTTTTTTTATTACATTCCAAAGTTTACACACATAATTTTTAACAAAAATTGTGTTAATAAGAAATATCGTAACAGATAAAATTTAGAATGAAAATTTACCATGCGTAATTCACATTTAACTATTGAATTAATATCGTCGAAAAAATATTTGTTTAAAAATGTTAAATAGTACTAGTAGTATCAAGCATTACACACCTTTTAGTTAAAAATATTTTTATGCTGATAAATCGATGTGCTTTGTAAATTATTTAATAAAATTTCTACACTGCTCATCAATTTTAATTTCATGTTACTGTACACGTTAAAAGTAATTAAAAATAAAAATGGTTTTAAAAGATTAACAAATATGTGGCATCCGAAATTGGTTTCATTTTTTCGTACCTGTCCACGTGGTCCTGATATGACAAAGGTTCAATTGGTTCCGCTGTTTTGTTCTGATTGGAAAATTACCACGAGTAGTTAGGGTGTAACAATGCAGGACTATGAGAGTCGGAAAGTTATATAAGAAGTGTGAATTATGAGGGACCAGACCAACAACCTTAAAAGCACACAGCTGAAACCATCCATCCGGTTCCGCATAGCTGTCCACAGGCGGTACTTTAGCAACGTTTGGGATATTTACTTCCCCCCTTTAAATAAAAGTATTTTGTTTGTTGGTTACTTTAACTAACAAATCCCTCCTTTCTATTAGGTCTCCAACTCCAAGGTATTTCCATCGGGCGTAGCTTTAGACCTCAGAAAAGCCTACTCTTTTCAGCTACATAAATATAAAACTTTTGCTTGTACGTTCGTACCTACTAATATCCACTATGGTAAAAAACAAGGTACCACTCGCGTATCATCTATTTGATGATCTCACCTCCGCCTACAGACCCTGTAACTACAAATTAATCGATCACTTCTTCATTGCCTGCACATTCTCCTATGTCTTTGCTATAGTACGCTTTGGCTATGGTAGCTCCTCTAATAGACCATATACTATCCCATACTCCTACGATTGCATCAAGTGTTGAGACCCCTACAACCTTCTTCCAAACTGGCCCTGTTAAACCTGTCATCCTTAGAATCCACCAATTCTAACAGCACACAATTCCTAACTATCACCTAACACATACATAAACCTAGTTTGTCCTTTCTTTCAATTTTTCCAAACCGTAGAAAATATATCATTAAAGATCTCGAAACCTACATTAAAACTTTTTCCAATACCGGCTATTCCACCTGTTACCCCTCCTGCCATAAGCATTAAAAAAGCGTTGAATGGAACTTGTTATTCGTACTGTGAATGAAAAGGGAGTTCGTTGAAAGCGGGCCCGTCCTAAAAGTCCCCTGACACGAAAAAATCCAAGTACTTCCTATTATCAAGACTATGCTACCCGATAGATGGGCTGTCTATTTCATAATATACAATACCTTTCTTAAACATGAGCAAGGGAGCAGAGACATTGATGTTCTTGTGAATAACTCCTTTACCTTTACTCTTTTTGACCTACCCAAACACCTTTAGCGGAACGAATACTTAGTAACAATAGTGCATTTTCCAGAACCAATTATATTCTTCTGTTACATCCTATTCTCGAAAACCTTTCAATTGAACTGCTAGAATTCGTTGCTAGTCTCCCAAAGGCAGTACTTTTGAGAGACCCCAACGCACCACACGTACGTACCAATATAAGTGCTCATCTCTGATACGTTACACCATTCGAGATCCGGGAGCTGTACGAGTAACATCGTTAAGAACCCCGAGCATTAATTAGCTAAATTTAAAAAAAAAAAAGCATCAGCCGCCGGTAGTCGTTTTCACGATGCGGTCCTGATCAACAGAAAACGATCTACATCGTGGGAGGAGTTGAAGTTGACTTCGATCCCGCCGATCCAAGTAACCGACATTTGTTGGAAGCAGTGCCGGTACCCGAATACTACTACCAGACCATCGCAATGAAGAAGAGACAACGTCCCAAGAAGACAGCACGACCAACAGAAGACGCCACCCCGCTTGCCGAGGTACCATCACCGACACCTGCGACGCACGCTGCCACTGGTAGTAACGGAGCCGCCGGATCAAGATCCAACAGCACCGACGATTTCATCATTCAGAAGAAGAAGCCAAAGAAGACGCCGACCGCCCGCCCGTTCGAGCCAACAACGACCGTCAACGCGTACCAGGCCCTCGCAGACACCGAGATCCGCCCGGACGACATGGAAACAGCAGCGACCAGAGAGAGAGTGCCGCCGGTGATCCTTCGACAGAAGGGTAACTGGGTCACCTTCTCTCGCGAACTGGACCGACGTAGGATAGCCTTCACCCGAGCGAAGGCCATCGCCGAGGGTTACAGCATCCAGCCTGCCACGGCCAGGGACCGTGACCTGCTGATGGGGTATATGGATAGGCATGGTACACCGTACCATACCTATCAGGCAACGAGTGAACGCACGTTTAAGGTGGTTATACGGGGAGTACCCGTAGACATCGCCGAAGACGACGTTCGCTACGAGCTACACACGCGCGATATTAACACCATTTCTTGTTCTAGGATGAAGAAGCAAGGACGACCGATTCCGCTTCTGTTGGTGACGCTGCCTACAGAAGAGGACCGTACGAAGATCCGGCAAGTGGAGCACGTGGTTCGGCTTCGTGTATCCATTGAAGACCTCAGGCGAAGACCGGGCATCGGGCAGTGTCACCGTTGCCAGGGTTTTCGCCACGCACAGCGTTGCTGTAGAGCGGCGGCTCGCTGTGTGAAGTGCGCAGGGGACCATCACACTAGCGCATGCACTAAACCCCGTACAGACCGGGCCAAGTGCGTGAACTGTGGCGGTGAGCACCCGGCCAGCTTCCGTGGATGCCCGCGGTTTCCACGTCCCCAGCAGCCCCAGCGGAAGCAGACCGATCCACCCAAGGAGCAACCGAAGAGGACACCGCCAGCAGCGGCAACCCAGCGACGATCCGGCGTTAGTTACGCCAAGGCAACGGCAGGCGGAAGCGTGATGGCCGAAGTAACGGATGCGGTGAAAGCCGTTGACGAGAAAAGGCCCGCCCCCGCCTTAGGGTTCGACGCCATTCTAGGTTTCCTCGGAGGCCTAGATTTGGAGAAGGCCCTTCCCGTCCTCCGAAAAGTGGCCGGGGCACTAGCCAACGCGCAAACGACGGCTGACCTGTGGGTGGTCCTGATCACCCACGGTCAGGAGGTGTGCGCCCTTTTCGGGTAAACACCTACGGAACAACGAAGAAAGGGCTGCCTCGGATAAGTATTAGTATCGACTTACCACACCTGTCCTATCCTAACCTATCTCCTACATTCTATAACGCTTCACGCTATAGACATCGTACCCGATGGAACTACACAACAACAACTAATGTCGTTGTGTAGAATAACTGAGATTAAACTTATACGTTTTCTTTTATTTACAGATATTCGAGGCAGCACCCAGCATACAGGATCCATCATTCCACATCAGGACAACACCACCTCAACATCATCTCCACAACAACAACACAGCAACACTACGCAACCCAACAATAGACTTTTTTTTTTTTTTTTGTTGTCTCAACAACACGATGTCAACTGGCATACCATCAAACCAACTCCACACATCAACCATAACCAAGGCCTGAAGAGGAGAACATCCTGAACAGGTCACGAAAGAAGAAACGAAGAGTGCGGATGTATTATAGTATATCATGTATTGTATTATTTTTGTGCTTTGTATATATATCATAATGTAATTCCAAAAATTGAATATACTGTTAAATAGAAAAAAAAAATAGAAAAAATACGTTACTGAGGCTCCCTATCATAGAAATTCGTAACATACTGCCTACTTTCTTCGATTACGCTAGACCATTAATAGTTAATTGCATGATCTGCACCGAAACTCCCTTTCTTAAATTGGTGCAGAGGACCCTGAGGCTTCAATAACTTCAAACCACATACCTGTCCTATTAAAAACTTTTTTTAAATACTGGAATTTGTTTCAGAACACCTTTCTAATAACATACAAAGTGACGATCTCTTTTCCCCTCACTTTTTCCCCCAAGATGCCCAGAGAGACGTTCATGATATAACTTTCGTTATACGGAAATAGTTGCGCTAGAAATCGCTACCAAAACAATACATTTCATGTAAGTCTTTGCCTCAATACACTGTAAGCTAGGTCAAAGAGAAGAGAGACGTTTACCGCTATTTTCTAAAATTCAGGGATCCAGCTCTTAAATCAATGCAACTGCTCAAACCAAAAACCTGTAGAGAAACTAATAGCTTTATCTAAAATAAATGAATACAAGTGACCTCTAATCTCACTTACCGTAACGGTAAACTCTTCTGGCAACAATTTGACAGACTACATATGAAAATGTAAACTTTCACTGTTATCACACATAATAAAATACTTATCTTTTTTTGTTTTTTTTAAATGGTGTATTTTAAATTATACAATCTAAACGTTTCGATAACACTTACAGTTACCTTCGTCAGTAGTAATATCTATTAAAATTGTTAAAGATGTTGTAAACAATTTTGTCAAAGTTGAAAAATTAAAGCACTTACATTTATCTTCGTCAGTAGTAATATCTATTAAAACTGTTAAAGATGAAAAATTAAAACATAAACATCAGCCTGCTATTAATTTTGCAGTTTGAGAAACGTATAAAGCCAACTATAGAATTTAATTTTACTAAAGAATAACCAGGTCATTAAAAAATAAATATTGTTAAACTGTCTTAAAGATCACAAATCAGAACACTCTCTAACGGCGAATGCTAACATGAAAAATGTCAGCCAAAAAACACATTTAACAAAATTTAATCAAGTTATGATGTAAGTGTAAAGTTGTGAAAAAGTTCAATTTCAAAAGGATAGAAGCATTCACAAATATAAACATGATATCAAATAAAATAACCCAGTTAAATCTAACAAAAAATATCTTTGTCAATAAGTGCAAGTGTTATTAACAATGAAAAGCATAACGCAGAACGTTTTTTGTAATTTTTTAATTTTAATTTTAATTTCAACTTTAATTTGTCATCTTTAAAACAGTTTAACAATATTTAATTTTTAATGACCTAGTTATTCTTTACTAAAATTTAATTCTATAGTTGGCTTTTTACGTTTCTCAAACTGCAATATTAATAACAGGCTGATGTTTACGTTTTAATTTTTCATCTTTAACAGTTTTAATAGATATTACTACTGACGAAGATAAATGTAAGTGTTATCGAAACGTTTAGATTGTATAATTTAAAATACACCATTAAATAGAAAACAAGAAAGATAAGTATTTTAAATTTGTTATAGTGATTAGATTTCTGACCAATATTTACAATAGATACCTAACCATTTTCTACCTCCCAACATCCTAGAAATCCGCTTCCACTGTAATGATCCCTAAGACTCAAACTGATCATACTAACCCTTCCGCATACAGCCTTTCAGTTAACAGCTTTTTGAATGTTAGTCACAGTTGGTCACCCTTCTAAGACATAAACGATCGTTTATAGTCGCGAAAACCATTGTGTCAATGTTATCTCTATCACCTTGCGTGATATGTAAATTAGGGCCCAAGACGAAGTCGTATCCTAGAGATAACATTTTCACTAGCTTCATGACTTACAAAAAACATTGAAGTGCGTCAAAAATTGAGCCCAACCCCTCGGCGCTTTAAATAGTACTCTCGGAAGTGGTTATCCAAAAACCCTACAGTATACATACAAAACATTCATTAGGCCTACAATTAACTATTGTTCCCGATTGTACGTCACCTTTAACTACGATCTACTCAAAGAATTAGGCTCCTGTGAATGCCGAATTCTATGCAGAAAACATACTACCTTAGACATACGCAAACTTAAAGTTATCCTACACACAGACCATATCAGGTGCGCGAAGTAATAAGTTCTGAAAAAAGCCAAGACCGAAATTTAATCATCCCCCAACACGTCCTATGTCCTAAACTCCTAAAGCTTTCACTCACAAAAACAGGTGGCGACCACACTGGAACCCCTTAATAGCCAAGGATGTCAATCTTTCAAACATACACATAGGGATACACTAAGCGTTCTAACTCCACTAACCTACAACAAAGGGTTTTAGAGCAGAACGATTTCTGAGCAGCTTATAGAATAAGTTTAATAAGATACAAATAAATTCTTTCTAAAATATGATACGAAAAAAATTCGTATTTGAAGATTGTATGTTGAAGTTATTTTAATACTTACGAGTTAGGTGTAGGTGTGATAGCTTTGGTTTGCAGTTGTGAAACTTAAAGGAAGGCGCATGTCCGTACATAGTGGATGACAGCGGTGTTAGTGTTAAAAAGTTACATTAAAATTCTGTTTATGTCGAATAGATGGTTTAAGAGAAACTATTCAAACTATATGATTGGTTTAACTATTGTTAGTAGAATTAATTGTGAATTCTAGAATAATCACAGGAATTGTTGTATTAAATTACTACACGCACTAAGTAATGCTCAAAACATTATAATTATTATTACATTATAGGAATAATTTGAAATGTAATAAAAATAAAAGTACAAAAATGACAAAACGTTACCATACAAAATCCTTACAAAGGTCAGGATCAATTATAGTCAGAATTATGAACAAGAGCTAAGTGTGTTTCCATAAGACAGGTATGGAAACCGTTCAGTTGTATAATCAACCACCACTTAACTAATGTACATAACCCTCACACCTAACGAAAATCCGATACTGGTACTCACTTTTAAAATTTGTCACAAAACCCTAGATAAATTCCAGAATATCACCTCTTAAAATTCAATCTTCACTAAATATATTCAAAAATAAAGATCTAACTTTGCACAAATTTTATAAAAACTCTTATTATAAAGCGAATAAGTAAATACAGAAAGTAAACTTTACCAAGTTACAATAAAATTCAAAAACATTAATAATACTGCTCAGCTTTGAGTGAAATACCTTGTACAAATATACAAATTTAAACTGTAATAATCAAACCCAAACGTGCAAAATATTATTCACAACCTTTAGCAGATATAATCTAGTTTTGCGTCGTACGTGCTGAATCTGGTATATATCAAAAATTAAACGCAAAATTTAATATAACTACCTGTATTAATAATAAAACGTTGAGCCAGGTTAGACATGACAATGTGTTAAATAAGGCACTTACATGAGCCAGTTGCAAACTTCAATAAAAAAATTAAAATAAATGAAAAAGCAGAACATACTAAAAAGCA
Source organism: Vesta saturnalis (assembly GCA_036346205.1). NCBI lineage: Eukaryota > Metazoa > Arthropoda > Insecta > Coleoptera > Lampyridae > Vesta > Vesta saturnalis. The sequence continues at coordinate 459,615 of JARFJB010001805.1, read as the reverse complement.
CACAAACACAAAAACAAAACAAACACTTCACAGGCAAAAGCACAATAAAACAAAAATAAATGTAGTATAATTATTTCTTATTAAATTCTGAACATTTGTTTTTGAATAATTGTGGTCCTGATCGTGCTAAATTTAGCTTACCATTCTAAAGCATTCAGGAACACTTAGGTGGATGGATAGGTGGATATGGAATTCTCAAGAGATGAACGGCTACCATAAATTTTTCATAGCATAAGTGAAAGGAAAACAGAAATTAGGAAAATCATTCTAGAGTTTAGAAGCCATGTAGAAGTATGTGGGTTGCACCCATTTGGTACGACAAGTGGATATCTGTACTGTAAATTGATGATGTGAATAAGTGAACCGAGCATTGCTAGCAAAGTTGGCCAGAGATGGTAACAAAAAATGTAATTCAGCTGGGCAATAGCTATTGTAATACCGATAATACAACGAAAGAACTGAAACGATTCTTCTTTGCTCAAGGGACTGCATGTCAGAAGTCAAGGGCGGATCATTCATAAATAATAATCGTTTAATATGATCAACGATATCGAGAGCGTATTGGGGAGGTGACCAAGAGGTGACAATTATATTGTAGATGAGATCGAATTTGGGCCTTATACACCAGAAAGAGTTCTCGGGAGATAATGTACTGCTTAGATCTGCACAAAAAGCCTATTTTAAGAGCAGCTGCCTTAGTAGCAGACAGCATATGGTCAACTTATAATAAATTTGAAGATACAGCCATTTTCAACACAGTAATAGAGCCTGAAAGCTTAATGTATGAGCCATTCATACTTACAATAGGAAATGGTCAACCTTTTTTGGCGGACACAAGGCAACGCTGAGTTTTATTAGCATTAAATTTAACTAGATTATTACTTCCCCATTCAAGGATACGTTGAATGTCTTTGTTGATGGAAATTGGCATTTCAGCTTTAATGCCTTAATTTGAGGTAGAAGGTGGATCTCCATGTGGCACGTCTGCATTAATACCATCTTCTTTTGAAAAAAAGCCATTAACTACGACACGTATTCGTCTTCTTATAATATAAATCTAATCAACAAGGGTAATTTTTAAAATTAAAATTTAATCTGGTTTTACAAAATGTACATATTGGTATTAAAAAATTAAAACAAAAAATCCAATATAATAAAATGGTCAAAATACCTTCTATTATTATTCATTCTTCCAGTTCCCTAGCTAGGCCTTTAACATAACAGTAAAGTTACGTAACGGATATTCACAAAATGTAACACTTTTTTCTTTGTTAAACTGATATTCTTTGAAATTAAATTAACAAAGACGACGTATGATTTTCATGCCAATACTAGGATCCCAACGATGGACCAACGTATCTGTAGTCAGTTCACCAACCCATTGATTTACGTTTTATAAATTTCATCACACTGATAAGTGATTTGTACCGCTGAACCCATCATTAATTGCTCGAAAAATCTAAGGATTCTATTCCAATACTTCACTAAAGTTAAATGTGCAAGGCTTCTTCCATAGATTGCAACATTTATTTAATTTATATAAATTTTGAAACTACACAGCAGCATAACAGTGAACCTTATAGGAATGAATATGGTAGATTCCTACGGAAAAACACAATTTTACACCATTGCGCGCAGCAAGATAAGTAATATGCACTAAGTATAACGTTATTTAGTACAATCTATGACATATTTGATGAAGACAATTCTGCACCAAGCAGTCATCATTCCTATCTACGATATCGCGGCTGCACAGAAACCACTGTCTAATCTGTATAAAACATAGTTGAACAAATTACTCACATAAATGATGCAGCTAACGCTTATGAATAATTTGAATTATACAGTTTATTCTTTCTAGAAATATAAATATGTAGTTGGGATGAAATATATGTGTTTACCATAATTTCTTCTATTGTATTAGAAGCTAAGTTATTCCTATGTTTTGAAGTTTTATATATTGTTAACAATATTTAAACCTTCTTTCTGGAAAAAACCATAACTCTTTATCAAACTCAAAAGACTAATAGCAGTTACACCTGTGGTACTATCTAAAATATATATGAAATGTAAACATTTGGAAACACTAATAATAAAGAGCAAATCAAATCAAATCAAATATTCAGTATTAAACATTTAAAACTGGACACGGTAATGTATATCTGGTCCTATCCATTTGCTTTTGTTAATTGATCGTTTTGTGTAAGAGCACAAAATTTATAAACATATAAAAATGTTCCGGTAAAATTTTTGTAACCGGTCATATTCATGAGCTTAGCATTAACGATTTTTTTTAATGAATCCACTTCTCTCTCACCGCCCAAGTTATAGGCTAGTCAATTTAGAAATGAAAAGGGAGGAAAGTTTAGGTACAGTCCTAATCACATTTATTCTCTATGTTTTTTGGGTCGCTGAACACGAATCTGAGGTTTGCTGACAGATCTTATGCCCGGAACATTGTTTTTTTTTGCGAAACATGTGCAAATCTGGTTGGTAGGATTGTCAATCTTTGCAGGTTGAAGGTCGGCATTCCATCCGCCCCTTTTTTGTAGGTGGGCCGAGAGAAGATAGGCAGCTCCTCCTCCTCCTGTGCTTCTATGGCTTCCTTAAGGGTAGGAATTGGAGATCCAAATCTTCAGCCTCGTCCACTTGTTGGTCAAGGGCTACCGATCCGTTGTTGCATGATCTGTGAACGCAGTTTATGCATAGATCAGTTCAACTTAGCCCCCCCCCCCCTTTTTGCAGTTTTGTGCAACGGTTTTGGTGCACTTGCATATTACCAACCTAAGCAGTTGTGAAACGGCAGTATTTAGCGTTTTTTTAATTTTTGGGGATTGTGGCCATTTTTTAGTGCGCTCTAGCGGTGTAACGGTTTGTCGTAGAAAGAATTATGAAACTTGTAGCAGGTTTTGTCTACTTTAGTTTTGCAAACATGATATTTCGAAAAAACGCATAATTATCGAGATTTGGCCCAAAAACCTAAAAAATCGACCAAATTTAGACGTTTTTCGCAAAAAAAAACAATGCTCCGGGCATAATATCTATGAGCAAACCTCAGATTCGTGTTCAGCGACCCAAAAAACATAAAGAATAAATGTGATTCGGACTGTACCTAAACTTTCCGCTAACTTTCCTAATATACCTAGGCTACTAGTGGATAGTTGCCTTTTCTTTACCTTTAATTTTAAAGAAAAAGGTGTAAAGGCGAAATTTACAAGTTAAAACTTATTAAATAACCAAGGTTTTTAAGTTTCACACCAATATATTTCTTTTTAAACAGAGATACATGGTGCCATAAAAAACATAGCTTCTTACTTTGCGAAACATACTTATAACGAAAAAAATATTAAATATTAGTTTCCATAAGAAACGATAAAAAACTATGACCTCAATGTTGTATTAATAAACTTTATTTTCCTTTTTTGGTAATCCGTTATGGATATCAAAAGGAAAATTGTTGAATGGTATACTTATAATATTATTTATTCGTCACAAGACATTTTCATTCAAAAAGTCATTAATTTAAGTTTTATATACATTTCTGCAGCTTAATATTAGCCAATAATTCTGAACCTAGTCCTAGAATTGATGTTACCAACTTGAAAGTTACCAAATCCTCCTCACCTATTCCATATCCTCTTTTTTTTAAGTTAACAATAACTTCCACTGATTTTTTAAATATATTCATACATTCGCACAGCGTAATTTCTAATGTTGTAGAAACTGCCCACTATTCCGATTAATAATGTATCATCAATTCAAAACAATAATATTTCCTTAATTATTTCTCACACAAAAACTTTATATTCAGGTAAAGAGATTAAAACTTGTTATTTAGACTGCCAAAATCAATCGGATAACGTCAACCAAACCAGAGAAATTTTGATATGAACACAATGTGTACAAACTGAAATTAAACCGATTACACATATAATTTGAGACATTTCGGTATCTCTCATACAAAAGCAAATGGGTTTTAAAATGAAATGAAATGTGTACACGTTTTTGTAATTGGTAACAGTATTTAGACAACTATATTTGCAAATGCATTACGTAGCTTGTCACGGTGGACAATATAACGTAAAAACAATGTTCTTTAAATATCCTGTCCAGACAGTGATTTATTACCTGAAAAAAAGGCGTTACTCCAAATACAGTAAATGCCTCTAACGAAGTTTAAAACCACCGTTACCCAGCTACAGAATGTATAGAGCATATAAATTATATCTGAACGAATGAATAAAATGTTTTCGCTAATTCAGATATTTGCAAATAATATATAAGTAGAAAATGATTACAATTCCAGGGAGTTTTTTTTTAATATTTGGCAAATCTAGGCTTTGTGATTTAACAAAAGGAAGCGAAGTAGAAGAGTTACTGTAGAATTTTACGGACTCTATAGTAGAGCTACGCGTATGTAAAGATACACAAAGAAGCGCCCAAGCTTACGAGTTATAAGGATTTTTGTATTCTTGCAATGTGGAACACCTCACTTTATTTAAAATATATCGTCAGCCATTTTAGTAAATCAGACCTTTTCCATCCAAAATTATAAATATAAGAATATTTCTTTTTTGGACGCTTTACATATATAACTCTGTTAAAAAAGCAATAAATGATGTTTCTGGAATTGAATCTCAATTTTATGTTATAAAAATAGACCATACACAACAAAAAGGTTACTTGCTTGTTTTCGATTTAAACATTAGATTATTACACGCTAGTGTTTGATATGATGTAATGCCTTTGAATAATGTTGTAACCGATAAATAATTTAAAGTTATTAATGTAAGCAGTTTGCTTTCTTATCTCCAATTATAGCAGTTCCAGTATTTCTTTGTCTGAGAGTTGATAAACGTATATGATGTATCAGTAGTATCTTTGTTTCTTTTTCATATACGATTTTTGATATACGAGAACAAGAAATAATTGACTAATTTATTTTGCCTCATCCTTGTCTGTCATAATTATCTAATTAAAGAATCTTCCACAGCATTAAATTTTCATATGTCCACAATGATTTATGCAACATTGTTAAGATATTCTGTTTATCATCGAATGAAAAGGTATGCTGCGCGAAGCTGAACTTTACCAAAGCATTGTAGAATAAAGGTATTGTTTTGAAAGATCCCTAACGCGTCGCTTCATATTTTCGTAATTAATATAGTCTGAAACTGGAGAAAACGTCTTTGTTTAATTTTAATTTTACAAAATTGCTTCAACATCTTAAACATTTTGAAAGATAGTATGACTACTGACGAAGATAACTGTTAAGTGTTATCGAAACATATAGAATGTATAACTTAGATATAAAAATACACCATAAAAAACCCAAAAACATTAGTACTTCAAATATGTGTAATAATGGTAAAAGTTTACATTTTCATACAATTGATTCAATAGTTCCTTTTAGAGAGACTTTTGTAAAAAGTGAAACTACATAAACACTGTTCATTATATCACCCTCCTCAATTTTAAAATGTATTTTTTTCAATGTCGTCTGCAGAATTTTTAATATAATGGGGTATTTTACCTATACCTGGTCTTAATAAAAATGTAAGATGTTTTCCAAGATTGTATGTAGGAGAACCAATTGCACTAACAATAGACCTTAAAGGAAAAAGCTTCAGAGTCAGTTAGTTTCTTTTATGTTTCAGGAATAGATGATAATTTAATGGATTCTTTAGTTTTTAAAAGAAAGTTTTTTGTAGGTTCTTTTGGTAGATAAGTCTGTGTTTCCAATAGTTAGTTGTTCTACTTTAATGTTATAGTCGTTCAAATTTAATATAACAGTTCCATTCCGCTTATCTGATTGTATTATATTTTCATTACGTTTAAAATCAAATAAAGCACGGCGGAGCATTAAAAGGTAGTGATTTAAAAGTATTTTCAATATTGGAAATTATATCTTCCAAATGCTGGAAGTTTACTATCTCTTGACATACTAATATCTAAAAATAATAATTCACTACTTGTTAGGGCTTACAGATACTTTCATAAATTATCAAACCACCGTCCACGTCAAAAAATTGGTGGGCAAAACAAATTTGTGATCATGAATTTTTGAAAGATGAATAAAAATACTTAAAAAAATCCTTACAAGCTAATGGGTATACGCTTAATGATATTAATAATGTTATTATACCTGCCAGACATAACCAAAAAGAAAAACCAGTGCTTAATGTTGGTACTGCTTTTCTTCCTTTTATAACTAATATTACAGATGGAATTAAAAAAATCCTGATTAATCATGGCATCAGGACTGTTTTTAAACCTACAAGAAAAATTAAAGAACATTTAAGGTTACCTAAAAATGTTTGAAGCCCATTATCATCTTCCGGAGTGCCTAAGTTATCTTGTTTATGTGGAAAAATATACATTGGAACCATAAACCGTAGGTTTGATACAAGACGAGATTTTTTAAATTAGGTCAACCAGAGCAATCTACAGTGGCTGACCATGCTTTCAATAATTTAAATGACATTCAATTTGACAATACGGAAATATTGGCAGGACAAACTCATTATTATGTTAGTTTACAACGTGAAGCCATTGAAATATATAAACGTCCTAATAACTTCAATAGGCATCAATTCAATTTGCCATCTTAGAATTAAAAAATGGCACAATGTTACGTATTAATCTTAATTTTAGCTTTTGGTATGTTTTTCCTAAACCTTGAAGTAAATGCCAAACACCGCAGCACTATAATTTAACGTATGTAGTTGAAACTAAAATTTAAATTAAAAATTATATAAAACGTACTACATTGTGTTTTCACGGTAAAATAACACTTACATTTATTAGCATAGCTATTTCTCTGTTAGATTTGACTAGATTATTTTGATTGATGCCAAGTTTCTATTTGTGAATGCTTTTATCAATTTCAAATTAAAGTCTTTGACAACTTTACACTTACATCATAATTTCATTAAATTTTGTAACATTTGCTCTTTCGTCATGACATTTTTTACTATTATTGACATGGTAGAATTATATTTGAAACATTAGATTCAATTAGAAGTTAATAATCGATTTATTCTAATAGAAATAGACTAAAATTAGGAACGTTTTATGCTATTGTAATAACTACCTGGTCTAAGAAGATGGCAATATTAGTGCTTCCTTAATAAATTCAATTGTTTGTTTCTTGTGATCCCACGTATTGTTATTGTTTTTACATTTACAATTTATGCCTGTCGATAATTACAGATACATCACAACGTAACATGGTCCAACGTGAAGCCGATAATAACTCTTATTTAATAACATCACCAATACAAAGTGACGTGCTAGTTTGCTACTGGCAAACAAAAAAGAATCTTCACTACATCGCGAGCATCGTGAGAATTGCCACTACTAAATACTATTATTTGAGCTTATCTCATAAACCTAATTGATTGTCAACGCAGCTATCTTAGTTATTACCCTACAAAGCAAGACCGTTATCCGTTTTACGAAGAATTTGAACTTTCAAATTCGGGGCTCAAAGCGATGTCCAAATCCATAAAGCGTTCTCATGAGAAGATTGATTTCTAAAAATACCCGTATTGTTATAGCCTATTAAACATTTGCTTGACATTAACCTTGAACCCAGTGGAAACACTCAATCGTAGTCAAAACACGAAGTACTCAGCATAACAAACAAAAATATCTAATATATATCATTGGCGTCTATCGCTTCGTTGTTGCTTATTTAAAGAAAGTGAATGTTATGAAAGTTTAACGCGGCACGAGTCGCCTAAAGGTTTCATTATTCATTAGAATTTGTGTGTTTGTCGCTAAACTTCCATAAGCAATCAAGTGTGTACTTATTATTACGTTTAATTAGATATATGTTACCTACCACATTGTTGACTAACATATGTAGGCCTACGGCAGACTCATCTCAACGTGTATTTGATACAGACAAAACGTTTCGTAAAAAGAGAATTTTAATATGCCGTTTAACTAGCCCTCCATATATACGTTCACAATTTTTGCAATTGATTCTATAAATACCAAACCTATCCTGCTTATCTACTTGATCCATTGGATTGCCTAAAAGAGTTTTCAAACTGTTCTCTGAAGTAGAATGTTTTAAAATGTTTTAAAATTAGCTTTGGAAAGGATATTAGATAGACTTTTCTATAAGCAAGACAGCATACTTGCTTTCTATTTGTTGCCTAACGCTACATTTATGATACTCATCCTACGTGTCTGTTTCATAACTATATTCATAATACTTCTATGTAGAAAATTCTTTAATAGTGAATAATTCTTTACTATAATTTTGAACTAAAAATGGAAAATTATATTACTATATTGTACTATATTATACTGTGGTTGAAGTCGTTTGCTATGAATCATTTAATGTTAGTCATAGGTAAATTTAGAATTTAAAGTTTCAGCAAGGTTTTGAATAGTACAATTCTCAGTATTAAGGATTGCAAAAACATGATTCAAGTATCTAATCTAGTCTAATCACGTTTAGAGCATGTTTCGAATTTACCCATTAACAGATTGATAATAAATGAAGATAAGCTGTTACCCATTGTCATACCATGTGTTTGTTTGAAAAATTAATTATTTATTTTGGAAAAGGCGTCTTCCATACACAACTCTGTTAGTTTTAGAAATTCTATACATCTGGATCATCAAAATGGTTTTACTTTACATCATCTTGTAAACTAAAGGTTCATCTATTGGAACAATCGGAAATAATAAACAAACATTGACTGAGATTAAAATTTCATCTCTTGTATCTTTTTATTTAATTATTTTTTTAATACACCCATACGAATTTGAAACACAAATGTTAAGTTTTTGGTATGTTTGATCATCTACTTGCGGTTTTTTTCCTACCAGCTTGTCGTCAGACTTCCAGTTTTTCTTGGCATTGTTGTAATGCGTATGTATATATCCGTGGATGCGTAGTATATGTTAAATGATTAAATAGTGATGAAACAACCCGTTTTCAAATTTAAGAATCAATTTTCAAGAAGAACATGGTCCGACCATGGGTAATAACATATCTCCGGTTATAGCGAATCGATTCATGGGTAAATTAAAAAGAAATTTATTTTCCTCGAGTTTAGTTTAGATATTTGAATGATGTGTTTGTCACCTTTAACAATAAATGTGTAGTGTTCAGGACGTTTTAGCAACTTGAAATTTAGGACAATTAAATTTACCTATAATGTAGAGGCAAATAACAATCTCACAAATCTTGATACTGTAGGTAGCGCACCGTGAATATGTTATTATTATGAGAAACATCTTCAAATCGCAATTGTTTCCGCGATAGAAGGGTTAACGGTGTTTGATATATTTTATTATATATTAAGTCGCAATTTGATAATGTTTTCTGGATATTTTATTTCTGTATTTACGTAAATGATATTTGAGTAAGGGTTGAAAAAACACATGTTCGCTCGAACTGCCTTTGTTGAGGTAGTGTAACGAACTTTTGACTTGCCCATTTTTGATGGAAATTATACAAAATGGACAGAATTTAAAGATTTGTTCGTGTCCTTAATTCATAATAATTCTAGATGAAATACAAAAATTTCATTACCTTCGGGCGTCGTTAAAGTGGGATGCACTAAAATGTATTCATGCACTGAATTTTAATTCCCACAATTATCAAATTGCTTTTGAATTACTCATGAATAGGTATGACAATAATAAAACCCTAATTAATAATCACATGAAAGCTTTGTTTGGTTAGAACCTATTACTAAGGAATCTTGTTCAGGGTTAAGAGCACTAAATGATACATTTTTGCATATTCTACGTTCATTAGAATCACTTAAGCAACCGATTGAACATTGGGACACAATACTAATCTACTTAATAATGACTAAGGTAGATCGTACGACATTCGCAGAGTGGGAAAAATACGTATTTGAAATCGAACAACCAACATTAGATCAATTAAAGGCCTTCCTTAAGTCGCAGGCGGAATTATTAGAAACGTTAGAGTCCAATAATGCAAAAATGGTAAACAAAGAACGACGAATTAGCCCCGCCGCAACCCAAATATCTTGTTATTTATGTAAGGAAAACCATGCAATTTATCGTTACGAACAGTTTCTTGCGCTCAGTATTACAGACAGATTAGCAAAAGGTTAAAGAATTAAAATTATGCAAAAAATGTTTGGCAATTGTTCACAATAACTTTGGGTGCAAAGGTAGAACTTGCAGTAAATGTAAAAGGCATCATAACGTATTGCTGCACATAGATGACGAACTAGCAGTAAACCACGCCAGTTCACAAAATTTTGTTCTTCTCTCGACAGAAAAACTGTCCATTATTGATTATCAGGGCGTTTCCCACACTTGTCGCGCACTTTTGGACAGCGGATCGCAATCTAACCTTATTTTAGCGAAATATTCAAAATTGTGCTCTAATTGACACAGAAATCTCAATTCTTGGAATAAATAAATCCACGTCCAGAGTTTCAAAAAATGCGATATAACAATTTTAAATGGGAGAGAGTGTACCCATTTACTATCGTGTTTGGTAATTCCTAAAATTACTGACAGATTACTGAGCCACAATTTTGACTCTGATTCTTTAAAAATACCCCTAAATATTAATCTAGCTAACCCACTATTTTTTAAAAGTAATGATATCGATCTATTGTTGGGAGCCGAGGTATTTTGGGAAATCTGTAACAACCTTTTTTGGTGGTTGTATAAAAAAGTACATTAATCTAAGATCATTAATTTATTTGGCGTAAAATTAGAGGAATTTTTAATTATTTTCATATAAAATTGAAAACTGGCAACTTAATTTGCACTTCATATAACAAATCTTTTTGTGTACTACATAAATAGTTTTAATTCCTCTCTTTAAAAAGTTGGATTCATAGTATTGTATTCGCGCAAGCGTGAAGATAAATACATTTGAGTTATTCTGAAAGCTTTTCTTAATTTAGTTAATGCTGAATATTAACCGCAATAAGATGATTTTTAATTAATTTTTTATTCGTGCCATCACGAAATTTTGGTCACGTTTAGGTACGTTATGGGCACATTAATTTAAACGTTAGGTGGCACTATTTTCACCACCTTTTAATTTTTAAACACTTATATTACAAATGGCTATTAAGTAACTTATTTACCCAAGTTTCTCTTTGGAAAAAATAATAATATAATATTAAAATGCAAGTTTAATTCAATAAAACATCCAGAATAAGAAAGAAAGTAAAATGCTTTCATCTGTATTGACCGTTCCGCCTCCGTATTTAATCACAGGAAGCTGTCTATAGAAAATACTGCTGAGGAATTTTTGTGGTAAATTTTATATCTATTAACTTAGCTTTAAAACCTTTTAAACCTCTCCTACTATCCATAATTTTGGTAAATAAATTTTGCATATTGTTATTATTTGTTATTATTAGAAAGCTTTTAATGTTCATTAAATAGGTTTTGTTATTTTCCTGATTTAAAGATAACATGGTGCCCGAGATTTCATTTATTTATATATCTAAATTTTACATAATTTTTATTAATAGGCATAAGTGAAAATAACTAAGCAGTTGAGTGACAAGCGGCGTTTCAGGTGAGTTACCAATTTAAAATTCAATATAATTGAACCCTCCTTTTAATCTACCGATTGTGGAGAACGGCATATTAATTAAATGATAAGCGGCATATAATTAGTGATGAAAGGTTTACCATTTGTTAAATAATTGTATCTAGGAAAAACTTTGCCTAGTATCGTTATTTATTAATTATCTGATTTTATTACATCACTAAGTATATGTGTTTGTTATGTTGATATAATTTTTTTTTTTGTTTATACTGGCGCCCGAGCAGGGACTTGACTTTGAAATTTATTACTTGAAATTTAGGACTTGACTTTGATTTTTATTACTTGAAATTTAGTGCTTTGCGTGGGGCCAGAAAAGGGACCTGAATTGCTGTTATTCTCACTTATGATTGTTTATATTTTTTGATTGATTTTATGTTAAGAGTAGACCGAATTTTAAGGAGTGTTACTACGCTTGGTATTTTGTGTGTTTATATAAATGAACTTTATTGATTGTGTGTTATATGTTATGTAATATTTTATGATGTCAACTGTAAATTATTTAGTTGATGTTCTTTATAGTGATGTCGAATTACAATTTCGCAATGTAAGCGGAGCAGAAGGGTTAATTGTGGATGAGAAGCGTAAAATTTTAAGACGTTTGTTAAATGGAGAAAATCAATCCAAATTTACTTGATTCATACCCGAAGTGCGATATAAATCAAGGTAGAATTGGAATTATTGAAGGAAAAGTAAATCATATTCAGTCTTCAATTAAACTTTTTAAACTTAAGCCATCGAAATCAGATCTTAGACTACACACACGATTATTCATATATTGAGACGGAATTAAACTTTTGATGATGAATTTTATATTTACATGACCAATTGTTGATTTATGTAATGAATCGTTAGAATTAATAGAATCTATTAATGAAAATATTGAATTAAATATTGATGTTTCAAATTTAGATACTTCTAATATTTCGATGTCACAAAATGATCCTGTTAATACTTCGGTTAATATTCCAACTGAAGATTTTTCCAAATTAATAGATAACCAAATTTCAAAAGGTTCTGTTCCTGTTTATAAATTAAATTTAAAGTTTAATGGTAGTGAAAAGAAGTTTTTACTTTTATTCAAAGATGTGAGGAGCTAATGATTGCTCGAAATATTTCTAGGAAGGAAATGCTTTTATCAGGTGTTGATTTATTTGGGGAAAGGTTTGGTTTGGTATAGGGCAGTTAAACCGTTTTTGCATACTTGGGACGATCTTATTACTAAATTAAAAAGCGACTTTTACCGGAAGGACATGACGAAGTTTTTTAGATGATATTAAAAATCGTAAACAGGCTTTTGATGAAATTCCAACCCTTTTATTTCTGAAATGGTTAATTTATTTTCTCAATTAGATATTCCTCCTTCGGAGGTGAACAATTAAGGATTATAATGAAAAATTTACAACCTTGGTTTGCTACTCAATTAGCCCTTGTTAGTGTAAATGATATTTTTCATTTAGTAGATTTTGTAAAAATTACAACAAGTGAAAGCTCAGAATTCTAAATTCAAATTTAATTCTTATTCAGATTCGCAAAGACAATCTGATTATAAGCCTTCCGGCGGTGAAACAAAATATTAAACCTAAAGTCCATTTTTCAGGTATTAAACCAAAAATATGAATTCTACTTTTTGCAACAAAAATTAATACAGCTAAGTCTTCAACAACATGCTTTAAATGTAGACAGTTGGGTCATACCTTTCACACCTGTGATGGGTGATGATAGAATCTTTTGTTTTAGATGTGGTTATTCCAATGTTACTTTTTCTAATTGTCCGAGGTGTAAATTTTCAAAAACTTGTAAATGGAAAGTGTTCCGTTAGTCGACACATTTCTTATGATTTTCAGAGGCTGACAAGCATGTTTTTGAGTGGTTGATTACTGTTAAGGATTTTTGGAACTTCGAAAATTGTTCTAAATTTGTAGAGAAGAATGACGATTTAGACCTTTTATTAATGTTAGGATTTTAATGAGAATTTTTTGCTTTATTAGATAGTGGAGCTACCGGACAATTTTAGGTAAGCCTGCTTTGTATTTGATTGATAAATATGATTTAAAATTAAATAGGAATTCGCCTTTTCATCATTGGTTATTGCTGATGGTTCTTCACAATCCATTTTGGGAGTGTTGATTTATCTTTGACTATTAATGGTATTACTAAAACTATTTCTGTTATTGTTTCTGAATTTATTACTACTGCAATTACTTTGGGGGTAGATTTTGTCGTTTATTTGAAATTAAAGCTGATTTTGGTGAAAATTCTTTTGTTGCAAACTCTGCGGAGACAACTTTTCATGATTAAGAGTATTGATGATCTTAATAATGATCAAGTTTTGAATTAAATCAAGTTATTGACCTTTTAAAACCTTATCAACTTCAAATTAGGTAAGACAAATAAAGTTTTCCATTCAATTAATACTGGTGATGCAGTACCAATTAAACAACGTTATTTTCCATTATCTCCTGCTATGTTGGAGCATGCGAACAGAGAAATTTGATATGTTAGAGCAAGGAATTATTAACCCAGTTCTTCCCTTGGAATTCTCCAATGGTTTTAGTTAAGAAGAAGACAGGTGATTTTAGAGTTTGTTTTGATGCTAAGAAATTAAATTCTGTTACAAAAAAGATGCTTACCCTTACCATTTTTAAACGATATTTTGGATAAATTAAGAGATGCTCGTTATTTAACTTCAATTGATTTAAAGAAAGCTTTTGGCAAATTCCTTTAGACGCTGAGAGTTGTGAAAACTGTTTTACTGTTCCACGTAGAGGATTATTTGAGTATACTGTTATGCCCATGGGACTTACCAACGCACCCAGTACATTACAACGATTTATGGATTCCATTTTAGGACATGATTTATCTCAATCAGTTTTTGTTTATTAGACGATATAATTATTTTTTCAGTACATTCAAGGAACATGTTGCATTTTAAGAGAAGTTTTAAAAGGCTTTATGATGCCCAATTGAATATTAATTTAGATAAATGTGAATTTTGTAAACCTCGATTATCATATTTAGGTTTTGTTATTTAAGAATGGTCTTCACACCGATCCTTCAAAGGTGGAAGCTATTACTAATTTCCTCAACCACATACTTTTATAAAGTTAAACGTTTTATTGGAATGTGTTCTTGGTATCGACGTTTCATTCATGATTTTTCCACTATTTTACTCCGATTAATAATTTATTGAAAGGTAAGAAGAAATCTCAGAAAGTTTTATGGAATGACGAAGCGAATGATTCATTTTGAAAATTAAATCTTTATTAGTTAATGCTCCTATTTTAGCGAGCCCTGATTTTTCTAAAACATTTTATTTACAATGTGATGCATCTAATTGTGGAGTTGGTGTGTTTAACACAAGGTGTCGGAGAGGAGGAAGTTGTTATTTATGGTTCTCGTACTTTGAACAAAGCCGAGCAAAATTATTCAATTACAGAACGGAGTTCTTGCAGTTATTTTTGGTATTCAAAAGTTTAGACCTTATATTGAAGGTACCCATTTTAAAGTTATTACGATCATCATTCATTGATTTGGCTCAATAATTTAAAAGATCCTTCTGGTAGATTAGCCAGATGGAGTGTTAAACTTCAACAATTTGATTTTGAAGTCATTCATCGTAAGGGTAAATTAAATGTAGTTCCTGATGCACTTTCTAGAGCACCTTTGGAAGTTAGTTCTTTAGAATTTTCTGTTGTCGATTTAGACGATTGGTTAAGAAAATGTTAGCCAACGTTTCTAAAATCCTGAATTATTTCCTGTTGGGAGTTGAAGATAATAAACTCTACAAATTTATTTCTAATGATTTAAACAAGAATCCAATTTAGTGGAATGGAAATTAGTTGTTCCGAAATCTTTAAGGAAAGATATTTTACGAAAATTTCATGATGATCCTACATCATCACATTTTTTTTAAAACTTTTTCAAAATTAAAGAATTTTATTACCCAAAAAATGAAGTCAGATATTTCAAATATATTAGGAATTGCAATGTTTGTAATCGAAGCAAGTCTTCACAATTTAATCATTATGGTTTTATGGGTAAAGAAAAATGTTTCTTATCCTTTTCAATGTATTTCTATTGATTTAGTGGGTCCTTTTCCTAGATCGAAGAGTGGAAACACAGTTTTTTAGTTATTTGTGATTGGTTTACTAAATTTACTTTGATTCACCCTATGCGCAGTGCTACTGCTAAAAGTATTTGTCAATATATTGAGAATTATGTATTTCTAGTTTATGGGTTCCTCAAATTTGTATGGTGGACAATGTCCTCAATTTAAAAGTTCACAATTTAAAAATTTAATGAGTTCTTACAAAGTTCAATCCTTTGGTTTAATGCTAGTTATCACCCTCAAGTAAATTTTGTTGAGAGAGTTAATAAAGTAGTAGGTATTGCGATCTTATATTCAAGATGATCACAGGAATGGGATGTTGAAATTCAAAAATTGCGCATCTATTCGTAACGCTGTTCATGAGTCTACGAAATTTTCACCTTCCTTTTTGGCGTTTGGTCGGACAGTTCCTATTTCTGGAGAATGGTCGACTAAAGGATTTCAAAGAGGATGATTTATTTATTACTAACCGTGAACAATTAGTTCAAGATTTAAATGAACTTTCACCCATTTTTAAACATGTTAAACAAAATTTACATGCAGCTTACGAAAGAAATTCAAAATCTTACAATTTGCGACGTCGTCCGTTGAAATTAAACGTTGGCGATTTGGTTTGGAAAAAGAATTTTACTTTATCTGATGCGACAAAAAATTATAGTCAAAAGTTAGCTCCTAAATTTATTGAAGCGAAAGTAATTGAAGTGGTAGGTCCAACTACGTACCGATTGGCCACCCTATCGATAATAAACCCTTAGGTGTTTTTCATGTTAAGGATTTAAAACCTCATTAGTCCTTATTTTTTAGTATTCTTTTTAATTATTTTTCGATTTTAGTATTTTTACATTCTGGTTTTCTTATTCATATTTTTTAATTATTTTGATAATTTTTCAAAATAATTTTGTTTTGTGCTTATTTCGCACATTATTTTATTTTATATTGTTGTGGCTTTGCAAACCACTTAATTAATTATTTTTTACATTTGTGAGCATGATTTTTGCTACATTTGTTTAGCACGATGGTTGATATTTAGATCCCATTGTGTGATTGAATTGCCGACTTTGTGGGACATTAGTTCTCAGGCAAATTATCTTTCTTTAATGGATTTTCCATTTGCTATTGTTACAATAGTAAAATTGAAGATAACTATTTTGAGTTTACCTCTGATCGTTAATTTGACGTGTAAACTCTTTACCATTGGTAAGAAAACTAGTAATGCTTCTATACATTTTTATTTTTTGATTAATTTAGTTATTTTATTTTTCCTGATTTGTGTAGTGGTACTATTCTTGGACGGTGCTTGAGGACTTCGGTTCGCCTCGTGTCAACCTCGATTAGTTCACTTCCTGATTATGACGTTTTGGTAGTTTTAGGAGGGGTTGTTGTGTTCGTAAGAGTGCTTCATCTTTCTCTTGCTATCTCACCTAGATTTCGATTTATTTATAAAACGTGCGTGTTAGTTAGGGTATGTTGAGTCTTGGACGATGACTGTGGAACAACATGAAACCTGAATCTCGTGAAGGGTAGAGTCCTCTCTTGTTCTCCACGACGAAGCATCCTGAGCTAATTTGCCATGAAAATAGTCGTATCTTGGTTTACCGATTTTGACTCACTTATCGAACGTGACAGTGGTAGTTGTGTTATGTACCTAGGAGGCTTGGTTTGAGACCACCGGGGTAGGTAATTGAACCGCTCTCTCGACCTCAAATCTCGCGATTATTTATTGTTAGTCCGAAATTTTTTTTAATACTTATACTCGAGTAGAGTGGCGTTTAGCCTTGATTTTTATGAAGTTGCACGATGACCGTTTCCGGGTTCTCTGCCCACTGTCCCTTCAGGTCATGGTAGGTTACGGTTTCCGTTCGTTTTTACCTTAGATCAAATTTTTTTACCGGATACTCATTTTGCTCTCCTGATGGTGGTTTGCTTCACTAACCCCACCAGTTAAAGTTTTTGACTTTATTTAAGGTTTCGGGTCCTTGATTCTCGACTAGTGGCGTGTGGGGTGGTAGCGCGTCATTAGCTTTTTGGTGTTGCGAGGGTCTTTCCTGACCGACGTCACCACATTTTCCGTACTTCTTCGTACATTTTCTTGTTATTTTTTAAATATTGCTTATATTTTAATTAGCTTAACATTTTGTATTTTTAAATTTTAATATTTTTAATTACTTAGTGTTTGGAATTCCGCTTTGGTGATCTCCGAGTCCAAATTTTAGGAGGGGTGTGTAACAACCTTTTTGGTGGTTGTATAAAAAGTACATTAATCTAAGATCATTAATTTATTTGGCGTAAAATTAGAGGAATTTTAATTATTTTCATATAAAATTGAAAACTGGCAACTTAATTTGCACTTCATATAACAAATCTTTTGTGTGTACTAATAAATAGTTTTAATTCCCTTTTAAAAATTGGATTTATATATTGTTTCGCGCAAGCGTGAAGATAAAATACATTTGAGTTATTCTGAAAGCTTTTCTTAATTTAGTTAATGCTGAATATTAACCGCAATAAGATGATTTTAATTAATTTTTATATTCGTGCCATCACGAAATTTTGGTCACGTTTAGGTAGTGGCACATTAATTTAAACGTTAGGTGGCACTATTTTTCACCACCTTTTAATTTTTAAACACTTATATTACAAATGGCTATTAAGTAACTTATTTACCCAAGTTTTCTTTGGAAAAATAATAATATAATATTAAAATGCAAGTTTAATTCAATAAAACATCCAGAATAAGAAAAAGTAAAAACCATCTGTTTGACCGTTCCGCCTCCGTATTTTCAAGGGCTGTCTATAGAAAATACTGTGAGGAATTTTTGTGGTAAATTTTTATCTATTGCAGCTTTAAAACCTTTTAATACCTCTCCTACTATCCATAATTTTGGTAAATAAATTTTTATATTGTTATTATTTGTTATTAAGAAAGCTTTTAATGTTCATTAAATAGGTTTTGTTATTTTCCTGATTTAAAGATAACATGGTGCCGAGATTTCAATTTATATATCTAAATTTTACATAATTTTTATTAATAGGCATAAGTGAAAATAACTAAGCAGTTGAGTGAAACGGCGTTTCAGGTGAGTTACCAATTTAAAATTCAATATAATTGAACCCTCCTTTTAATCTACCGATTGTACGACGGCAATTAATTAAATGATAAGCATATAATTAGTGATGAAAGGTTTACCATTTGTTAAATAATTGTATCTAGGAAAACTTTCCTAGTATCGTTATTTATTAATTATCTGATTTTATTACATCACTAAGTATATGTGTTTTTATTTGATATAATTTTTTTTTGTTTATAAATCTTAAAGACAGAAAGATGTCATTAAAAAATGGCTGTTACGAAACGGTGTTTTATCATATTTTTTTTATTAGGGGAAAATGTCATTTTAAACAAACCGATTTGCAACAATTTTGGGAAATTAAATCAAACCGATACGTTATACAAATAAATGCGAAGCTCATTTAAAGCTAATCATACGCGTGATGAGGACGGACGATTTGTTTTTTAAGTTACCATTCAAAATTAGGAGATTCATTTGATATTTCAAAAGGTATCGGACTTTAAGGAAATTACAATTTAATGAGTTAAAAATTATCGATCATTTTAGAGTACGTCACCTTAGGGTACATGTCAGTAAATAAAAGTATAGGGATGATTCATTTTTTTAGCCATTATTAAAAAGGATAGTTTATCAACAAAGTTATGGGTGGTTTTTGATGAATCGTGTAAAACTAATTCAGGTTGATCATTGAATGATATTCAGCACGTTGGACCAATATCTTTAATATATTAATAAGATTCGTGCAATAAAAGGTCATTGTTAGTGCGGATATGGCCAAAATGTATCGACAGATACTGGTCTACCCTCAGCACAGGAATTACAAAAAATTATTTGGCGTAATCAGGAGGAAATCAAAATTTATGAGCTAAATACGCTCACATATGGGACAGCGTCAGCACCGTATCTCGCGATCCGTTGTCTTAAGGAATTGGTAAACCAAATTTATACTAAGCGTCAGCCAAAATTTTTGATGACTTTTATGTAGATGATTTGATCACAGGGTTTGATGGTGAGGAGGAAGCCAGCATAATTTTAACAGATCAAAAACATTCTAGACTCTGCCTGTTTTCCCTTAAGGAAATGGGTATCAAATAAACCGCAGGTATTTAGATTCAATGCGGATGCGTATGATCCATTAACAGAGCTATCTTTAGGCAAAGACGATAACGCCAAGACATTAGGTATCAAATGGAATGTTTGTTCGGATACGATTTTTTATTATGTCACAAAGGACTCAAGTAATGAAATGACTAAATGAGCTATGCTGTCAACTATTGCAAAAATGTTTGATGCTTTGGGGTTGATTAGTCCAGTTGTTATCGAAACAAAGGTTATGATGCAGAAGCTATGGCTCGCTAAGTCTGGGTGGGATGATCCACTTCCGACTGAATTAATGGGTAAGTGGATGCATTTAAAGGATCAACTACCCATTTAAATAAAATATGTCCTAAGAGACATTCAAACCAAACGCAGATTGGGTAGGTTTCACATTTTGCGATTCTTCCAATGAAGCCTATGGGATTTATTTCGAAGTATAAAGACGGTAGCATTCATGTCAGCTTGTTATGTGCCAAAACGGTGCTTAAATTAAACCAATGACAACCCCTAGATTTTATGTGGTGCAGTTTACTGACAGATGAATTAATAAAGTCATGTCCGCTTTAACCATTCAACCAAAAGGCATCCATGGGCATTCAAAATTGTATTACATTAAACAGAGCCTCATTTACTTAATCTGTTGTAGCAATGAGCATTAGAAATTTAATCTTCAACTAATATTGAAAATTTTTATACAATACAAAAGAAAACCCATCAGACATTTGTTCTGGGAATTACTTTTGAATTATTAAAGTCGTTTTGGGGAAAAGGTGGTTTTAATTGAATATCATTGGAACGCGTTCTGACTGACCCAAACGTACAAATACCAGAATTTAAAACAGGTAAAGGTTTACAAAACTGTCGAAAATGGTCAATATTCTCTAAAATTTTCACATTCTCGAAACTGACGAGGGTAGTGGTTATTGTCTGCGATTTATCTCAAATTGTAGAAAAAGAAAACAAAACCAATTAATGTACAGGAACTCGCTGATAGCGTCAAAAGATTGGTTAAGATATGCCAAAGGGAATCATTTGATGACGATTAAAGTATTAAATGCAAAAATTGCCCATACGTTCAAAATTAGCCCCTTCATTGAAACTGATTAATGCGAGTCGGCGCTTAAACAGTCGACGTTAATCAAACCAAAAGTATTTGCTAGATGGAAGGAATTTTCTAAAAATTATTAACATGAACATATCATACTTTTTGCACATTCAGCTGACGTTATCCTTTTTGAGATTAAATGGAACAACCATGAATGCAAAAAGTTAATTAAAATTACATTTCCTGTTTTAAATACAAACCCCAACTATTCATCCGTTTATGGGCAATCTACCAAAACAAAATTAATTTGTCCATTTGCTGTAACAGGTCGACTTTGCTGGTACGTTTATTTTAAAAACAAGAGTTCGTGGTGCCAAATGTCAAAAAGGATTTTATGTCCTTTGTGTTTTCACGTTAAGGCAATTACATAGAAGTTTTACGGATGCATTTCTAGCAGCTAAACGATTATCTCCAAAGCCAAAAAAATATTTTCAGATAATCAATTATATTTTTTCCAAGAGAAAACTTGAGGTACGAAATATTTTAAAAGACAAGCAATGTTTTTAACTATTGTAGTAGCTTAAATATTAAATGGAATTTATTAAAGCCCCCATTTTCTTATAATAATATTAAATTTGGAAATTACAATCATTAGCCAAAGATACGCCATTCACCTTTGAAAATTTTATATTTTTGCATGGAGGTGATAGTTAATTTGTTCTCCAAAAATTAATTTAATATTGAGCCTTTTCCCTTCGCATTTTTAATGGGAAGCCCTTGGTGTTATAATTACCCAAATTATTTAGATCTGGCAAATCGCCTAACAGGTTTCAATTAATCCAACAGGAAAACAATTCTAAAATGGTCTCAAGTCAATCAGACTCAACAAAAATGGAATACGCCCAAAAATTTTCAGTAGATCTGGTCAATAAAAACGAAAACCTCCCACCATACAAATGGCCACTTGGAAAATAATCGAGGTACACCCTGGGAAGATGACGTCGTACGCGTTTGCACGTTGAAGACTGCGAGCAGTACCTTCAAACGTCCAGTAGTCAAGATATGTAGGCTTCTGGGAGTAACTGATGATGATGATGAGTGATTGGTACCAATCAGTGAAAGTGACCTACAATTTTAGTGCGGAAAGTGTGGTGCTAAACAGAATAATATGTTTAGGTTGCTTTGTTAATTAGTTATTCTTCCATTTAATCTTGTATATTTTTTTATGTATCTAGATAATATTTGACTTCATGTTTATTGCATCATATTATTATGTAACATCAAGTTTGATTTGTGTTCATAATGTTCAATGCCAAGCTTTCTGCAATTGATGTTGAACTTGCATCGTTCAAGGCGGGGAGAATGGACAAATTCTTGTTTAGTTGACTCAAAGTAAAATTGTCTATTTTCTTAAAATTATAATGTATACCTGCTATTGTTAGCAATCCTGTTTGCTACCTGCCTCAAGAAGGCTTAAATATCCGTCGAAAGATACAAATTGTATCTTTTTTCAATAACTGTTGTACAGTACACATTATTCACGATAATAAAAGTACATAAAACAAATTAGCGTTACAGTTCATTACGTCGTTTATCTACTTTGTTTTAACACAAAAGTTTCATTAATTTTTTTCTTTGTAATAAATAAAATGCATTGTCATTACCGTAAAGTTTTTAATTGGTATATCATTTAGTCGTTAAAATTAAGAAGTATTAAATGTTACATGTGCTATGCTACGTTTTTGTTATTTTGCGCTAATTAAGTATAAAGTAACGGTAATTTAGAAATAATTCAGAACAAATGTGTTGTTAATTATTTTATTTTTGGGTTAATACTACTGAATAGAAGAACAATATAAACTTATATTTTTTATCGTAATGGTGATTGCACAAAAAATGGACCAATTGAATACCAATTCAGCTTTTTTTATGTTATCAAACGGTTACCGTTTCACCAGCGTTATTTTCATGAAAAAATGACTATAATAGTCCACAATACACAAAGTTACTAAAGGATGTAAAACTTTCTGCAATCACTGATTTACTTAAATCTTACAATTTACTTATTCAGTAACCACCAAGGTAAAATGAGTTCGTCAGAAAAGATAATTTTATTGCAAAAATGTGCATTATTTCTCACTTCTGCTAACACAAAATTGACAAACGCTCGGCATTGCCCGTGATCTGGATCCTTTAACGCTTGAATTAGTTGAATTTTATACGCGTGCAAGGCCAAATCTTTGGTCAAAATTGCTGCAGAGCTTTTGTTATGTTCACCTATTAGATCGACGACGAATTGAGGTTGTATGGTCAACATGTGCACGTAGTGTAGATATTTCATGGATTGCAGTGACTTTACATCAACAGCCGATTAACTCAAATTTGCGAATAAGATTGCGAATCGCGTTGTCACTTACATGATTGCAAAACAATAAACGAAGTTTACGAATTGTTCTCACACACGAAGGGGAATTTTCGTAGTAAGTTTGCACAATTCTGATACGTTCTGCCGTCGTAAAACGATTCATAATTAAATTGCGGTGTATGTAGATGACATATGCGAAATATATAATTTCTAGATTACGTCGTTAAAAAATGGTGCTAATTTAAATCCCGAATTCCTATCATTCATTTCTAGCAGAACAATAAAAATTTATGAAATTTATGCAGTAGTTATAAGAGTTTATAGCAAAATGGTAGATTTAGTGGATGTCAAAAAAGCTGATTTTAGGTTTGTTCCAGAGACGTCAATAAAGAAGTTTGTAAGGTAGTCTTTAAAGAATAGGTAAGTGAAAGGAATTAAAAAAATGAAAAAACAACATTGAGTGTTCAAGTAAAACTATAAGTCACTAGTGACCCGAAGTAAAGTTTAGCTCACCGCTTTAGCCCATGAATGACTTGTACGTTATCTTATACTTTTAATATTTTAAACATTGTTTAGATGGATTAATTATACTTTTAGATAAATGAGTATTGGCCTTTTTCTAACAATTTCGTAATAGTATTATGAAAACTAAGGCTATCACGATTTTAATAATTTTTCTATATGAATGACAAAGTTGACTTACTGATTCATTCACCCACCAACCCACAGTCCAAACTAGTTAACTTAGAGATATGAAACTTTCAGGTATGAACCCCTACATGGTGGAGGTGTAAAACTAGAAACGATTAAAAATATGCTCTCCTTAAGACGGTGAAACATGGAGTTGAAGGTCGATATAATTTTCCTGGTTAATTCCATGAGGACATTAAAATTTTGATGATAAGTGCCTTATTGAACAAGAGTGGATACCACAGGGCGGTTTTTGACATTTTTTTGGAGGGGGTGAAATTAAGGGTTAAAGGGAAGTGAAGGATAATGGAACGTATCCGCCGTTTTTAACCATACGAGCTCCAAATTCCTTTTAGAAATACGGAGTCCACATTTTTTATAATTCCAGTATTTGTAGGGATCAAATACAAGGTCGGTTTGGCTAGGAATGACATCCAATATTATCTGATCTATTACGAGTGGAGACTTCATATTCGACAAATAGACGCATCTGTGCTTATATAATCCAATGTATTTCGATTTTTAAAAAAACTTTTTTAAAACCAGTACTGTACTTAAATGTTTTATAAAAATTTAAAAACGTTTTTAGAATATACCTGGAAATTGTTACAAAATATGGATTTACAAGTACTCGTGTAGAACCGTAACAAGAATATTTTAAATATATAAATACAGGGCCGACTAGACATTATGGGCGAGAAAAAAATGTTTCACATTTAAATTAAAAGGGCGATTTTTAGACACTGTAAATTGGGTAAATGTTTATGTTTAAGTTGTAATACTATTTAATGCAATTTTAAATAAACTCGGCCTTATTTTTTTTTCTAACAATACCAGGCCAAGTAGTTGACGAATCCGCGTAAAGCATTAAGTGTAAATGTAGCGTTGAAATTAGTGCACATACTTTTAAATTTGTAACCTTCAATAACTAAAATAATAATCTGTAGTAGATAGTTTTACATGTTATACCTCCACAGGCGTTACAACATTGTATAATGTTCGTGAATAAGACATTTTTTATTAAAATTAAGCCAATAGAAATAGTGTTGTCTTGATTGTTAAAGCTAATTGAGCAAAAATCACACATTATTTTAACCTTATTGGGTACATACAATATTAGTAAAATTAGCAAAATTTAATTTTAGGAAAGTACGCTGAATTTTAACATTAAAATTGAAATCTTGACAACTACAATATAAAATGTGTAATTTTAACTTGATATAAATTATATCACATGTAAGTGAAGATACAAAGTAAAGGCTTAGTTTAATATTTAATATTGTTTTTTTTTCTGCACTTCTAAGTGAAAAAAAAATGATCCTAAAAATCAGATTCTATAATTTCCTATTTTGTATATTAGTTTTGAGAATAATTAAATATTCCCCCAATCCCATACAATCGAAATAATTTAAGCACTATACAAAGGTCTTTTGTTTAATCGTCTTACGCAGGTAGACACATCTTTAAATTGATTGTATGGAATTTTCAATATTGTTATATTATTTCTACACTAATTGCTTTCAAACTGGTTGTTATCTAAATTTTATTGCATCTCACAATTACAAAAGAATATAACTATTAACAATTTATGAAAATATAAACGTTCACCATTTAATACATATTACTACTGACGAAGATAACTGTAAGTGTTATCGAAACGTTTAGATTGTATAATTTAAAATACACCATTAAAAACTCAAAAAATTAACAATTTATGTTTCAATAGTTAATTTTTGGACATTTCTTTCTTAAAAAAAATCTTATATTTATTTTTGTGTAGTGCATCAAGTCGGCGTTTCTTAATATAATAATTTGCAATAAATCGATGTTTAAAATGCGGACTCATTTGGTATATACGAGGTAGTCCTTAAAGAGCCCGAACGTAGCTACCACTACTTGCACTACAAAAGGTCACGTTAGTTAGTATATTCAGACAAGCTGTATATAAAAGCGACCTCTGCGGCGTGATGTCAAGAACCAATCTATGTATACTGCACCTATGAAAGGTATATTATGGAGCCTACCCTAAGATTCGTATTTACGCGTTTTGTCCTATGTATAATCATATTTTAATGATATACACATGGGTACCTTAGAAAGCCCGCAGACGAGCTTCATAACGATTTTTCGGGCTGGAGAGCGTACTGTTAATATATCGTACGGGCTCCACAATGACCTTAAATATGTCTATATATATATATATATATATATATATATATATTGAATTTTAAATTTCCGCGTTGGTGTTGATTATGTAATCAAGACTGTTAGGTCGACGTTTCGGAAGATGGCAAGTGGGATTTTGCCGAAACGTCGAGCTAATAGTCTCGTTCGAACTACTACATCATCAACACCAACGCGGACCAGTAGCTGGAACATCGATACAAAGTTGGTTAAATTAGCAAAGTTGGGCAGAATTACATGGAGATTTAGAACCCGGCAAGAATACTGACCATTGTTGCTAAGTTTCCGATTTATTTGAGAAAAACTGAAAATCGTTAAAATTTTCAATCGACGTTGGCTCTTTAGTTAATAAAAAATACAGTAAAACCTTAAAGAGGTTTTTAATACATAATTTTAAGGTTAATTACATGCATTACTCAAAAAATTTTTAACGTACCTTTTTTTAAATAGCAACCATATGTGAAAGTTAGCTTATTAAATTCTTTATTTTTTTTTCTGATTTCAACGATATAAAGTTTTGTATATCTAACTTTAATAATAATCTGTAAAACTTTAAAAATTAAAAAAAGAAATCATTTAATTAAATACATCGTTATGGCTACGATAAAACAGTTGTAAATCGTTAAAAATAAAACAAGAAGGACAGGAAAAATTATAATTTTAAAGTAATTCTACAATTATTAATGTTTAATTTTAACACAATTCAAGATCAAAACAAAGTTATAAAATAACCGCCGTTACGTTGCATGCAAAATTGACAACGTTTACTTATGTTTTGAACTTTTCATAACGTCGGTATGCTTACAGAATTAACAGCAATCGAAATCTTTTCTTTTAAATTATTTATATCGGTTGGTTTTTCTTTCTACACCTTGTCTTTTATTGTTCCCCACAAAAAGAAATCTAAGGGAGTAAGATCAGGTGATCTCGGGCGCCAAAAAATTGTACCACGTGTTGCAATTGTATTTGGAAATCTTTCATTCAAGTAATTCATAACTCTAATTGAATTATGTGCTGGAGCCCCATCTTGTCAAAAATGTTGCAGATTGCGAATTGTATTCAAAGGTACATTATCCAGCATTTCTTCCAAATTGGTAATTAAAAATCTTTCGTAGACTTCTGCGTTTAAATTTTCGTTGTAGAAATAAGGTCCCAAGATTTTTGTACCAAGGATTCCACACCAAACATTTACTGAAAACACTTTTGGTCCCACCTTTCTACTGTGAGATGTGGATTTTCTGCAGACCAAAACACGTGGTCCTTACTATTATACAATCCATTATTAGTGAATTTTGCTTCATCGATGAAACGGATTTTATACGAAAAATTTTGATCTATCTCAAAATTTCGAATAAACCAATTAGCATATTCCAGTCCTCTGTAAATCAGTTGGATATAAAGTATTTTCTACGTAGTGGAGATGTCTTTCGTCCATATTTCTTTAAAATTAATCTTGATCCTTCTTTAGCAACACCACACTCCATACCTATTTCCCTAATAGACGCACTTGGTTTGAAATCTGAATATACCAAAACATTGGTTTCCGTTTCAACGCTAAAATTTTTTTACACATCCTTTGGTTTGGTAAGGGATCCATGCATTTTTAAATTTTCTTCCATTTTACCAAAAATACGCTTATTCAGTTGACATCGTTCCACATAAGTTGGAACATATATCTCGGATGCATGAATAGTAGCAAAACAACATGTCGTTTCCTTTTTCAGTGGAATACATTTTAGAAACTCTTCTAAATGCAATTCTATAGTAATTATCAAAGCAAAAGAAACTTATTAAGATTGATAAATACAATAATTAAACTTACTGATATTTGACAATGCGCTAGACTATTGTTTTTACTGGACGATTTTCAATTGTTTTATCATAGCCATAGCAATGTATTTAATTAAACTAAAAATTATTATTAATTTTATTAAATACATAAATAAAAAGTTTACCTCGAGTAGGATTTGAACCTACGACCTGTACTTTGTTAGAGTACCGCGCTAACCAACTGCGCCATCAAGCTTCAAGCCCCAATCGATGCAAATTTTATCTTTATGTATGTAGAACTGATGTAAATTCTAAGTGTAATGGGATTACTATCAATTTACTTATTTAATTAAATGATTTTTTTTATTTTTGAAGTTTTACGGATTATTATTAAAATTAGATATACAAAACTTTATACCGGTGAAATTAGAAGAAATAAGGAAATTAATAAGCTAACTTTCGGTTATGGTTGCTATCTAAAAAAGGTAAATTAGCGTTGTAGCTCAAACAGAGATGATTAAAAAAATTTGTTGAGTAGTGCATCTAATTAATCTTAAAATTATCTATTAAGATTTTACTGTACTTTTAATAACTAACGAGCCAACCTTGATTGAAAATTTTAACAATATTCAGTTTTTCTCAAATAAATCGGAAACTTGGCAACAATTGTCAATTTTCTTGCCAGGTTTTAAATCTTCATGTAATTCTGCCCAACTTTGCTAATTTAACCAAGCTTGTTTTTCTTATAATAACAAAGTTACCCATACAACGTAGTGAGATTTTGTGACTTACCTCCTCGATAGCTCAGTTGGAAGAGCCCCACTCTAGCAAAGTGGAGGTCGTCCCACTCTAGTTAATCTTTTACTCTATGTACTTTAAAAGTTAATTTTAAATAAATGCAGTTAATGATTAGTATAATGAACTTCTGTTCGTTCATTAAAAGCCA
Source organism: Vesta saturnalis (assembly GCA_036346205.1). NCBI lineage: Eukaryota > Metazoa > Arthropoda > Insecta > Coleoptera > Lampyridae > Vesta > Vesta saturnalis. The sequence goes on along the minus strand of JARFJB010001805.1, from coordinate 430,757 downwards.
TTCCTATAGTTATCTATTAATATTGCTTATAGCAAATAAAAATTTACACTCAGTCAAGTGTTATCATGTGCGAAACCTTAGCGAATTGCGAGCTCACATGACACAAAAGTTGACTGTGATCCTTCATTGCATATAAAAATTATAATACATCGTAACTAGGGAGGTACATACAGTTTAAGTTCGAATCGATTGCGATTTGCCTCCTCGATAGCTCAGTTCGAATAACACCACTCTAGCAAAGTGGAGTTGTGGACTCAAGTGCCATTCGAGTGAATCTTTTACTGTATGTACTTTAAAAGTTAATTTTAAATAAATATAGTTAATGAAAATATATGTATATATATATATATATATATATATATATTATATATATATATATATATATATAGAAGTGAATGAATAATCATTAAATATGAACACACTTAGAAGCAACTTAGTAGTATATAAGCAAAAACACCTAATTGTAAATAATTACCTATCTAAGAAAAACTTGAGTAAGTAAATATAAAACGATTGAACAAACTCATCTTGAGTATCTTGTGGTTAACTTCACTTAAGTGTTTATTTCATTCCCTGTCGTTGACGCTTCACGGAAAATGAAACTTTCCTTGTTATTTATTTTATTTAATTAGTCATGTATATAAATTAGCAATGCTCGGGTTCGTAAGTGTTCTAGAGTGGCTTTTTACATTATATTTTAATGGCTTTTTATTATATTTTAACTTTTTGACGTTTTTCTTGCATATGTAATTATCTACAATTACTTGTCTTTATTTATATACTAGCTCTAAGTTATTTTAGATTTAGATGCAATTATAGATTATTACTTTACGACTACCTCTTCTAGGTAAGTTCGTATTTAATATTTGCTCTCTTCGTTCACTTCTATCGATTGATGTTTTAGCAAATCGAAGGAACGTTCCCGTTTTCCGTAATCAATTCTTACTTCATCCTTTAAAGGGTTTAGAAGTTTAGCTAGTATAATTCACAATTTTTAAAAATAGTTTTTTAAATTATAAAGGAAATATTTCATACTTATTTTACACTTAGATAGATTCGATTAGTACCACATAATAAAGTCCGGAGATGATAATTCTGTCAAATAGAAGTATTACAATCGAGTAAATTTTATGTGGGTTTTGGGTATTTACTACTTATCTCCTTACTCCTGATACTTGAAGAAGGTAAAAAAAAACAATGTCACCCGTGTAGAAAAAGAAAAAATAAGTGAAGAAGGCGTAGGTATGATAAAAGAAAAACTAGAAGCTGTCTTAAGAAAAAAATAGGGAGCTCCAGAACATGACACAATTACTATAAAAATGAGGTAGGAAAACAAAAGAATACAACTTAAAATGTAAAATAAAATTTGTAAGGAAGAGAGAACACTGGAAGATTATCTACGAAATGGTAGATAGCTGATATATATATATATATATATATATATATATATATATATATATATATATATATATATATATATATATATAAAAGAATATATAAAGGTTGTAGAAATTATAGAAGAATAGTAGGTACTACAAAACGGTACTCTAAGAATACATGGACAAATATTGGAGGCAAAATTAATATAGTAGAGGCAACGCTATTAGACGCACAAAGTGTGTTTGTAATGAAAAAAGAGAAAACATTTTTTCTTGTATTTTTACGAAACATGACTCCTGTACGCCACTAATAATTTTTAACGTGTCATATAATATCATAAACTATGTTATTTAAAACCTAAAATAAAAGCATTTGAATATATAAAGAATTGTTTTAGTGTAAAGATTATAAAGGATGGACAGGTTAAGGAGTGGTCCTTTTTGCTACTGGTATAATCAGTTAGAAATGTCGAACAGTAGTACTTTTAATTTAAAGTAACTACTGGATTCACCTTTGAAGATAGTGGACATTTAGATTTTGCAGTATTAGATACATATTGTGTATATTGTATATCTCTTGTTTCGTTTTTGTGTTTAGCTCTCTTTTATTTAATAGTGTCTTGTTTATGGAATAATATATATTATTTGTTTTTCTTATCTTCCATGACCTTGGTTTTCTCCGTGTTTATTATCATCTCCATTTTATTTAGTTCTGTCCATATGTCTAAGTCTTTCTGCATTTTCCCCGGCTTATCTGTAACTAATGTTATGGCGTTTGCAAAAATTCACGAATCTAATTGTACTGGTATTAAATCCCTGTATTCTATAGTTGTTTTAGATGTTTTGTTTTTGCAATTTTTTTATTATTCTATCCATGTATATGACAAATAGGAGAGGGCTTAAGGAGTCTCCTTATTTTACTACATTATTTATTTCGAATTCCTCTGATGTTTCCCCGTTTATTTGTACCACTCCTTTTGCGTTGGCATATAGACTTTTTATTGGTCCTCTCAGTTGTTGTGATATTTGTAGTTCTAGTACCCACCATAGCTTCTCCCTATCGATTTTGTCAAAGGCCTCTGTTAAGTCCATAAACGTGATGTATAGATCTTGATTCGTTTCAATTTTCGATTCTATTAGTTCCTTAGTGCGCTTATGTGATCCGTTGTTTGCCTTTGGGTTTTGAATGCCCCTTGTTCATCCTCTAGCTTGTCCTCCACTTATGCCCTTAGCCTTTTCTCTTTTACTTTGCTGTATATCTTTAGTGCTACCGGTGCTTACAGCTCTGTAATTTTTGCATTCTATGTGTGAGACTTTTGCATTCGTTTCCCAATCTTTTGGAATCACTTTTTCTTTAAATGCCTTGTTACATATTTCCTGTACCCACTGGTGTGTCTTAGGTCCTCCGTGTTTTATCATCTCTGGATGTATCCTGTCTGGTCCCGCCGTTTTGTCCGTTTTTAATTCTTTTATGGCTTGTGTTACTTCTTCCATTCCTATATCTGGATCGTCATGTTGGGTTTCTTCGCTTCTGTCATTTTCCGTCTTTTCGTTTTCTCCTTTTTTTACTGCAAATTTTCCTTCGTAAAAGTTCCTCCAGGTATTTACTATTTGGTCTGTAGTATTCCTTTCTGGTCCCTGATGCTCCTTATGTTCTTGTTCCTTTGCGTTCTCAGGGATTTTGTTATCTTCTAGAATTTTCTATTTTCATTGGATTTCCTCCCAACACGTCTGTTTTGCTTTCTGCAATGTTCCGTTTGCCTCGTTCCTTTTCTGCTTGTAGTCTTCTTTGTCTACTTCTACCATCGTCTGTTGGTATTTTTCCATGCTGTTTTACGTTTTCTTTTTAACTTAACCTCCTCACTCCACCATTTTGTTCTGTTATGTTTTCCTGTTTTCGTCTTTCCCCGCAGGTCGTTTTAGCTGCTTCTGTTAGTGTATTTTTTGAATTTTTCCCACCTTTGGTCTATTGTGTTGTTGGTGTTTTCTTGCTCCCACTGTGTTCTAATTTCTTGTTTTCATTTTTTAGCTGTTCTATTTTTATTTTTTTTTGTGTTCTTTTCCTTTCCTGTTATTGATTTTGTGAATCTCATTTTAGCTATTATTAATGTATGGTCTGTATTTAGCTCTGCCTCCTTTATTATTTTCACAGAGCATATCTTGTTCGATTATATTCCCAATTATTAAATTGTTTTCTATACAGAACTTTATCATTTTTAGGCCGTTGCTATTTCTTACCTATTCTCCATACTTCCCCATAGTTCCCTGTCTCCTTTCTGTATCTTTATCTATTATTGAGTTCCAGTCTCCCACTATTCATATGTGGTCTGTTCTTTTTTTGTGTTTGTCCAGTGTTTCGTGTAAATGCCCATACAGCCTTTATTCCTGTTCCCATTTCTGATTCTCGATGAGACTGGGCTCCAATTTATAATTTTCTTATTTGTTTCTTCTGATACTATAAACCCTAATCCTTCTTTCTTTTTATCCTGCTCTTTTTTTCCTAAGTAACATAATGTGTATCCGTCCTTCAGCACTTATTGTCCATTCTCGTTTTCCCTTGTTTCGCTTATACCTATTATTTGTATGTTTGTTTTTAATATTTCATCTACTATTTAATACTAACATAACTGCAATTTTTGTATAAATACCAACATAGCTGCAATTATACCAATCTAATTAGGTACTGTCGATGATTGCATTGCACACTACATTTCGAAAACAGTTTGTAATGATAATAAAATGGTAAAGTGATGTATAAGTAGCTGTAATTAGTATTCTTTTGATCAAAAATGGATTAATAATGATTAATTATTATCCTAGTGCATATACCTACATATAATTACCCCTAAAACTCATAACATGTTAATTATTTATTAGTATGATGGTAAACATGGTGGAAGGCATGTATACCCCATGCCGCCCGGTGCAATACCACCACCCTTTACCATGGTCTCTTTAATATCGGTGCTCCGGTTTTCTGAGTTCCGTACAGGCTGCCGGTCACTATCTCCTTTATTCCTTATGTTCTCGCCAACACGCACTAGCCAAGCGTGGCGCTTTAACGGCTAAACCCTTAAAATGACGAATTCTAAAACAAACGCTATACCCCAGGTGAGTAGTGCGGGACGCGCACAGTCTCACATTGATTCGTCGATCCGTCCTAAGGATTCTGAGGGGCGGGGGGCAAAAGCATAAACTATACCAAATGGAAATCAAACAAATCTGTCGAAAATCACGCCGACCATATTGCGGCAAGGAATAGTTGCAAAAGCACCTTCACCAAGACCAAAAGGATGTTTGAAGAATGTAAATGCAAAGAATTAGTCTCATGTCCTTTGTGTAGTCGTAAATTTTCGTCATTGGATAGAGCCATCAGTAAAAACTTTAGTACATCTTCCTTTCCCCTCATGACGTCTCGTGACGGAGTTGTAGTAGCTGATCCTGCTGACAAAACCAACCTCTATCGACTCCAGCTATCATACTTAAAAATTGCTACTCGGAGCTAATTGTTCAAACTCTTTTCGATCTCCATGTCATCTGGAGAGTTTCCATCATCGTGGAAGTTTTAGGCATTTCAAAGGGTTTTGATCAGGTTTGACACAAATCTTTCTTGACAAAAGACGTATACGTGTTGTCGTCGTTGGTTTTTCCTGCTATACATAAATGACCTCATTTTCTCAACAACTAATTCGATCCATTCCTTTGCAAACGACAACACCCTACATTGTGGTTCTTCTCAGTTTTCCCACAACAATAAGTCTAGTCAGGCCTTTTATGTGGAAATGAAAGCCTCAATCAACAGAGACGTATAACGTATCCTTGAATGGGGAAGGAATAATCTACTCACGTTCAACGCCGACAAAACCCTGTGTTGCCTTGTATCCGCCAAGAGAGACCGATCATTTCCTGCTGTAAATATGAATGGCTTAGATCTCAAGTTTTCAAACTCTATTTCTAAGGATGTCCGTATCATTGAACCTTTCACGGGTTGACCACCTTTTGTCAGCCAGCAAAACATCTGCCCGTAAACTGGGCTTTATTTCACGTCGCAACAATTCCTTTTACTGCATAAGGCTCAATTTCCACCTCTGGATCAGTACTCCCCAATACGCCCTTGATATGGTAAACCCCACCCAAAAAGAGCTATAAGACTTATAAATGACCTGTCTCTTACCTTCTGACCTACAGTCTCTTGAGCATAGAATAGTTTCGGTTCTTTCCTTGTTCTATTGGCAAGTGTGCCTCTGAAATACACTCCTTAATTATACCTTTGTCATCTTCGGTTTGTCCATTCACACAATTACGCACTCAAATTTCCATCTTGTCACACTAAATGGGTGCAATCTACATTGTTCCACACGGCCACCAAATTGTGGAATGCACTACCCAGTTCCTGTTTTCCTCCAAACTTTGATTTAAGCAAATTTAAGGTATCCGTTCATAAATATTTCTCGGCAGCCTAACAATATCCCCAACCCCCTCCCTGTATTCCTGAGTGCTTTAGCACATTAGGCAAATCTTAGCCTGTTCAGTAACACTGTTAGTAAAATGTATATATATATATATATATATATATATATATATATATATATACATTATACAAGGTGATTCCTACAAATTAGATGCCAACGTTCAAGGTATCATTAAGTGAGAGGAAAACAGGAACTAGGGAGATCATTCCAGAGTTTAGAAGCCGTGTAAAATAATGTGGTTTGCGCCCGTTTGGTACAAGTGGAGATTTGTACTGCATACGGATGATGTAAGAATGTAATTAGGCTGACATTGAACGAAAATAGGGAATTACTACAAAATCTCAAATACATCGAAAACCGTTGATTTTTGGATATAGGTAAATATGGCTCAATCGATCACAAATAAGCCATACTAACACCTCCTTGTTGGTTGGCATCTAATTTGGAATCACCTTGTATATATGTTTACACAGTTATTCCAGCTTTTGCACATAAGCCAGAGTTCTAAGGGAAGACACTCCTTAAAGCTTTTGTACTATGGTACTCTTCAATTATGCGTATCATTTCATCAAGCTTACATAAGTCCGTTTTGTTCCCTCGCTTTCAATGTTCAAATATCTCCTCTCAGATCTACTAGATCTGCATATTCAGCTAAACACTTAATCAATTCATTAAACCGGGGATTAAGCTGTATTAAATCGATTGTTCCAGCCTTCCATCGAGTTATTGGTTCTGTGTCTTTAGCCGAACATATGCCACATGCTAATCTTAATTTTGGAATTTGAAGTATTTTCCATAATTAGTAACCATCCATCCTTAACATCATCTGGTGAAAGGTACAACCAATTAATTGAACCGGGGATTAAGCTGTATTAAGTCGATTGTTCCAGCTTTCCATCGAGTTGTTAGTTCTGTGTCTTTGGCCGAACATATGCCACATGCTAATCTTAATTTTGGAATTTGTAGCATTTTCCATAATTAGTAACCATCCATCCTTAATATCAGGTGGAAGGTAGGCCCAAGCAGCAAATATTCGTATGTGCGTTCGAATTTATTCGTTCTCCCAGTACTTCTCGGTCAATCTAAGCTGTTGTACCCCCCTCCAAATGCGTTGATTAAAGTGGTAATTGCAACTGCTCCCCAATACGCTCTCGATATCGTTGATCGTATTCGAAAAAGAGCGATTAGGCTTATAAATGACCCGTCCTTAACTTCTGACATACACTCCCTTGAGTATAGAAGAATCTTTTCACTTCTTTTTTTCCATTATCGGTATTACAATGGCTATTGCGCTGTTGAATTAGATTATTTGATACCATCTCGAGGTATCTTTGCTAGGAATACTCGGTTTGCTCATTCACATTATCAGTATGCAGTAGAAATCTCCACTTGTACCAAATGGGCGCAATCCACATTATTCTACACGGCTTTTAAACTTTGGAATGATATCCCTAGTTCCTGTTTTCCTCTCACTTATGATATGAAAAATTTAAGGTAGCTATTCATAGGAATCTCGTAGCAATTCAATATACCTGTATCCATCCTCCTAAGTGTTCCTGAGTGCTTTAGCACAATACTCTAAATTTAGCCTGTTCAGGTCCACAATTATTAAAAAATATATTTATCAGGAAACAAGCATATCAGTGATGCTATTCAGTTGTATAGACCTGGGTAACCGCTTGGGAAGATTGTTCTTGATCGTTTTAAATAATCGTTCGTTAGTATTTTTCTTCTTATTTAGGACAAGTGCGGACATTGCGGTAATTATGTTTGTTTTCATGGAGTTACTTCCAATATCCATGTGGAAGGAGCATACTTGAGTAAACTGCTTGCTGCAACTTTTAAGTTCCATCAATAAATAATTGTTTTGAACTATCTAACAAGTTTCGACCGTTATATGATGCAATTATTATGATATTCGCTCATCCACTCTATCGTAGGTAAACAAAAATGTTGACCATCTTCCAGCTATAACTTCGTACCCCAAATTATGGAATGGCGTGATTTATTTTGCATACAATTGCCTGATCGATAATTCTTCTTCTCGGTCCCTTTTTTGATCGCAACAACATGGTACGTATTTCTAAAGCAGCACTGTCTCGTTTGCAACTATGTTGTACCATGTTTTTGAACAGTGCCACTATGCGTAATTCCTTTTCACTTTTCTGATTTTTCCCCCGAATAAACCTACCAAATGTTCCCGTTTTTAACTATCTTTTGTTGTACACAGCTAGTGATTTTTCCTTGGTCGTTTCTGAAATCACCAAGTTAGAATTATTCATCGCAAAAACAAACTAGAAAGTGCATAGTTCTGTTGCACTATCGAATATTCGCACTAACAAGGCTCGATATAACAATGGGAATGTACAAAACAAAATTATAAACAAGTGAGTGTTTAAAGAGCTGGAAGTTTTTGACCAATTAGTAACTAGCATGGCAACTTTCTCTTACATCTATATAATCAGGCTACAATAAAAACTTTTTAATTAATGGTGAATGAAAACTGCATTCCAAAATTTTTATTACGTTTATTGTACAAACTTGCTTAATTATCTGGAAATATAATACCTAAATTCTAATGAGAAAGTTAGTGTACTTAAAATTTTTAGAATGTTACCTTAATCCCTACATTCATGTCTATTCTCCGATATATTAAACAAACGTTAAGATAGCCTTTTAAGGAACTTAACATTTGGAATTATTTATTGGAAATTTTCTGAATCATCCGTTTCTTTAATCTAGTCTTTGATCTATGGAATTTACCTTAATACCTTTCTGGTTTTTATTTCACCAATTGAAAAGCACTATGCCAATGTATACATTTTTTTGTTTATATTATTTGCTTAACCAAAATCCGTAGAAAAGTAGAAAGAAACCGGACAATCGAGAAAATAAATAAAAACAAATAGAAAATGTTTACAAAGAATAATGACGGTATTCACTAGATAAACTTTTAAACACATGCACACAGGCTGACTTAAGCCTGAGAAAAGTTTACTTCCGGTAGATAGTAATTTGATGTCCATTAAGCATCTCATTATGTTAATAGGGGCTCAAGTGTCTCATCTAAGATTTACAAAATGAGAGACAGAGGCGCAAATGAGCCAGATATGCAAGTGGCCAGGGTAGCATCTGTCCATGAATCTTATTTTTTTTTCAATATCACGTTGAATGGATTTGACGATCAAAATTGATAGATTGGGAGGGATTCCTTAATGTGAGACTTATACATTTTATAATCTAGTGCATTAATGATTTCAAATTATTTGGTCGATAGTATCGAATTTAAAATTATTACGAAACAAACCTTTTAAGTATGTGGATTATGATATAATTTGCAGATATACGAAATAAGCTTTAATCTATAACTAAAATTATAGTGCTCTTTTAAATTTTCAAGGTAAAATTTAAAAAAAATGCCAGAGCCAATTACTTCGTGTTATTGGCGCAGATGCGTGATATGCTGGGTCTGACGTGCACTTTTGTAAATTCAATTTTCGGACGAATTCAAATTTGGTGGGAAAAACGTCATAGTTTTGATGACATTGAAATTTGGATATAAAAGAAAATTGGTTGATGTGAACTTATCCAGTCCCCAGACCATCTGTAGACAATTACGATGAAAACATCCTTTTTGATGACGTAGAAATTTGAGTATAACCGGAAGTTGGAGGGGAAGGAACAGTCAGCCTCTAAACAATCTTTATACAACGATATGAACCATATGCAAAAATTTCAGTACTGTGGAATATGTCCATATTGGAGTGACGCGAATTGCCATAATAATACCGTACAGTGGCTTGTTTTTTAAACTACTTATTCTCGTGTGGGATTTTTCATTTAATTAAAGAATTCCAATTAATAAGTGTGTCTATGAAAGTTTTGTTAAAGAAACCCAAGTAAAGTATCGATCAGCGGTATTATAAGTATTGTGTGAAGAAGGAACATTCGGGCATGTCCAAATACATAAAACGGGAGCGGGGAAAGTGAACGATTTGAGGTTAAAAAACTATTGCAAACCGCTTACGCGCTTATGGACCAACGGACTGTCAACTCGTTTCGGTTTCTTAGATAACTTCTACGTTATAGTGAAGTGCTCGCCAATAAAAATGAATACAGAAACAAAACGAGCAGCGTAAGATCTTTGGTTTTGATCATTGTTTTGCAAGTAATGACTGAATATAAAATCAAATTTTGATCTGATTATGCAGTTATGTAATATACAGGGTGACATAGAAAAAAGTGCCATGCATAGTGCCACGCGATAGAGAACACTAAAATAAGAAAAAAAGTTCCTATGAACTTAGGTCTGCAACGCCTTCGTTTAAAAGATATAGGGGGTTAAAATTTAATTATTTTTTTGTTTTTTTTTAATATGTTTTTACAATGATGTAATAAGCAGAAGAAATTTTGTATACAGGGGATTTTTATCACGCAGAATTCAAATATGACCTTAGTTTTTTTATTACTGACAGAGGGCGCCACATACAGGTTTCCATCTTGTTTGAATCGGTCCTAACTTTTTTTCCTTTCACTGTATGTCATTTTCGACTGGAAAAATTTGTTTTCCCATCTTTTATGATTCAGAAAGGTATGCCTTATTAAAGTCGCTAGGACCAACGGTTTACGAGAAAAATGCATCCGATGCATGCAAATTATCCAAAAGCGCAAAGTAACTTATTTGCAAAACCGTAATTAGAAGTCACCAATATGGGTTTTCTACTAATGTGTGGGCAGGTATAATTGACAATTACTTAATTGGACTATTTCAATTACCCAATCGATTGACAGGTGAACTGTATCGAAATTTCTTGGAGAATGAACTAAATACGTTATTAGAGGGCGTTCCATTGGCTATTATTGGTAGAATGCGTTACATGCATGATGGCGCGCCAGTTCATTTTTCTCGATTGGCAAGGGAATTTTTAGATAGGAGATTTGGAAATACGTGGATTGATCGAAGGGGACCTGTACCCTGGCCAGCTCGTAGCCCCGACCTTAATTCCCTCGATTTTTCATTTTGGGGATTCATGAAAAATGATGTTTATTCTGTAGAAATACATAATGAAGAGCAACTATGGATAAGAATTATGGAATCCGCAGATAGATTCCGAAATAACCCAGGAATATTTCAAAGATGCCGTCAATCCTTAGGAAGAAAAATTGAAAAATGTATTCAAGTACAAGGACAACAATTTGAACATCTTCTAAAAATTTAATGTTCTTTTTGAAACGTTTCCCTTCATTGTTGCTATTAAAATTTAATTGTTGAAGTGCTGTCATTGTTTTTGCAAATAAGTTACTTTGGCGCTTTTGGATAATTTGCATGCATCGAATGCATTTCTCTCATAAACCGTTGGTCCTAGCGACTTCAATAAGGTATACCTACCTTTCTAAAGCAGAAAAGATGGGAAAACAAATTTTTCTAGTCGAAAATGACATACAGTGTAAGGCAAAAAGTTAGGACCGATTCAAACAAGATGGAAACATGTATGTAGCGCCCTCTATCTGTAATAAAAGAACTAAGGTCATATTTGAATTCTGCGTGATAAAAAGCCCCTGTATACAAAATTTCGTCCGCTTATTACATGAGTGTAAAAAGATATTTAAAAAAAACAAAAAATACCCTATATTTTTTAAACGAAGGCGTTGCGGACCTAAGTTCATAGAAACTTTTTTTCTTATTTTAGTGTCCTCTATCGCGTGGAACTATGCATGGCACTTTTTTCTATGTCACCCTCAACCTTTCAGCGAGGACGCGAACCAGATGTGTGTCTAGCACAGACACGAACCACACATATCTGTATACTGTATAACGAAGTTTCGTATTCATCCTCAACAGTTTATGTACATTGTATAGATTTTAATGTAGGTAGCTATGAGATTAAGGTTTTTAGTTTTAAGAAATCACCTTCGTGGTTTATGCGTATCACCTGACTAATATGTGTACTTAATTTTGTCACAATTATTTTCTATTATATTTATCTTTGTACAACGAACCTAGGATAGCTCGAGATATATTAATTAAGAAGACTAAATTTTTAGTTTCATCAATAGTTGTTTTACAGGTCCATATATTAAAGTTGAACGTTTAATGCTATTTAGTATTTTAGGGGCAAGTATTTCTCAGACTACAAAAAAGTTTCTAAATTTTTTAATAAGCTGTTGAGGATGTTAACAATGAACATAAGACGAAAACAGTAAAGCAAGCATGGAAATTATACATGATAGGTTAATGGGGAAGAAGAAGTCTGTAAGAGGCTTATGATAATGTAATAGAAAAGATATTTACATATGAATGGAAATAATAATGAAAAGAATATAACGTACAATTTTGTGCACTGTAAATATCGCAATACGCCTGATTTTATAACCATATAATCAAAAATTCCCATGTATTTATAGATTTTGTGAAGATTAGTTTTTTCCTTTTTCTCCGCTTATAAAAGACTCAGTAATTAGCACCGCTGTTTGAAAAATCTGTAAACTTTCCGTATTTAATAACAAAAACGGAAATCAAGTTCGTACATTAATTAATATACTCACCGTCAAATATTGATAAGATAATTGAATTAAGTATTATAAATAATTACACCGTAAAGCGTAATGAATCACAAATAAAAATAATGTTAAAGTTTGTATATTCAAAATAGAATTTCTCATGATAAACAGAACTTAAAGATTTAAAAGATTACACCATTAACCATAAATACAAATTTTCTTTTAAATTATTTGGTATTAGAATACACCTTTTGAATGGAAAATTATACTTAAAACCTTATATATTGGTATCAATTAGAGATAAGTACACCGCAGCATTCAAGGTAGAATTTGGAACCCGATCAATGTAATTAATGGACACTAAATTAATAAAACAATTGAAAACTAACACCGTTCTTGTAAATGATTTGATTTATTTCTTAAAATTGCATTTTTGAATGATAAGTACTTGACCGTGAAAACTTTTATGTTTAAAAGATATACGAATATGCCAATATAATTTTGCCATCTATAACTACCGTTTGGGAATAAATTTGATTTTGTGATTATAGACAGAATAACTTCATTAAATCACTTCCAAAATTAAAAATCAACTTTAAGTATGAAATAATGTCTATAATGTTGACCAATAGGTTATATAGACAGGTATTGCGGCCGTCCCGTTATCTTCTTTCGTTCTCTTTTGTTTGCATGGATTGAAGCTGCGTTTATTTTCTAGGAGTATGAGGTAAAAGAGCAGTTTAAATTATTGAATTGAATTTAACTTAATAGACACTCGCACTATAATTAAATCTGAAAGTATTTAATTTGTTTCAATAGTTTGCTTGCTAGTGTTAACTGTTTATGTAAAGTTTAACCGCTGTAGTTGAATTAGATTTAAAGAGCTAGTATTTAGTAACCCGCAATCATTCATCATCAACCCCTGATGAAGGATTTTTGTTTGTTAAGGGAATCTGTAACCTTTATCTATTTCCCATCCGCCGTCCATCCGAATTAATTCTGTTTTAGGAGCATCTTCCACCGGCGGACCGTGTCCTGAATTTTTCCTCCACTGGAGCAGCCGTTTGGAAACCGGGCAAGTTCAGGATCGGCCCCAAAGAACACCTGAACCGAGGCTTATCTTTGGATGGCGCCCGAATCCGATCCCATCTCCTGGAACGAAAAATTGATGTCCGTAACCCATCCAGGAGTGGTCCCGAAAAAACAATGAAATAGATGCCGTAACTTATAAGTATATTAAATAAAATATTTCCAAACGAGTTTAAATGTTTGTATTGACACTCGTTGAGGGCAGGCTTCACTTGTCACCACCGAAAACCCTTTACAATTTACAAAAGTAAATGGTTAACCTCTAAAAAACGTTGGGTCACATTGGCCATCTTCGGAATTCGATTATCCTTCTGCTACTGCTTATGCTACTACTAGTACGAAATTGATTGAAGTCAACTATGGTTACTATTCACATTAGAAAGTGGCCGTCCCTTTTCCACTTGGTTTCCTTCTTGGTTGCGTGTGATTGACCTCTATATTGTGCTTTCACTTTATTTATTTCCCACTCTGCTAAATATTGTAGTTTTCACCCCATCTATCCATCAGTGACGATTTTTATGTTGATATCAATCTTAAGATACCCGGATGAGATCGCTATTGTGTTCTTCAATTTCGGTTACTTCGCTGATTAAGTGAAATGTTCAATGTTTGTTGGTATTTTAGTTTGATTAAAATGTTGTTGAAACCTGTCGCGTTTTCCAGTTAAGCTAGCAGTAACTTAATTTATAGTACCGATTTTCCTATTGATATGAGAAAACCTCTTAGTATCAGAGATCGATCGAATTATACGGGAAAAGAATCTTCAGCAGAGGGGTCATCTTTTGTACAACCGTGGTATATAAAACAATTAGCTCACTATGATAGTACTATTTTAAATGCGCTCACTGGTTTTCATTTGAATTCCTATAACCATTCTACTAACGGTGAAACGTAAAGTGGTCACATTTTCATTCAAAATTTGTATTAATTAAAATTTGGACAACTACCACTTTAAATACAATAGCCGTTAAACTTAACTAGACAATATTTGCTATTAATAATTCAGTTAATTCCACAGAAATAAACGTTACGTAAGGATTATTAAGATTTAATGACTTTACTTCACTAAATTGTATTTAGAATTCAAAGGTTAATTATGATGATTTCTAATTTTATATAATTACTTATCAGTTATCACACAAGGAAAATATATGTTAAAAAATAGTTTACTGATCACTCGTATGAATACTAAAATTTGAGAATTGTTAAGTTTGTACCAATTCAGAAATGTGTTCGTATGAGTATTACTCTGGAACTGGAACCATTCCCGAAATTTAGAATAGCAGGGTATATGGGTATTACTGATATCGAATCCAACCCAATCTTAAAATTGAAATCAAACATCAATGGAACTCAAGCTTCATATAATAAACTAAGGTGAACCTATCACTCTTTAAAAACTAAAGAAATCAAAATGTTTAGTCAGTTCCAATAGTAAATCGCCGTAAAACTTTACGCTTGTATTGACACACTTGGCAATTTGATGAACAATTCTCTGCAATAGAGAATATTATTAATTTTTAACTAATTGGTAAGAGCTAACCGTACACGGATAATTTTACAATAAAAATTAGAAAGTGTTGCTTTATAAATTCACTTCTTACACAAATAATTGTGGCTCTAATCAGGGTCGGATTTAGGAGTATGCCACCTGTAGGCTAAAGTCCATTTTACACCCTCCCCTCTATAGTTTATAAACTCATAGTTGCATATTATACATTCGCTTTATACAACAAATGATAGAGTTTATTCGTGTTTTCAGCTTTTTCAAGTACACCACATTTCTTTCACTTTACAAATTAAATTGCAATTTTAATTGTTTTAATTGTTAATAGTAATAAATTATATAGTAGCATTAGTGGTAGTATTTTTTTTCTTTACTAACGTTTTTAACAGTGGCGTGTGGTGATATTTTGTGGTGGGGAAGTTGCATTTTTCTAAAAATTAGAAACAAAAAACAAACACTGGAAATATCCAATATAAACAGTTTATTTATTATAACTATTGTAAAATACATACATTGGTATGAGACAAGGAAATAAGAAGTTATCTTTATTTTTTATAAATTAACTTTATTCGGCGATTTTCTTGCGCAAAATCGTTGATCACATTGTCATAAAATTCGCTTGTCGTCGACTCCATTAAAGCATGGAAAGGTTCTTTTTCTATGGAAAGCAATGCTAGTGACGACACACTTTCCCTGGACTGAGTATTCCTTGCGAAAGTGTGAATTCGCTACATGGTCGAAAAAGTATATCTTTATTCAGATCGTCATTAAGTATAATATTTTTTATGTTAAGAGTGACTTGCCAATATAGTCTGGACATGAATATAAATATTGCAGTTCACTACGTAGTTTAGGTAAATCGAAAAAATTTCCATAAAATGTTCTTAAAGAATTAAAACACCATTCGGGAAATTATTTTCCATAATTTGTATAATTATTAACATCTAAAAGTGATAGGAATTCTAAAGACTGCATGTCTGAAAATCTGTCAATGCAATTTTGTATCAGTGTATCCATTATTTCATAAAAAAGGCGTTATTTCAAAAAAAGACGTTTTTAGACCCAATACCAGTAAATCTCATTCGTTTTTTTGGTTGAGTTTATGAATTTTTCAAGGCGTCCCAAATCAAATCAGAATCACTGTCGTAAAAATTCTATACACTGGTTTACTCTAGTAATGCAATATGCTATATTAAAATTCTTTTTTTATAATATGTCATATAGGATATCTGACTGTGCAAATATTTGATGAAAAATTAGCAATAGAAAGTGGAAATCAAAATCGATTAAATAATGGTATAATCCTCTTGCAGCATTTATAGCGTCTGAATCCCATTGTTCTGGACTTTCAACCATATTCAGCAACTAGAGTTTTAATTCTTGTTTGTGTTCCATAACGCAGTTTACGATCCTGCTATTATAAATTCCATCTAATAGGCGTGGCTGAAGGACCTCTAGGTCTAAGGCGTGAGACCTTTCAGAAGATTTAGAAAAAAATGATGAAAACCCTGTCATTGTTTTAAAAAATATTTTACATTCTTTTATATATCCAACAGGTTGAGAGAAAACTAAGTTAATCTGTGAGCATAACAGTGTACGAAAATAGCATGTTTCGATATTTCTTTAATTTTGGATTGAACACCATTATGTTGTCCAGCCATTACGGCAGCACCGTCATACGATTGTGCCATTAATTTTATAGTGCATTGAAATTCGTCCAAGTAACTCTTAATGTGCATAAACAAGGAATTTGCGTCTTTATTTTCACTCACATCAGTAAATCCCACAAATCTTTCTTCAACGTTACCATTTTCTTTTCGACATCTGAGCTCTGTGGCTGAAATCGGTTGTTTCATCTACAATTATAGCAACAAATTTTGCGTTTGCAATTTGCTTTTTAATTTCTTGCAACAAAACGTTTCCTAACGATTGAACGAGATCATTTTGAATTCTATTGTATAAGCCAGTAAACACCGTGGACTTCTCTAAATGTATTTTTAATTGATTATCTGACGTACTTAATAAATAAACAAGTTCAATATAATTGCCTCTGTTATTAGATTCACTAGATTCCCTAAGTCAATGCCAATTCTTGCTTTGATAAAAAACATATAACATCTATTAATTTAGATATAATATATCTATTAGCGGTAACTTTCTTGTTATAATTTTCTGTTTTAAATTATTCACTAATGCTAAATTCTATTCTGTTTTGATTTCCAAATTGCTTCAGTTTTACAAAGGAATCGATGTGACATTTACTGTTTTCATGTCTTTTGCGACCTTTACTTAAATTATTTAAATCATCGAAACCATTCTTATTCCACACACTAATTTCATTTGAAATCAAAACAGTTTTTGCATTTTTATGCATCCACAAAGCCATTTAATGTATTCATAAATTTTGACGTGAAAATGTCGAACAAATTTTTTTATTGAAGTTTTAATGTTTAATTTAGGCGTTGTTCTTTCACGTTTAATAATTTTTTTTTTCGTTATATGGTTTTGAACCAAAACTTTGTTTCAACAAATTTTCAATATCGCAATTGCATTCCGAATCGCTTGTCATTGTAACGGCTACAATTAAAAATAAAGTTATGAAAAATTACGTGGCCAAATAAAATGTGTTGTAAATATACACACCAGATATAAAAGAGTATTCTTCACTTTTTAAATCCTAACCTTAAAATAATCTACTCAGACAATTACTCTCTGCCTCTAAAGAGTCGAAACGAAACTAACGGACACAATCATTGGAAGGGTTATACAACATTTTTCTGTGCAGCATCCAGGAGCTCAATCGAAACAGGCCGGTGCTTCATAAAGCGCATGCGCGAACGGGTATAATAATCTATCTGCTTTACTCCCACATTGCCATTCCAATATTTATGCCGTCGAAGCTAGTCCATATTTGTCAACGCAGCGCTTCCATTGGCAATACGCATACCTTTGCTAATTTATATTCGAATATGCAATACTCAATAACAATATTACTAGATAGAAATTTGTAATAAAATACATATTATGGTTAGAATAAAATATTAAATTGAAGTAATTTAAAACATGGCCATTAAAACATGAAAATAATTGTACAATATGTATTTATATTTTTGAAAGTACATGGAAGCGGCGCTTCCACAGCTTCCATGGACTGCACGCCACTGGTTTTTAAAGATTTGCTGAAAAATTGAAATATGTTGTGAACCTACTTATCTTGTTCTTGGAGGCAATTGAGCACTCTTTTTAAAAATGTTTTTATATTGTAAATGTTAATGAATATGTTATGCCTAATTGAAGAACTGTATTCTATTATTAGAATTCAGTTGTGCTGATAGTAAAACTACACAAAAAATAGTTCATTACTGGTTTATTTGTTGATATTAAATAGATGCTATACAGACTACCATAGTACAAATGTGGAATAATATCTAATATCCAAACAAAATATAGTTGTATATTTGGGCTGAAGTACATTCTATAGTTTCGTACATGTAACTCGTTAATAACGGCCTCATATGAAAGTGTTTTTGTTGTATATGCCTCAATACACAGTAAAGAAAATGAGTTTAACCTTCGTTCAGAAATACTAGTTCGTAGTAGTTCTTAGCCTTTCTAACGCAAGAAAAACTACGTTCTCTAGCGTAATTTGTAGCAGGTATTAACAAACTTATCCTGAAAGCGATGTCGAAGTTAGGGTGGACATCTTCTGGGGAATTACATCTCTGAAAAGGCAGAATTCCTTCCAACGATTTTTTAGGTGATTGATTAATACCCACAGCACAGTGCTTCTGGAAGTAGACGCACTCTTCAGTAAAATCAGAATCCAAATCATTTGTGTAGGTGTGGTGAAGATTGATCGCCTTCTTTCTCAATTCCTCTTCAATGTCCCTCTGGCCAGTCTTGTTATAACACAACTGAGGTAAGAAGTAAAATCTATCTTGAAACACGCTATAGGCCATTTGCCTTTTCTTAAATTCACAAATAAAAGAGTCTAAAATTGGCAAAACGTGTTTATTTTAAGGTCATCCGTGCTATTAAAGTTTACTGCACCACTTCGGTTTTCGTCAGGCAAAATTTTCCTTTTTGGTTCTTTTGTTGTCTTTTTTCATAAGATGAAGATGTAGTTTTGATTATATCCATAGTCAATTTCTCAAAGTAACCAACATGGTTTTGTTCTATGAAATATTCTTCAAGAGAACCATACAAATCTCTCACCAACAAAACATCTACAGTTTTACTTTGCATGGCTTTGCTAACTTTGTGGATTTTATTAAGTACGGTGCTCCAGAAACACCATAAAAGCCGTTTCAAATCGTTCTAACCTTCGAAGAATTTATCGAGATTCATACCTAGTCAAAGCGATGCGTACTTCTTCCCAAGACTCTCGTAGACTTTGGCACGCATCAACTCTAGCTGACCATCGAGTAGGACATACTTTTTTGAGTCTTCTGATAAGATTTATCCATAACGCATGTTAAGCATTCCCTTTGCTTTGTAGAGCACGTAATAAAACACATATTTCCTGAAGCAAACATGAAAAATGTGCACGCTTCACCACAAGATTTTGCAGCAGATGATCCAACAAGGTTTAGGGAATGTGCCGCACATGGTATGAATAAAGCTAAAGAAGCTTTTTCCTTTATTTTTGCTTGCAGACCATTGTAAACACCGTCCATATTTGAAGCGTTATTGTACGATGGTTCTCTGTAGTCATCAATGTTTATTTTCAGAATTTCTAGCTCATTCATGATATATTTAAACATTTTTTCTGATTTATGACCCACTGGTGGAATGAAAGTAAGAAACGTAAGAAAAGGCGCACCGTCACTTGAAACATCTAACAGCAATAACTAAGTGGTCTACATCTAACCTGCCTGGGGTCCAGTCTATGATGAGAGCAAAGTATTTAGACTGTTTCAACTCTTCACAAATTACTTGCCTAACATTTTGAACCATTAACTCAATTACTTCATTGCAAGTCTTGCAAAAGAGATAATTTGTATTGCCACTACCACAATTACCGTATTGTTCGATGTGAGTCGGTAACAATGGATCATACTCGGATATCAGCACTAAAACCATTAAAACATTTCCGTTCCTATTAGAACGGAATACCTCGTCTACCTATCAAAGCGAGACCCCTTGGTGTCAAGGCCTTAATAGCCGCTAGAACTCTTGTTAAAACCTTTCTCCAGTAGTGTGTTTCTTTGTCTAGTTGTTGAGTAACCATACTGTCAACACGGTTAAGAGAAATTCCTCTTGATTTTAGAGTAATTATTTCAGATTTGTATATTGGCGAGTTTTCATGGTGACATGCACGACATTCTCTACTTTTCCAGTCTTTGAAACCATCTTTATCGTCAAATTGTGATCGATCTTTGCTGTTAAACGCTAAACAAGGTCCACAAAAAGCTGATTCCGCCTGTTAAAAGACTTTTGGAGAAGATCATCCATTTCCTTTCATGAAATTCTCCATTTTCTAACTTTCCCTCAAAGAGAGAGATTTAGTCAAATATCTCTTTTAATCATCGTACTCTCTTAAGCTGTTAGTGAAATATAAATCTATGTTTTGGTTAAAACCACCGTTTGCTATTAGATCTCTAGTAGCATCGTTGTTAGCATGAGTTAACTAATGTTTGCGAACTTACTTGTATTTCAGTAGGTTCTGGTAACATACTTGTTTTGGAACAACTCGGTCCAGTGAAACTATAGTCGTCATCACAGAAGCATCACAAACATCAGCACTGCCACAAGCACTTTCAGATTTACCTTCTTTTTTTTCATCATTATCTTCTTACACTGGCGAAACATTAGTTTTAAAAGACAAATATAGTTTCTTCGTTTGTTTCAGAACACGGTCTTGTTCTTGAAGTTTCAGTTTTGCTCGTTTTTTGTATTCAGCACCACCTTCCTTTAAGAACTGTACCTTCCTTAATTGAATAATTGAAACTAGTAGTTACAACACAATCATAACCACACAACACAACACAAAACATTACCTTTGTTCATCACCGATTGACACACTATTTACCGCAACGTAAACAGGAGATGTTAGGAAGGTTTATTGTTATGTTGCGCCTTCCAGTGTCGTCAAACCAAATTACACTACATGAACGTTGTGCTACAAGATTATGTACTGTAAATCCGTATTATTTCATGGAAAGAAGAAAGATATTTCCAAGTAATATGTTTTCGTAAATTAATACGTTACATATCAAAGTAACGTGTAAAGAAGTTTCTGTTATTAATAACCACCGCTATGTGTATTTTCAATTTTGAATAATTTGCCAAAGTGTCGCTCTTAAAATTTGTCCTCTCTAGACTGCAGCTTTTTCAGTCTATTTAAAAGCTCTAACATAACTATATTATTATTACACTCGTATTCACAAAATTATACAATTTTGGAGTAAATTTACATTACCTAGGTTATGCCAGAAATTTAAGAAATGTTAAATTTGCTACTCATGAGCTACATCAAGTAAAACTGAGGAAAATCTCAACCCCCACCCACATATTTTTTTATAGGGTTCAATCTCATGATTCTTACAAGGATAATTTTTAGTTACAAAATATTTAAAATAACCAATGAGAAAATAAAATGTTGAGGTACAATTCGTTAAGCCATAATTTAACCTATGTTCATCAGATTCGGGTTGAATATCGATTTTTTTTCGTACTGCCAAAATTTTACGTAAACACAAATTAAAATATGATTAAATTTTTTTTCAAACTCTATAGCCTCTATAATTCTTCTGATACTTAAAATACCTATTCTACGTTTAGTTTGAGTTCCAAATAAATAATCTAGTATTTTAAAAATATAATTTTAACAAGGAAAGACAACCATAATGACACGGCGGCCATTATTGTCCTACACTAAAATTCCAAATAAACTAATTAAGTATATAATTTTGTCTCTAGATAAACATTCCACATTATCTATAGGTCATTCTTAATCTTTTTATGTAAAATCCAAAGCTGCTTACAATTTCGCGCATATTTCCAAAAGATACCGCTATTGCAATTTTAATTTTCAGTCAAAATAACGAAATAGTTTGCTTTTTTAACAGAAAATCGTTAAATAATTTAATATATACTTTAATATGAATTAACTACACATTCTATAATTAAACGTTGTAATATTCAGTGGTGTAGTTTGCGTAATTTCATATTAAAAAAAAGTATGCAGTAAAACATTCATTTACATATTTTCAATGTCATTCAGATATTTATAAATGTTAAAAAAGCATATGTGCTCTTCTTAATTCTAAAATAACGTGCTTATGTATGTGGAACTGTAGTCGAAATTTTTAGAAGAATCCGAATCTGTAAGAAAAAATGGAGGTTGCCATAATACAATATTAATCACGTCATATGGGAGTGGGGTGGTGTGAGGAAAAAACCAAAATTATTTGAACAGATTTCCCATTGAGAGCCATGTTTGAAGATTTTGGCCACAGATGCGAAGAGAAGTTTTCATTTAAAGCAT
This sequence comes from Vesta saturnalis, assembly GCA_036346205.1. Classification (NCBI taxonomy): domain Eukaryota; kingdom Metazoa; phylum Arthropoda; class Insecta; order Coleoptera; family Lampyridae; genus Vesta; species Vesta saturnalis. Next base: position 408,320 of record JARFJB010001805.1, on the reverse strand, counting down.
TTCGCATTCGAAGTTCGCATTCATATCACTTGTTAGCTTAATAAATGAGCATCGATCAATTATTGGGAACTGATACTATACTATTTGTAAAAATGTTGTTAAGTTCTTAGATAATGTGCTCTAAATTTTAACCCGCAAGCAGATACCGTTTTGAACTTCTTCAATGCCTTTCTCGCCGTCTCTGGAATAAAATTAATAACATCTTGCTCCGACTATTAAATTTGTGCATAATTCATGCATAATGTACTAATACTTGGGGGATATTTCTCGGGTCCTCTTTTAAAAATTTCTCTGGTTTGTTCTGACTATCATTGACCCTAATACTATTATTTCAGTCTCTCATTTATTCTATAATCAATAACAATTTACTGATTAAATTCTCTTCCATTTACTTTTAATTGCAGTTTATATCACATTATATTGTGTGAATGTACTTTCTTATTGGAATTACTGTTTAGATTAGGTTTAGATCTGGTTGTACAGCTCTAAATGTGTTGTTCGGTAATTGGATTTGCAGTTGGGCAATAAAGACTTTACTAAAATACTAAAAAGACTGTTAAATCGCATTCGCATTCAAATCAAAAAATAATACATGTAGATCTAATTCTGAATGAAAAGTCTACTAAAAAATCGAATAGAAAATTGCTACGGAATGTCCTTAAAACATCAATAGTAGGTACTGTTAATTGAGAACCGTACAAAGTTATGTTGCATTTACAATTACTACAATTACATGCGACTGTAACGAGCAAAAAATTAAATTTTTTCTAGAAAACCTTTTAAAAGTGGTATATTAAAAATATACACACATATAATAATAAAACCAAGTCCCTGAGACTGCTAAAAGTGAATTAAAGAAAGATAATGAAACAAATGGTTCATTTGGCAATAAAAAATATAATCAACTGCCATAAGCGTACAGACGTCTGCCTAAAAGAAAATTCCGTTGGGAAAATGCGTCTACACAATTAGTAAACTTTCCTTATACAAACTTTAATTTCCGTTTAAACCCAGAATGTGAATGGTGTTATAAATTGTGCCCTTTAAGTGTTTATAAAACATTAGCACGAACTCGTACGGGAAAATAGCAAAAAGAATTAAATACTTTTTTTTCAATTGATTCTAGTATGTACATATATGGTAATTTAAATATACGTAAAATGACCATCACCATTTAAGGACGTAGACGAAAGAGTTCTAATACAATAATACTTATCAACAATGGGTTAACAAACATCCAATTTGAACTAAAACTTGATTTGTGTCAATAGTGCTGCTTACTTGATAATAGGTACACTTACCATTTAATGAGAACGCCTTTTCCACTATTGTCTATTTTTTTGAATTTCTACTCATTAAAACTTTTAATAGTCTCAAGAGTATTGAAAAAGCACTTATATTCAGATTTTATGGGATAATAATGCTTCACTAATAAACAAAAATCGTACACTTTTAATTTAAAATAATATTTTCGTATGTTATTAAACATTGATTTTACAAAGGTAAAGATAAACTACCGCCGTAACCATTATAAAATAGAACGGCACTGAACAAAAAATATAACGACAAATTAGATGTTGTTTTATTTTCAATTGTGTTATGTTCTTTTGTTACAGGAAATGGAAACAACCCTTACATTATTCATACAAAGACAAAGTTCGTATATACGGCGTGCCACAAGAGTTTTATATTTACTCAGCACTATTGATAATCCACTTGTCTGTAGTGTCGTGAACGCCTAAAATGGCGTGTATTTATACTTTCTCAACTTGATACGAATTTTATTTATTATGTTACCACAAAAATGTAGTAGACGTTGAATTTAACAAAACTGCAGAATCTCTGTACTTATAAATAAAAAGGTGTTTAAATTCTGTTCAGATCGACCATAATCGTAATTATCTATAACACAAAAATGATTTAATTAAACATATTTGCTGTAATATTTATGATATAAACAAAATAATTACACTTTAAGGTGGTCTAAGAATAAAACCACACCTAAAGTGTTAAAGAAAAATTAATTTTGAGACAAGTATATGCTGCTTTATTACATGAATAGAGCAGCACAGTATATATTAACATAAATTACACCGACACATATTTTACGCTAAATAGAAAAAGTGTAATTTATGAACGACGCTTCTATTAAGGTGTCATTAGAAAATTGTATAAAATTATTTGCAAAAATCCAGGCCATGCCAATCGAACCGCTACAATTGTAATATTTTATTTTATCAAGGGAAAGCACTAACAATTAAACAATCACACAATATAAAAGGTTTAATAATTTGGTATCAACGTGTTTTACAAATTAGCTAAGACAATTCATAATAATAACAATAATAATGATATAACAATAATACAAATAATGATAGTGCTAGTCATAGTGATAGAGACAGTGAAAGTAATACTGATGGTGCAAGTGATAGTGATAGTGATGGTGATGGAGTTGGTAATGGTGATGGTGATCGTGATCGTGATCGTGATCATGGTCGTAATACTGATCGTAGTAGTGATCGTGACTGTGATAGCGATCGTGATATCGATAGCGACAGTGATAGTAATAGTGATAGTGATAGTGACGGTGATGGATGATGGTATGAGTGACGGTGGTGAGTGATGGTGATGTGATAATGATGGTGATGGTGATGTGATGGTGATAGTGATGGTGATGGTGATGGTGATGTGATAGTGGTATGGTGATGGTGATGGTGATGGTGATGTGGTGATGGTGATGGTGATAGTGATGGTGATGGTGATGGTGATGGTGATGGTGATGGTGATGGTGATGGTGATGGTGATGGTGACGGTGACGGTGATAACGATGCGATGTGATGTTATGGTGATGGTGTTGGTGATGGTGATGAGATGAGATGAGTGATGGTGATGGTGATGGTGATAGGTGATGGTGATGGTCATGGTGATGATGTGATGGTGATGGTGATGAGTGATGAGATGTTATGGTGACGGTGACGGCGACAGCGATAGCGATAGCGTTAGCGATAGCGACAGGCTATACCTACAGCGATAGCGATGGTGAGAGATAGAGATGGTGATGGTGATGGTGATGGTGATGGTGAAGTGATGGTGATGGTGATGGTGATGGTGATGGTGATGGTGATGGTGATGGTGATGGTGATGGTGATGGTGATGGTGATGGTGATGGTGATGGTGACGGTGACGGGGACGGCGATGCGATGCGTTAGCGATGGCGATAGTATAGTGACGTAGCGATGGTGATGGTGATGATGGTGATGGTGATGGTGATGGTGATGGTGATGGTGATGGTGATGGTGATGGTGATGGTGATGGTGATGGTGATGGTGATGGTGATGGTGACGGTGACGGTGATGCGTAAGCGTAATGGTGATGGTGATGGTGATGCGTGATGGTGATGGTGATGGATGAGATGGTGATGGTGATGGTGATGTGTTGAGTGATGGTGATGGTGATGGTGATGGTGATGGTGATGGTGGTGGTGATGGTGATGGTGATGGTGATGGTGACGGCGATCGGCGATGGTGATAGCGTTGCGATGGAGTATACAGGATGATGGTGAGGATGAGATGGTGATGGTGATGGTGATGGTGATGGTGATGCTGATGGTGATGGTGATGGTGATGGATTGATGGCTGATGGCGAGGGAGGTACAGGTATGGATGGCGATGGTGATGGTATGGTGATGGTGAGGGAGGTGATGGATGAGGTAGCATCGAATATAGATAGTGATGGTGATGAGTGATGATGTGATGGTGATGGTGATGGTGATGGTGATGGTGATGTGATGGTGATGGTGATGGTGATGGTGATAGTGATGGTGATGGTGGCGGATGATGGTGATGGTGATGAGTAAGGTGATAGTGATGGTGATGGTGATAACGATGAGTGATGGTGATGGTGATGGTGATAGGTGATGGTGATGGTTTGGTGGATGATGGTGATGGTGATGGTGATGGTGATGTGATGGATGGTGATGGTGATGGTGATGGTGATGGTGATGGTGTGATGGTGTATGGTGATGGTGATGGTGATGGATGATGGTGATGGTGATGGTGATGGTGATGGTGTATGGTGATGGTGATGGTGATATGGCGATAGCGACGGCGACAGTAACAGCGTTGCATGGCGATAAGATATAATAGTGATGGTGAGTGATGGTGATGGTTATGATGATGAGATGATGATGGGATAGATGATGGTGATGGTGATGGTGATGGTGAGTGAGGTGATGGTGATGTGATGGTGATGGTGATGGTGATGGTGATGAGATGGTGATGGTGATGGTGATGGATGGTGATGGTGATGGTGATGGTGATGGTGATGGTGATGGTGATGGTGATGGTGATGGTGATGGTGATGGATGATGGTGATGGTATGGTGATGGTGATGGTGATGGTGATGGTGATGGTGATGGTGATGGTGATGTGAGTGATGGTGATGGTGATGTGATGGTGATGGTGATGGTGATGGTGTATGGTGATGGTGACGGTGATGGTGATGGTGATGGATGAGTGATAGGTGATGGTGATGGTGATGGTGATGGTGATGGTGATGGTGATGGTGATGGTGATGGTGGATGGTGATGGTGATGATGATGGTGATGGTGGATGGTGATGGTGATGGTGATGGTGATGGTGATGGTGATGGTGACAGTGATGCGATGGTGATGGTGATGGGCGATGGATCGAGTGATGAGATGATGTGATGGTGATGTGATGGTGATGGTGATGGTGATGGTGATGGATGATGAGTGATGGTGATGGTGATGGTGATGGTGATGGTGATGGTGATGGTGATGGTGATGTGTGATGGTGATGGTGATGGTGATGGTGATGGTGATGGTGATGGATGGTGATGGTGATGGTGATGGTATGGTAGATGGTGATGGTGATGGTGATGGTGATGGTGATGGGTGATGGTGATGGTGATGGTGATGGTGATGGTGATGGTGATGGTGATGGTGATGGTGATGGTGATGGTGATGGTGACGGTGACGGGAGGGATGGCGATGGCGATAGGCGATGGCGATAGCGATGAACGATGATGATGGTGATGGTGATGGTGATGGTGATGGTGATGGTGATGGTGATGGTGATGGTGATGGTGATGGTGATGGTGATGGTGATGGTGACGGTGATGGTGATTGTGATGGTGATGGTGATGCGATGGTGATGGTGATGGTGATGGTGATGCTGATGGTGATGGTATGTTGATGGTGATGATGTGATGGTGATGGTGATGGTGATGGTGATGTGTGATGGTGATGGTGATGGTGATGGTGATGGTGATGGTGATGGTGATGGTGATGGTGATGGTGATGGTGATGGTGATGGTGATGGTGATGGTGATGGTGATGGTATGGTGATGATTGATGGTGATGGTGATGGTGATGGTGATGGTGATGGTGATGGTGATGGTGATGGTGATGGTGATGGTGATGGTGATGGTGGTGATGGTGATGGTGTTGGTGATATGGTGATGGTGATGGTAATGGTGACGGTGACGGCGACAGCGATAGCGATAGCGTTAGTGATAGCGATAGCGATAGCTATGCTATGGCTATAGCGATAGCGATTGCGATAACGATGAGATGAGATGAGATGAGATGAGATGAGAGATAGATGAGATGAGATGAGATGGTGATGGTAATGGTAATGGTGATGGTGATGGTGATGGTTATGGTGATGGTGATGGTGAGTGATGGTGATGGTGATGGCGGTATGATGTGACAGCACGATGTTTATGGTGCAGTGCTGTGCTGAGTGCCGTGATGGTGCTGTGATGGCCACAGTGACGGCGACAGCGACAGCGACGGTGATGGTCACGGTGACGATGCTAGTGATAGTTATAGGAATAGTGATAGTAATAGCGATAGTGGTACTGATAGTAGTAGTGGTAGTGACAGTGATAATGATAATGATAGTGATAGTGAGTGATATTGATAGTAGCAGTACCAGTGACAGTGACAGTGACAGTGACAGTCACAGTGACTGTGACAGTGACAGCGGTAACTAAAACTATAACGACGTAACGGTAACGGTAACGGTAACGGTAACGTTATCGGTAACGGTAACGACAACGACGACGACGATGTCGACGACGACGACCACGACAACGACTAACATAACGATGATAACGATAACGATAACGATAACGATAACGATAACGATAACGACGACGATAACGATAACGATAACGATAGCGATAACGATAACGATAATGATACCGATAACGATAACGATAACGATAACGATAACGATAACGATAACGATAACGATAACGATAACGACAACGATAACGATAACGATAACGATAACGATAAGGATAACGATAACGATAACGATAACGATAACGATAACGATACCGATACCGATAACGATAACGATAACGATAACGATAACGATAACGATAACGAAAACGAAAACGATAACGATAACGATAACGATAACGATAACGAAAACGATAACGATAACGATAACGATAACGATAACGATAACGATAACGATAACGATAACGATAACGATCGATAACGATAACGATAACGATACGATGGCGATAACGATAACGATAACGATAACGATAACGATAACGATAACGATAACGATAACGATAACGATACGATAACGATAACGATAACGATAACGATAACGATAACGACAACGAAACGACAACGAAGCGACAACGACACGACAACGACAACGACAGGACAGCGACAACGACACGAAGATAACGATAACGATACGATAACGATAACGATAACGATACGATAACGATAACGTACGATAACGATAACGACGATAACGATACGATACGATAGATCGATAACGATACGATAACGATACGATAACGATAACGATAACGATAACGATAACGATAACGATAACGATAGTCGATAACGATAACGATAACGATAACGATAACGATAACGATACGATACGATAACGATAGATGGTAAGGCGATAAGTGGTACGATACGGTGGTAACGATAACGGTGATACCGATAATGATGGTGATAGTGGTGATAGATAACGATACCGATGACGATAGACGGTACAGTCGGTGACGATGACGATGACGATAACGACTATAACGACGTAACGATAACGGTAACGGTAACGATTATCGGTAACGTAACGACAACGACGACGATGTCGACGAACGACACGACAGATAACGATAACGATACGATAACGATAACGATAACGATAACGATAACGATAACGTAACGAACGATAACGATAACGATAACGATAGCGATAACGATAACGATAATGATACGATAACGATACGATAACGATAACGATAACGATAACGATAACGTTAACGATAACGATAACGACAACGATAACGATAACGATAACGATAACGATAAGGATAACGATAGCGATAACGATAACGATAACGATAACGATACCGATACGATAACGATAACGATAACGATAACGATAACGATAACGATAACGAAAACGAAAACGATAACGATAACGATAACGATAACGATAACGATAACGATAACGATAACGATAACGATAACGATAACGATAACGATAACGATAACGATAACGATAACGATAACGATAACGATAACGATAACGATAACGATAACGATAACGATAACGATAACGATAACGATAACGATAACGATAACGATAACGATAACGATAACGATAACGATAACGATAACGATAACGATAACGATAACGATAACGATAACGACAACGACAACGACAACGACAACGACAACGACAACGACAACGACAACGACAACGACAACGACAACGACAACGACAACGACAACGATAACGATAACGATAACGATAACGATAACGATAACGATAACGATAACGATAACGATAACGATAACGATAACGATAACGATAACGATAACGATAACGGTAACGGTAACGATATCGATAAATATAACGATAACGATAACGATAACGATAACGATAACGATAACGATAACGATATCGATAACGATAACGATAACGATAACGATAACGTTAACGATAACGATAACGATAACGATAACGATAAAGATAACGATAACGATAACGATAACGATAACGATACCGATAACGATAACGATAACGATAACGATAACGATAGCGATAACAATAACGATAACGATAACGAAAACGATAACGATAACGATAACGATAACGAAAAAGATAACGATAACGATAACGATAACGATAACGATAACTATAACGATACCGGTAACGATAACGATAACGATAACTATAACGATACCGGTAACGACAACGATAACGATAACGATAACGATAACGATAAGGATAACGACAACGATAACGATAACGATAACGATAACGATACCGATACCGATAACGATAACGATAACGATAACGATAACGATAACGATAACGAAAACGAAAACGAAAACGACAACGACAACGATCACACGACAACGACAACGACAACGATAACGACAACGACATACGACAACGACAACGATAACGACAACGATAACGATAACGATAACGATAACGATAACGATAACGATAACGATAACGATAACGATAACGATAACGATAACGATAACGATCGATAACGATAACGATAACGATAACGATAACGACGATAACGATAGCGATAACGATTACGATAACGATAACGATAACGATAACGATAACGATAACGATAACGATAACGATAACGATAACGATAACGATAACGATAACGATAACGATAACGATAACGATAACGATAACGATAACGATAACGATAACGATACGATCGATAACGATACGAACGTAACGATAACGATACGATAACGATAGCGATAACGATAACGATAACGATAACGATAACGATAACGATAACGATAACGATAACGATAACGATAACGATAACGATAACGATAACGATAACGATAACGATAACGATAACGATAACGATAACGATAACGATAACGATAACGATAAGGATAACGATAACGATAACGATAACGATAACGATAACGATAACGATAACGGTAACGGTCGATATCGATAACTATAACGATAACGATAACGATAACGATAACGATAACGATAACGATAACGATAACGATAACGATAACGATAACGATAACGATAACGATAACGATAACGATAACGATAACGATAACGATAACGATAACGATAACGATAACGATAACGATAACGATAACGATAACGATAACGATAACGATAACGATAACGATGCGATAACATAACGATAACGATAACGAAACGATAACGATAACGATAACGAAAAGATAACGATAACGATAACGATAACGATAACGATAACGATAACTATAACGATACCGGTAACGATAACGATACGATAACATAACGATACCGGTAACGACAACGATAACGATAACGATAACGATAACGATAAGATAACGACAACGATAACGATAACGATAACGATAACGATACCGATACCGATAACGATAACGATAACGATAACGATAACGATAACGAACGATAACGATAACGAAACGAAACGAAACGAAACGAAAACGAAACGAAACGAAACGAAACGATAACGATAACGATACGATAACGATAACGATAACGATAAAGATAACGATAACGATAACGATAACGATAACGATAACGATAACGATAACGATACCGGTAACGATAACGATAACGATAACGATAACGATACCGGTAACGACAACGATAACGATAACGATAACGATAACGATAACGATAACGATAACGATAACGATAACGATAACGATAACGATACCGATACCGATAACGATAACGATAACGATAACGATAACGATAACGATAACGATAACGATAACGATAACGATAACGATAACGATAACGATAACGATAACGATAACGATAACGATAACGATAACGATAACGATAACGATAACGATAACGATAACGATAACGATAACGATAACGATAACGATAACGATAACGATAACGAACACGATAACGAAAACGACAACGATAACGATAACGATAACGATAACGATAACGATAACGATAACGATAACGATAACGATAACGATAACGATAACGATAACGATAACGATAACGATAACGATAACGATAACGATAACGATAACGATAACGATAACGATAACGATAACGACAACGACAACGACAACGACAACGACAACGAAACGACAACGACAACGACAACGATAACGATAACGATAACGATAACGATAACGATAACGATAACGATAACGATAACGATAACGATAACGATAACGATAACGATAACGATAACGATAACGATAACGATAACGATAACGATAACGATAACGATAACGATAACGATAACGATAACGATAACGATAACGATAACGATAACGATAACGATAACGATAACGATAACGATAACGGTAACGATAAAGGTAACGATAACGATAACGATAACGATAACGATAACGATAACGATAACGATAACGATAACGATAACGGTAACGATAACGATAAAGGTAACGATAACGATAACGATAACGATAACGATAACGATAACGATAACGATAACGATAACGATAACGATAACGATAACGATAACGATAACGATAACGATAACGATAACGATAACGATAACGATAACGATAACGATAACGATAACGATAACGATAACGATAACGATAACGATAACGGTAACGGTAACGATATCGATAAATATAACGATAACGATAACGATAACGATAACGATAAAGATAACGATAACGATATCGATAACGATAACGATAACGATAACGATAACGTTAACGATAACGATAACGATAACGATAACGATAAAGATAACGATAACGATAACGATAACGATAACGATAACGATAACGATAACGATAACGATAACGATAACGATAGCGATAACGATAACGATAACGATAACGAAAACGATAACGATAACGATCACGAAAAAGATAACGATAACGATAACGATAACGATAACGATAACGATAACGATAACGATAACGATAACTATAACGATACCGGTAACGATAACGATAACGGTAACGATAACGATAACGATAACGATAACAATAACGATAACGATAACGATACAGATAACGATAATGATAACGCAAGCATGCATGGACGTACGCACGCACGGACCCATACACGTACACTCACACGAGCAAGCACATCAACTCCCGCACTCGCACCCGCACACACCCATACCCACTCACACGCACACGTTACACGCACACGCACGCGCACACGCACACGAATATACGCACATACACACACGCGCGCGGACGTACACTCACATGAACACGCACACGCATACGCACACGTACACACACACACACACACACACACAGACAAACACATACGCGCGCGCGCACTTATACGCATGAACACGCACACGCATACGACACACACACACACACAACACACACACAACACACACACACAATCACACACACACACACACACACACACACACACACACACACACACACACACACACAACACACACACACACACACACAGATAGCCACACAGACATACATACGCACGCACAGCGCACGCGCGCGCATGCACACGCACACGCACACGCACACGCACACCCACAGGCACACGCGCGCATACACGCACACACACAGACAAACACACGCGCACACTTATACGCACATGAACACGCACACGCGTACGCACAGTTCCACATACACACGCACGCACACACACACACTCACACACACACACACACACACACACATCACACACAACACACACACACAACACACACACACACACACACACACACACACACACACACACACACACACACACACACACACACACACACACGACACGACAGACACACAGACACACACGCACACACGCGCCGCATGCACACACACGCAGGCGCGCGTACACACACAAGCACACACACACACACACACACACACACACACACACACTCACACTCACACTCACACACACACACACACCCACACACGCACGCACGCACGCACGCACACACACACACACACACTACGTACACCACGCACACGCACACGCACACGCGGACGCACATGAACTCTCACACGCACACTCACACGCATACGCACAATTGTAATTTTATTGATATATGTAATATATGAACCCATGTTTAGTTTGATATAGGACTGTTCGATGTAAATAGAACTATTCCTATATCAAGAAAATATCAGAAACATGTAGTCATGTATTCAGTATCCAACTTTAGTCCATAAAGCGAAAATTGTTCAAAAGTTAGAAACAGTATATAATGAGTTGAAAAGAGTTAAGACACGTTTAATATAAGCAATTAACGCTAAGTGACAAAGTTCCTGTGTTTATTAAAAATAAACTTTAGTACCCACTTTCGCTTTTATTAAAAATCATATAAACATTTCCATCTCAATTTTAAAAGATTGCTGAAATATAAAATAAAATTGATACACTCATATGTAATAAATTCTCAAACCAATGATTGTATCCTTAAACGAAATGCTCGAAACTGAAGAAAATGATGACGCAAAATAGCTTGTACGAAATTACAATTTTATTACTATTTTATTATTATTCTAACGCTACTTACAAATGCGTTATACTAGCTAAATATGAAAATGTATAAACGATGGCTACTGGATTATGACAGTTGAATTAGTAGTCTATAAATTGCTATTAATGGTGATTTCAAATAAAAACATATGTCTCATAGATTCAAAAAAATCGCTGAATTTAATGGCTTTTAGATTTTAATTTTAACTGCTTCGATTGAAATATAATAAGACAAAGAAATGAATAAACAGTTATTTGGTTAGTGTGTATGTCAATATAAAATCAAATACAAAATATTTGTCTTACAATAATAGAGATAGCTTTACGTAATGGAACTACAGTTACTGAGTGTTTATGAGTTAAACGATTGATAAATTAGCTAATTAAATACCTCGTAAAATACATTGGTCATTTTTATGAAATTTAGTGTATATTGATGAAGTCAATAAGAAATAATGTGAATAATGAATAACGTGTTGACCATTGTATTTTGCTCGAATTTTCCGACATTTTGAAACATATGCGATATGTAAACAAAATATCGATGATTTTGAAAAAAAATGTTGAATAGAATAGAATAAAATAAAAAAAAATGAATGACAGACGGTAAAAAGTACACAATTTTGCCGTGCCTTTTGACCACTTATTCTAGTACTGGGTCACACAACCACGTAGGTACAATTAATTGTTGCTAGTGCAGGTAGGACATCGTTTGCACCCTCGATACAGATCATCACGCTGATGAAAAAAATTTTAATGAAATTATGTACTATGATTTAGTAGTAAAGAGTTTCCATCAAATCACGAATTACTCTTGATGCTTTTATGGCTCTTAAACAGGTATGAGCTTCACATCGACGGAAGAATGCGTAAATACAAATATCTGTACTTTTTAAATTTTAGAATATACAGCATTTGAAACCATTTGATAAACAAATATGGCTATTTCCAACAACACGTTCATTTAAGTAAAAATAATAGATTTTAACATATCCGCCATTATTACATTTTTAACAGCAGTTTGATGCCGATTTGGTATGGGAAAACTTTCTAACCACATACCTAATGAAATGACCTAACCTAAATACGTGTTGTGAAATTTCAAAAAAATGTGGCAGTTGCTATTCATGGCAGCTTTAATGCCAATTAAACCACCTAAAATAATTCGGGAAACGTAATAGAAGAAAATCAACCAGGACTTTACAGAACATTTTACGCCACAGTTAGCTATTTTTAGTACGTGTATAGTAAATTACGTAACAATAGAAACAATTACTGACTGTCTTTAATACTACAGTGATTATCACTATTATTTTAACGATAAGAGTATCCACGTTCTGCTTGATTTGAATAATTATAAAAGAGATTAATCGTGCAAACTTTAAATCTGTCAATTTTGCGTCTTTTGTCGCTTATTGAGTAAGAATGGGATTCACGCCACCCCGTAACACTTGAAAAAATTATAACAAAGGAACGCACTAGAAGAATATAATAAGATTTAATAAAAAAAAATACTCATCCTACGCTGAATCACAAAATCCTTATTGACTTGAAACGGGATTCATGGGGTATAAGTCACTCCATAAAACTTAAAAAACTCATAGTAAAGAAGTGCACATGAAAGGCATAATAAGATTTATACAATAAAATAGTCATCCTAAGCAAATACATCTATAGAGTCTTTATTATCTTTCAGTAGAATTTACGGAGCATAATCCACCCCGTAAAACTTCAAAAAAGTCATAACAAAGAATCTGTCCATTCACAATAAGATTTACACAATAACTTACTCATTTTAAGTAGATACACTCACAGAAGCCTTACTGGCTTAGGATGGTATCCACGGAGTGTAATCCACCCCGTAAAACTCGAAAAATGATAGCTAAGGAGTGCACAGGAAGAAGCACAATAAGATTTACACAATAATTACTCATTCTGAGCAGATACACCCACAAAATCCGTATTGTCTTGCAATGAAATTCACGGGGTGTAACCCCGCAGGATTTGCAAAAATTATAGCAAGGGAGTGGACAGGAAGAGACTAATAAGAGTTATACAATAAATGACTCATCCTAAGCAGATACACTTAGAGAAGCCTTATTGACTTGCATTCACGGGGTGTAACAAAGCTTTTGTGGCTGTATCTGCGTAGGATGAGAGCATTTATTTGCTGTTATTTTAGTTTTATGAGGTGGATCCCGTGAATCCCGTTGCCAGTTATTAAGGTTCCTGTGGGTGTATCTGCTTAGGATGTTTAATTTCCTATACTCTTCATGTGCACTCCTTTACGATAATTTTGTTTTGAGACATGCGGGGTAGCTTATACTTCGTCCTTTCTATAGCAAATCAATGAGGCGTATCTGCTCGGGATGAATAATGTATTGTGTAAATATTATTGTGTTCTTCCTATGCACTCCATTGTTATGGTTTTTTCTAGTTTTGCGGGGTGGATTACACCCTTTGAATCCCATTACAATTAAATAAGGCTTTTGTGGGTGTATTTGCTTAGGATCAATTTACAGTGTAAATCTAATTATACCCTTCCTGTGCACTCCTTTACTATAATTTTTTGAAGTCTTGCGACGTGGAGTAGTAAGTAAAGAACAATGAAATGGTTAAACGGTGGTATCACTAAAATTAAAATAAGGAACACATATAATGAGGTAATTCAATTGATCTGAAAATTATCAAGGGACTGCAGGTAATAGAAAAACATTGAATACAAAAGGTCTTAAAAATTTCATTTTGTCAAAATGAAACTTGTTTAGGTTGGTAACAAAGTACAATACACAAAAAGCAATTTAGCATGTGAGTGCATAGACATAGAAACATACCGAAACCATTGATTAATAATATTAATCAATGCCGAAACTATGAAACTGTTTGTAATATGAAAGCCAGGGTATAAACAAGTTGGTTATTTAAATAAACTATAGGGATTTTGAAGCTACTTTTAATTACTTAATTAATTATCTGAACATGCTTGTAAAAATGTGGCTGACTGAAGAAGTGAAAAAGAAAGGAAAGTTTTCCCTTACATATAGTGTAATAAAGAGGTTCTAGAGAGTAAGACAACACAATTTTTAGAGTGATGGGGTTCAACAAATTAACCCAATGATATTGAATAAGAATAAGTTCCCTGTACTATTCATGGATATAAATATAAATAAAACTAGAATGGTAGTATTTAAAATACTTAGCTCTTTGGGTTTTTTAATGTTGTATCTTTGTATTTATGTTTACACAGATCTAAATGATAATGAATTATTAGTTTTAGATATTAGTGTGTTAAGAAATGGTAAACTTCCATTGATTTTCTTTTCCATGATAAACTGGATGCTAGGATGTATACCATTTATAAAAATTTAATATTCATCTAGTTTTAGATATTAGTACGTCAAGTAATGGTAAACTTCCATTAGTTTTCTTTTCTATAGTAAACTGGATGCTAGGATGTATACCACTTTAAAATTCATGTAGTGCTTCCTCTCCATGTCTCCAAATAACAAATGTATCATCTACATATCAATACCAAACTAAAGGTCTTTTAGGTACATCTTTTAATGATAATGTTTAAAATTGTTCCATGTATGAATTAGTTATAACAGAACTAAGAGGGCTAACCATTGCTACACCATCAAGCTGTTTATAAAATTTATTATTCCACTGAAAATAAGCCTAGTAAGACAGTGCTGAAATAGAATTGTTATATCTTTTGGAAAAACCTGCCCAATATACTCAATAGTCTCTTTAAGACTTTTGTATAAAGTGAAACAACATCAAAACTGACCGTTATATCACATCTTCAATTTTGAAGTTATGTATTTTTTCAATTAAGTCGGCAGAATTTTTAATATAATTTGTTTCAGCATCTTAAACATAGCTAAAAGATTTTATTACAACTGAGAACGAAGAGTGTAAATATTATCGAAACGTTTAAATTTGTATAAACATGAATATAAAAGTATACTATTTAAAAATCTAAAAAGCTAAGTATTTAGATATGTGTAATAATGGTAAAAGTTTACATTTTCATAAAATGGTATTAACTTGCATAAATGGACGGATTTTAAAGATCAATAGATAAATAGAATAATTGTAACCAAAACAAAGAAAACAAAAAAAGGTAAAAACATTACAGAGATTGGATACCTCTGGCCTAAGTACAATAGACTAGGAGCTAAAAATCAATACATTGTTACCTTACAATTAGGGCCTTGTATAAATGAGTCTAGCAAGACATATAGCCTCAGGGTTGCTTTAAAATTACTAATAAAAGAATTACAAATCTTAAATTACCAAACTGTGTTCAGAAACGATTTTGCCACTAGGCCTGATAAGTCGGCGAGTGCGAAAGGTTTTTTCAAATAAAAAAATAAATACAGCTCCAACTCTTTTATAAAACAGTCAACTAAATTTATTCAAAAAGTGAACTACGTTAAATGCAAAATTTTCTAAACGATCACAAAAATCTAAACTTACTAACGTCATTATTAATCAATAAATGAAATATATTACAAAGTTTCTAAAATTTAAAAGATTTATTTCGCAGGCTACTCAATAATTTATATCAATAAATTCTAACATTCAATTTTACGTGAGCAAAGAAATTATTTAAAAATCTACAATAAAATAATGATAAGATGAATTTTATTGCAAGTCATTGAGGATTTTGTAAGTGTGTCTATTTAGGATGAGTGATTTATTGTGTAAATCTTCCTATTCACTCCTTTCAGGTGTTGCACATCTTATTATGCTCTTAATGTGCCCTTCTTTGCTATGGGTTTTTCTAATTTTACGGGCTGCATCACACCCCGTGAATCTTATTGCTAGTCAATAATCGTTTTAGCTTTTCCTTTTCAAACCTACCACTTCTTGCATTAATTTTGTAAATAACTCTTCTTGTCTATGTAATAACAGTAGAAAAACAAAATATCGTGGAAATCAGAGAACAAGCAAAGGAACACTCTGTATTTCAATTAAATCTTAGCTCTTTGATTTAAAATAGAAGTTGTTAATGCGGGTTTCTTAAGAGCTATTTACTGTTCGTCCTTTTATTAAAGAACAGAATGGCCTTGCTGTCTATGGAGGTCATTGTAAAAATGTAAAGCGTACCATACTTTAAAGGAAGTGATTTAAAATTATTTGTAAAAAAAAAAAAAAATTAAAAATTAAACCACCATTTCCATTGTTTAAACTACTTCAAATCTTACACAGCAGTAGTTTCACTTTCTCCTACGAACTACGTAACAAAAATAAAATAAGGTTCCAATGAATAGAAAGAGCCGAAAGTATAATAGCTTTTCTTTAAAATTAATTGCTCTATGTAGCATGCATTCTGTGGTATGTATAAGATCGAAATTATGTTCCTAACGTTTACCATATACGTGTTTAAAGAAATCGACAGGAAACAGCGAATACAAATAAAAATGCATTCCGGATTATTCTAAAAACTCTTATAATGATAAGTAACTACGTCCTAAAATATGTAAATTGTTGATCGTCATTTAGGATTAGTGAGTGATGTCAAGAATCTTGATTTGTTTACACACCAAATTCGTTGGAAAAAAGACCAAACGTATTGCCTTCACAGGGAAAAACAAAATGTCATGGTTTTACGGCGTTGGTGATCATTTGGGGCCAGTGTTGCGAAACACGTTTATTTATACATCAATTTCATTAGAAAAAAGGTCACACGTATTGTCTAAACTAAACCAAATTTGTTCGGAAGAAGGCCATACATATTGTCTTGATAGGAAAGAACAGAATTGTCTTATTTTACGGCGTTGTTGATCATTTTGGGCCAGTGTTGCGAAACATCTTTATTTATACACCAATTTCATTAGAAAAAAAAGGTTACATGTATTTATTACACTGGAAAAGGCTATATTTTGTGGTTTTACATTATTGATCATGATTTGGTACCATTTATGTCAAAAATTCTTATTCATAACTCATTTAGTTCCGAAAAACAGTGAAAGTATTTTTATGCCATATTAAGTATGTTACCAAAAAATTCGCTTAGCTACCGCAGGTTATGTACTCAATTTTTGCTTGTTATATGTAGTTTTAACTTCAAGAATTTATTTCTGTTATAGCAAAAGTAATATTTTGTGGATTCAATGTAAAGCAACCTTTACCTGTCATATTAAAATTGCTATCAGAATGTTTGGTTTAATATTATAGTATGAAGACAAGATTGCCACAACTATGTGTCATTTTTATAATTTTGCTGATATTGAGCTACTATGATTAGGAGATCTAAAAAAACCGTTATCCTTGCACTGATATGTAATGTATTGATACATGTTACATTTTCTGCTGTGACTACATTCAACATTCACACATCCACACGTTCACACGTCGACCCATTTACCCGTTCACCCGTTAACTCGTTCCCCCGTTTACACGTCCGCACGTTCGACGTTGGCGCGTTCGCACGTCCGTACATTCGTATGTTCGCACGTTTGCACGTTCGTACATTCGCACGTTCGAGCTGTACATACGTACATTCGTACACTGGTACACTCGTGCATTCGTACACTCGTACACATGTACATTCGTACATTCGTACATTCGTACATTCGTACACTCGTACATTCGTACATTCGTACATTCGTACATTCGTACATTCGTACATTCGTACATTCGTACATTCGTACATTCGTACATTCGTACAGTCGTATATTCGTACATTCGTACATTCGTACATTCGTACATTCGTACATTCGTACATTCGTACATTCGTACATTCGTACATTCGTACATTCGTACATTCGTACATTCGTACATTCGTACATTCGTACATTCGTACATTCGTACATTCGTACATTTGTACATTCGTACATGCGTCGAGTTAAATTTTTTTCAGAGATACACGTGAACCAAGTTAGGTACAAAACAACTTAAAATTACTGTAAACAATTAGATTCATTAAGTTAAATAGTGTTTATAGGAACATATTTTCATTCTTCAACTTAAAATTACTGTAAACAATTATATTCATTAAGTTAAATAGTGTTTATAGGAACATATTTTCATTCTTCAATAGCGAGATTTGTGTTAAATGAATATATTAGATCGTTTGTTAAGTGGACTAAGTATTAAATTATACTACGCCGAAGACCCATTTAAAGGAATAAAATATTTTTATTTGTGTTAATTAACTAATACCCATTATACAATAAAATAAATTTTTTCAATAATGTACTGCGGATGTTTTAAAACAAACACGGTCATATTGCCCCATAATGTTGTGATTAAAATGAAATGACTATTTGTGATACAGGATAATTTCTTGGATATCTTTAATTGCAGTAACAACCGTGCCTTGCAGAAACCGAGTTTTAAGAAATAAAACAAGTATGTTGTGTTGTATAGTAAAATATTTAATCAGTATTAAAATATCCATTTTTGCTTGCCGATTTTGATAAATACGTTTCTTCATTTGTTGTTGATTATATTATACCTTCCAGCAATAGAGGACGCATCGTGTGATGGACCCAACGCTTTTGAACACTGGGGCTCTGATATGTACTCTTCTGTTTTCTTAGAATGATATACTGACACATAAGGGTTACTGCTTTTTGTGAGAGAATTGAGAGCTAGTTACAAGTTGCGCGAACATAAAATGATCGGATTAGCAAAGTTTTCCTTGAAGACAAGAAAAATTAATTCTGACGTACAAGTGTGAAGCATGTATTTATGAACATTAATGTTGAACACACAATTATAGTATCTGTGGGTTATTTAGAGTAAACATGACTGTGTGGTTCACGCTGGATTATTTGCGTCACTTCTTGTACTACTAATAATGTAAACTACTATTTTGGTTTGTCTGGCGATAATTTAGCTGTTGGATGCTTATCGGTCGAATACCCAAACTTTCATTAAATACCAACTTGTAAATGTATTACCATACATGTCCAAAACGTATATGAATTTTAATGGATGTTTTATTTTTAGAATTTGTGATACTTTTGACTAATAGAAAATATTAGTATAAATAAATAAAATTAAAAAAAATATCAAATATCAAAAGTCAAACACGTTTTTTCGACAAAAGGGCAAAGTTTGCCTTGTAAAGTAAAGGATCTTCCAATAAAGGCGGGTCGATGTTGAAATGAAATAAAACAAGCTGTGTGTGAAGTATTAATGATTTTTTTTTATTTGAAAGGCATATGTATGCGATTATGTAGAAAATATAACATCGTTAATATGTTCGCCGCGGCTTCTCATGGTGGCATGTATCCGAGTGTGGTCCAATTTTCAATGACTCTACCGCATAGATCTGGCTAAATTTGTGCAATGGCCCTGGTTATGTTTCCTTTAAGAGCGTCGGTCTATTGCGGCTTATTGGCATAGACCTGAGACTTCAGGAAACCCCACAAGAAAAAGTTTATAGATTTTCTGTTGCTTTATTATTTACGAGTATATCAACGAAATATAAGGAGTTATGAGCTTATTTAAGCAAATATCAACGTACTTTTTGAGATTTAAAGTGAATATTAAGAATTGTTTGGAAATGAGTATTTTTCTTGTTTTGTACGATCATTCAAGATCCTTAACATTTCGCCCACCTTACCTAAAAATTTCGATCTTAGTTGCCCCTGTGACATTAATTATCGAAATTGCCACTTATTTAAGAGTAAGTGTGAACACTGCAGCAAATTTTCAGATTATTGACCCGCTTACTTTAATAAATCTACGCAACACCTGTTTTGCTGATTTGGGTTCAACCCCCGTTACTGTCTACCTAGTATGAGGTTCTTTCAAGGGGTTTTCCTCATAGTTAGGCGAATGGTAGGGTAGTATCTTTCCCTCAGAACCATTACTCCATACCTGCTGATCCCAACCCGACCGCACCCATCCTTAATCCCATTATGCGTATATACGTATTCTGGGAATCCATCGCTGTGGCTAAAGGAGCGTGGAAGCTCGAGCACCCCTCCTTCTTCTTAGGAGAAGGAATGAAACACGTTGCTTTCCTTTCCTTTTTTCAAATATTGATGAGACCATATCTTTGGGTCGTGCAATTTTTCGACATTAAATTGATCACGTGTTTGGTATCGTCAACGTACAACTTTGTCACATAGCACACTGATCGATGATTGCTATGGCAAGCGCGCCGAATCAGCCATTGGAAAAATTACCACTTTAATAATATGTCAACTTTTGTAAAATTATGCTATCGAAACAGATGCCCTAGTATAAAAACACATGTTAATTAAAACAATGGTTTTTTAATTGTTACATAATTACATAAAATAGCAAAATTAATAATAAAATATTGTAACCAAAATGATTGAATATTAAAAAATAGCGGGCAACAATGTCACTGTGTTTGTGCTGGTATTTAATAAATGGTGTAAAAGAGTGATCCTAAGCCACCCTTTGTTCTCTAAAAAACTTGCGTTCAAATAACATCATCGACCTATCACGCGTAGGTCCTATACTTTATAAGCGTTAGCGCGACACGAAATCATTACCTCTGCCCTTCTTGGTCAGAACCTTGTTTAGGCCCGTCCCGTTCAAGGTTATAATTACTTCACATTATTTGTTCTAACCTCCTAGCTTTCGATTCGTTCCAGGTCAGAAATTTTCGAAGTCTTCCTTCTACCTGTCGACCCATTCCGGAGTCAAATCCTTTTTCTCCTGATCCGAATTACCAGAGCAATATCTGCTAGAATATCTTCAGCCCCGGCAGATTATTATTCTGTCCTGTCCACAAAACGTGTAGATCGTACTTGGGAGTTTGCCGGAGTAAAACTAGCATAAAAATTATCCACTGTTTACCACTAGTTCACCTAAAAAGTAAAAGTTCCTAGGAAAATTATACTACAAAATGAGTTTTATTGGTCAGTTTATCCCTCGCTTGTCTAAAATGTGTCATGTCTGTTTAGTCCAGCATCCCTCTAAATTAACCGAATGGTGTATGTGCGTTTGATCGATCCACCATAATACTCTGTCATAGGAGACGGTACAGAACTTCAAACAAACAATCGCGGAATGATCTCCTGAAAAACATGTTTCCGTAAGGAAAATTTAGAAACATCCTCATACACATTAAAATCGCGTTTTTGTGTTCAGAAATACGTAACTGAGTATAAAATGAGACATTTCTTCTTAAATACCAAAATTATTTTCATATCAATTTAATACCGTGTTCGCCAAAATAAACAGTACCCAAATAAGAAGGGCCATGGGATGGCTTGGGAGATGTCTGTTTGTTATGTTTGGCTTGTTATTAACTGTCATAATAATATTACGCTCGTGTTAAAATTGTTCTAAAAATGGTTCTGACAACTGAGGAAAAGGTATTTATAGTATTTAACCTTATTTCAGTTCATACGAAAGTATGGCCCAAGTTGAAATAAGTTTTTGACAAATATCGGGAGCAATTTAATAAAGTTGGACCCAGTAAAGGAGTAAGCAATTGTTGAGGAATTTCGTAGCACTGGTGGCGTGTTGTGTCAGCGTAAGGGTTCTTCTGTGTTCGTACCAACGGTAATGAAAACGGATTCTTGACCAGGTTTTACAAACTCCATAAAGAAGTCTTCGACGAACTGCGTATAAATTAGATATCAGCGTTACATTAACACGCAGACTGTTCAAATTCATTGCTGGTTATCATATTGTAGTCAATCTGAACAACGATTAAATGCTATGGACAAACGTTCTAGAAAAGTTGAGTTGAGTTGAGCGTAGTATACGAAGATACCGACTTCTTGAAAGATGTATGGTTTTCAGACGAAGGTTATGTTCACTTAAATGGCTATATCAATAGACAAACAACTCCCTTTCTTGGATTTGAACACCCTGACTTTATTGTAGAAAAAGCACTTCACAGTGCTTGAGTTACGATTTGGTGTGCTGTATCGGGGGGCGTCCTTATTTCGTTGACGACGGGAATCAACACACAGTTACTGTTAATCAAGAGCATTATAGGCAAAACATCATCGTACCTTTGCGAGAGATTTAAACAACTTTTTCCAGCCACGAAATTTACAGTTGAATAGGCAATGGTTTCAACAGGATGGCGCTACAAGCCATACAGCCAAACGATCATTAGAACATGAAATACATTCAATCCTTAAAGTGGTTGGAAACCATCACCGGTAATTTTATAACAAAGCTCATTTGTTTATCAAATGACAACATACAATAAGCTAGATAAATCTGTTATATGAATTTAAACAATTTGATAACAAAAGTACTGACTTCTTGTTAAGTAAAAAGTTCCGAACATTTTTGTTAAACTCCGCGCTTTGAAAGAATCGTGTTTTGTGAACTAATTAAAATACATAGACTTATATGTAGTAGTATTCTTATTATCGACCATTTGATCATTTTATTGTTAATTGCCATATTCAGGCACACTACCCCCTGCAGTCCATCACCCGACTCATACAGGACATCATCGAAGTTGCAGGCGAAGTGCGTGTGAATTGAAATCCGAACTATCTAAAATTTTCCGGTCTCTCTCTATCACTAATTGTTGATCACAAGGGAAACATATTCACTATTTTTGAATAAACTTGAAAATACGTCACTTATTCTGAAATCCGTTAAAATCTCCATCAGACCTGGCCTGAGGCCACGTCCCCTTTCACTCTCTCTTTTCTCTCCCTTTCTTAATCAGAGTACACAGCTAGGGAACTAAGCAAGAGATAAGGTTCTACTAGAAGCCAGAAACTGAAAGTGAGTGTGACTTTCAAGCACTGGCCCTAGATTTCCGACTAGAGCTCACAGCCTGGGGTTAAGAACCAATCACAAAAGAGAAAGTAAAAGTGGGCGAAACAATAAAGTGAATCCACTATCAGGAATACGGATTTCAAATTTACGTGAAAGAAATTTAATTATAGGCATCATATGCAACGTGCCCAAGATAAGGATGAGCAGCATGAGGATTTTGAAAACGGTAAGATACGAAGGCGGTTAAATTAGAGAAAAGTTGTATAATTTAGAGCATGTTCACATGTAGTTTGCAAAAGTTCATTATTGTTTATCGTTTCCGAGATTTAAAACAAAATGCGATATTTGGGTTTATTGGGTACTTCTTCTTTGTCACTTTTTGAATTCTATCAGATATTCGATAGTATTTTTTATTACGAATTTAGCCATGCACATTATGGTTTTGAAGCTAATTTTTAAGAAAAATTCGGATTAATATTAGTATTTGACAATATTTTTTTATGTACAAATTTAACAACTCCAATATTTTAAACCTATTTAATTAAAGTTAAATAATTACAATAACTGCAAATAGGTTGCCGTTATTTTCTAGACACAGTTAAGCGTTCTCTACCGAAGAATTTACAACACGGTCTAGCATTTCTGGCGAAATTGTATTAACTGCTGCCATAACCGATACTAACAACTGCTCTTTCTTCACTTTCAAAACTCCCTTCATCCACTTGGCTTTTCAGGTAACCCCACATAAAAAAATCCAGCGAACTTAAATCGGATGATCGGGCTGGCCAATCTACTGCTCTGTAAGTTCCAATTCATTTTCCTGTAAACCGCAATGGCAGATAGTCCTGTACATTTCTTGAGTTATGTGCTGGGGCACCATCTTGTTGAAACCAACAGTTGTTAAAAATTGCTAGAGGCATTTCATCCAAGGCATTTTCCAAATCAGTCCTTAGCAAGTTCAGATATCGTTCGGCATTTAAATTGTTGTGGTAAACAAAATGTCCCATTATTCTTCGTCCCAAAATGTCCATTCCCATATTAAATCAAAATCTATGTTGATGTCTTGATTCTTTTTTTAAATAAGGATTTTGTTTTGCCCAGTAATGTTTGTTACGTCGGTTGAAAATTCCATTGTTGGTTAACACACTTTCATCACACCAGATTATTTTAAAAGGAATATTTAAATCTTCGTCATATTTTCTAGTATACCATACGCAAAACCTGATCGCCGCTCCTACTCAGTTGGTCTAAAGCCCTGACAAACTCGAAATTTACATGCATGAAACTTATTCTTATTTAATATGAATTGTGCTGTAGAATTAGCTATACCAGTAGGATGTTCAATTTATCTTGTCCATATTCAGGGTTTTCAACAACGTCTTGTGAAACGGTATCAGCTTTTTCGTCATTAGATTGTTTTTGACGGGATAGAACAGGTTTTGTAAATGAACCAAATTCCTTTAAATTAGATTCCAGACGTCTAAAAATAGATTTACCAGGTTACCTTCGTTCTGGATATTTATTCAAATACATCAACTCAGTAACTACACAATTTCTGTGAGACAAGATCTAGCATGTCAACATATAGAACTTTTCTACGTTTGTAAAATTTCGTCTTTCCATAGATGTACTTATTGATTAATTATAATTATACATTAACTAAACAAAACCAAAAAAACAACCCACGAAGTAATGGTAATAAAAACAACTTAAAATACGTACAATTCAAATAACAACTACGATCTCAACGCAAAAAAACTAAGTTAAACAGTTTTCAAGAAAATGTTAAACAGTGTTATTTTATCAAACAAAGTCTTCTAATATTAACTGATGTCATACGAAAAATGTAAAAATGAAAATCCGAATTTTTCAGCTTCAAAACCATAATGTGTAAATTAAATTAGTAATAAAAAATACTATCGAATACAGGGTATTTCGTTAGTTGCGACGATATAAAAAAATAAAGTTGATGATGGTTTCTCGGAAGAAGTACCTTTGGCTTATAAAATTTTTTTTAGATAAATGAAGAAATTACGAAAAAAGAAAAACCCAAAAATCGCATTTTGTTTTAAATCTCGAAAACGATAAACAATAATGAACTTTTGCAAACTACATGTGAACACGTCCTAAATTATACAACTTTTCTCTAATTTAACCGCCTTCGTATCTCTTACCGTTCTCAAGATCCCCATGCTGTTCATCCTTATCTTGGACACGTTGTATAACCAATTTTCAATTAAATGAAACGCAAAATTCTGTTAAAAATTAGCCGATATAAATGATACAGGAATAACAAACATTAGTTTCCTCTCCTGGGATAATTTGCATAAACCAATTACAGTTAAATTTAGTAAACAGTTTTGTCAATATTGCGAGTAACATCTTTACATATTCTTAATCTAATTCTAAAAATCACAAAATTGGCTTATATGTGACAGATTTATAACGTGTTATCAACTACTTGGCTTTATGTATGCAATGCACTTTTTAGTAAGGATACCGATCAGTAATATTTTACTGTTTGTGGTTAGAATATCTAATTTTTTTTTGTTGATGTTTTGATAGCTAAGCCCTGGTGCATTTACAGAGTGATATTGATTGGAATTGAATTACTGTCATTTTCTCATTTTTGGCGAAACTATCGACATCCGTACTTTCTATTGTAAAATATATTTAGGAAATTGTTATTCATTGCGTGACTAAAGAACTCTTAGAGTTACAAATGAGATCGGTAGCTTCATTCTAGATTCCTTCCAGTTAGCTAAAGATAATTGGACCAAATGCATTATTTATATAGATATTTTTGATTAATAATGAAAATTGGTTTTGCATAAAGATTAGCGTAATATTAAAGAGAAAACGTTGTGTTTGTAATTCCAATTCAAAGTACCATAGTAATACTTTCAAATAAGTAATTGATCTAAATTTTATTTGACAAGGACACAGAATACACTATATAAACAAGTTAAATACCAAATTGTGTTTTGCATATAAAATGAAACAACGCTTTTGCAGAAAAAAAGTCATTATAAGTAGGTATGTATTTGTGTTTAAATGTCGTGTTTTATAAAAGTACAGCACATTTGTGTTTACATTCAGTTAATTAATCTAATATTAACTGCCTTTCACACACTACAAATATGGACTAATAAAAGGATAGGAGAAACGGTCATATTCCAGAATTTGTCAGAAAACCCGTTATATCTGTACCTATTGTTAAAACCACTTTTGCGTTTCAACAGATCATATTTCATATCGATGTAATAACTTAAAACGTTGGATTATAAACTAAAAAGCAAAGTTGAAGGTCACCATTAAGGAACCAAATCACATATGTTCAAGTGTAAACACATTTACCTATCATCAAAAATTCAACACAAAAAGTTTTTTAACTATTTATTGTACCATTGTATTGGAAGAATCGCCCCTAATGAGATTCCACTTAACAAATAATTTATTTAGAACATGATTACCATAATTCGTAAGCTTGATTTGTGACTATACACGTTAATGATAATTAAAAATGCTACAATCGTTTTTACCTGTCTATGTTTTATAATTTAAATACGTCAAAAAATCAAGGTGCAGTTAAATACATTTCTTATTTTCAATAAATCCATTTTTTAAGCAAATTAACTTAGAAACAATTAAATTAATTTAAAATGATTTCCTAGGTATATGAATATGTAAACTTTCACCGTTATTACACATATTTAAAATACTGAGCTTTTTGGGTTTTTTAATTGAGTATTTTGTGTGTTTATACGAATATACACTTTTCGTTAAAACCTACAATTATTGTCCTCAGTAGTAATAAAGTCTTTCAGAAACGCTTAAGGTGATGAAACAAATTTTTGAAATGTGAAACTTGAAAAGCAAACGTAAGTCTGCTATTAATAAAACAGTTTGATAAACGTATAAAACCAACTATGGAATACAATTATAGTACAGAATTGTCCGCGGAGTAAAAAACCGCTAAAAGAAGGCCGCGAAAAAAAAGCCGCCGGAATAAAAATCCGATCTAAATATTGAAGATATTTAAGAAGTAAGCTTTGATAATCTATTGTTCCATTCCTCAGTCCTCTTGTTGGTGCGATCCTGACCGTCTACGGTAGCTTGGTGGACATTCCACAAATCGATTGGAAACATTGGTAGCATGTTTCTCATCATCAGCGTTTCATCATTTCCAACCCTCCTAAAAGTACCTGACACATACGTGGAGTCGTAGTAATTTAGCAAATCTTCTGCTTCTGCAGGTGTCATCTCTCTCAAATGTACCATTCCCCTTCGAACATCTCCTGGTGGAAGAAACGCCAATCCATCCCACATCCCACAAAATTGTTTTAATGCTTCATTTTCCTTGAACAGTTGCACAAGCCCTAAGTTTTGGATTTTGCGGAAGGTACTCTCCGTAAGAAGGTAGAAGCATCCCCGGATTAATATCTCCTCTCTTATTACAGATTTTATAACTTGTATGGCCGATCTTTCGAAATCCAGACGTACAACCCTAGGATCGGAGTACAGCTCCCTTCCTTCACATTTGTGCATTATCGTCCTCTGCATAGCTTTCCAATTAAATTTAATTTAAGTACATATTAAATTTGAAGTCTATGTATTTTGGAGTATTTGATAGAGTTATTGATAACAATTTAAACACGATTTTCATTTTTTCATTTTTTACGTTTAGTAATGTTAGATTTGACAAATTCATTTTGTATTGAGAAATGTTCTTGTCAACTAATTGAATGAATAAGTTGTTCGAAAAGTAGTTCACCGTTGTGTGCTTAAAACGGAACGATACTACTGTAATAGAAATTATGTCAATGTGATGAAAGTATTAAGTGCATGTAATTATGCTGCTACCGTCGTGGATAGAACATACGCGGAACAGTTCTATAAGACGCGTGGAGCAAATATTACTGAAAACACGTAAATTAAATCCTTAAAGTATGAAGCTCTAAAAGAGCAAATTCTCGAAACTGTCGATGTGGAACCGATTAAAAGCCTTAGTCCCAAACTCATATCCAAAAAGACATCATTCAAAGATTATTAAGAAGAAATGGTCTTCATCCATTTATGTCTTAAACATTTTTGGGAACATTAATACAATTACACATTTTTACCTGCTTTGACGATATTTGGAGTTATTACAAATTGAAATAGAGTTTAGTTTCCCAATTGTGTGAACGGCATATATATTTTTCGGGGTTTGTTTGTGGTTAATAGAATGAAGTTTTTAAATTACGATTCAGTTCCACTAGTTGGCAATATATATTACTAAAATGAATTTTATTTGGGAGTTTAATATGTTTTTTTTTTTTGTAATTAATGGTTAATCCTATTTTTAAGTATTGGTAATTATAGCTTAGCTAAGTTAAAATTACGTCATTGAAAATTGTTATCGTAGTTCCGAAAGGAATTTAATTTGGATGAAAAGAGTTTGTAAGTAACGTAGTATGTTTGGGAATAAATTGTTTGTGCTGTTGTTGATAACGAAAAGGTTCAGTCGAGGTCATATAGTTCTTCATTTATTTCAAGTTTACCAGCTCACTTATCTACGGAATTATTGGTGTAAGTGTAGAAAGTTATTTGAAAACAAGGTTTCTTATTGAAAAACAGGGTGTATGTGCGTAGTAATTCTAGACCCAAAAATAAGAAAAAAAGTTCTTATAAACCCAGGTCCGGAAACGCTTCGTTTAGGACCTACAGGGTGAGAAAAAAATTTATTTTCCTCGGTTTTATGGCGATATTTTGCGAACAAATTTGAATATGGTCCTGAAATTTGGAGCACGGGGATTTTGTGGTCGAGAACCTTAAATATTTTATTGGTTTTGACTCAGATCAACCGTTTTCGAGATATTGGTTGATGGACAGTTCAATTTAATTCCATATAATCCTTAGTTGGAATTAAAAATCAAAGTAACGTATGTTTGCATTTTTATTTTAACTTTGAATTTAAGAACGAAAATGAAGAAATAAATAATAAAACTAAAAAATAAATGTTACAAAAGGTGTTCCACATGATGACCATTTGTTTCGATATATAATCTCACTCGTTTTGATAACGAGCGGCAAATCCCTGAACATATTCCCACATTATTTCTGAAGGTATCGCAGGTATCTACAGTGGTATGCTAAAAGTTAATTGACCTTAACTTTTTTACCACCCGATATATTGACGTTCCGTTTGAATTATTTCGTTCCCTTTTCAGTTCTAAGCAAAAAGGTATACTTGGTCAATGCCTCTCAGATCAACCGTTTTCGAGATATTGCTTGATGAACAGTTTAATTTACTTAACCAGCTATTGAACCTCTTGCCATTTTAGCAGGCTTTGACTAAAACAAAATGACAAGTTGTTGCTTAGATACACAAATGTATTTGACATTTGTTGCTACTCTTGTTGATACAGCGTCCCAAATTTCAAATTAACATAAAACCAAGGAAAATAAAATTTTTTCCCACCCTGTAGGTTCTAAACAAAGCGTTTTCGGACCTGGGTTTGTATGAACTTTTTTTCTTATTTTTGGGTCTAGAATCACTACTCAAAGTTTGTCCCTTAGAGTTTCTGGACACCCTGTATGTATGTATGTATATATATATATATATATATATATATATATATATATATATATATATATATATATATATATATATATATATATATAATCTCAGACCCATTTACTTTCGGTGTAGGGTGTTTAACATGTTTACATTTAATTAACTCCCAAATATTTGAAACTGTCTGTTTGTTCAATCTCTTCATTAATAAGTTGTATTTTTGCTTGGGTATTGTTTTTCTTAATACCATTACTTTAGTCTTGTCTAAGTTTATCTTAAGATTGCGCTTTTGTAGTGCTCTATTCCATAGTTGCAGGTTGTCTTGTAAATCTTCCGCGTTTTAGCATAAATCATTAAATCGTCTGCGAACGCACACTCTGTTATGTACACTGATTCCATATATCTGTAGCCCACTAGCAGTTTCTTGGTTTTATTTTTAACTTCTTTTATTACGTCATCCAATACGATGTTAAATAATGTTGGACTTAAGACTCCGCCTTGTCTCACTCCCTCCTTCGTCACAAATTCCTCTGACTCTAGGTTGTTTGTTCTAATCTGGTTCTGAGTGTTTTTATATAAGCTAATTATATTTCTTTCAATCTCTTCCCTATTCCTCTTCTCTTAAGGTTATCCCAAATGATTTTTCTCGGTGTACTATCAAAAGCTTCTTCGATATCGATGAACGCTGAATATATGTTATTTCCATGGTATTTTTCTATCAATTGCTTTATTGTGAATACGTGGTCTTGTATTCCTCTCCCTTTTCTGAAGCCACTTTGTGATTCCTCCATTTGGGTTTCCGTTTTGGCCTTTAGTGTATCGTCTAATAATCTCTCATATATTTTGTCAGCATTACATAGTAGCTTTATTCCTCTATAATTTTTATACCCCTTTTTATTACCGTATTCAATAGTGTTGATCAGTATTGTGCACTTATACGTCGTGTCCTGTCCCTTTGCCTCTCTTAAGTTTTTTAATAGCGTCTCTTATTTCTGCTGGTCTGAATACTTCTTCTTCTTGTTGTTCTTTATTTTCCTCCGCCTTATCGAGTGTACTTGTTATTTCTATATTTAGTAATTGTTCGAAATATTCTTTCCATCTCCGCATTATATCTTCATTTTCTGTTAACGTTTTCCCTTCCTTCGAGTTAATGTATTGGCATTTATCTTCTTCTCCTTTCCTTATTGTTTTCAATATTTTATAACACAGTTTGTGATTTCCCGTACTACCTTTTTCCATCTTTTCACCGGATTCCTCCCATTTTGTTTGTTTCCTCAACTTTTAGTCTCTGTACCTTATATTCCACATAGTTTTCATTGTCTTTATTTCCTAAATATTTTACCATTTTATTTTCTTTAGCTTTATTTCGTCCTTTATCTTTGTATTCCACCAATGCATTTTCCTTTTAGTTTTGTTGTCATTTGTCTCTCCGTATGTTATTTTAGCTGTACTCAGTATTGTTTCTTTAAATTTTATCCAAAGTTCTTCAATGTTGTACTTTCTTACATTCGTTTTGTTTTCCTTGTTTTCCCTTGCTATCCTCATTTTGATACTACCAGATAGTGGTAAGTATATATTTCCGCGCCACTTCTAACTCTTGTGTCTTGTATATCGTTTCTGTATTGCTTATTTATTATTACATAATCAATGGTCGATTTCTCCTTTTTGCTCACTACTTCTCTGGCATAATTATCAATGTCTTAGTGATCGAAAAAGGAATTTGTTACAATTAGATTTTTCTTTAAGCAAAATTCTATTAGTCTTTTCCCGTTATTATTTCTTATTTTCTCTCCTTGTGTTCCTATTACCTCTCCTGATTCTTCGCCCTTTTATCCTATTGTTCCGTTTATATCATCTATTATAATTATTCTTACATTTATATTTTCTATTGCTTCTGATAGTTGTTCCCAGAACTGGTCTTTTATTAGTGATTTTTCATGTTCCATTGGTCCGTACGCAATTATCATCGTAGTTTTGTTTGTATACTCTAACTCTATTTCTATTTTGAGTTTCTTCCTGTGATAGCTGTCCGTTTTTTAATGTATTTATTTATTTCCTTTTTGATTATGCATCCCACTCCCTCTCTTGCTATCTGGTTTTGTTTAACTCCCGCGTAAATTAGTAAGTTTCCGCTTGGTAGAGTTGTTTCCCCTCTTCCTTTCCTTTGGGTTTCCGTTATTTCTAATATATGTAGTTTTGTTTTGCCGTCCAATACATACTCTTTTCCTACTATACCTCTTATGTTCCAACTCCCTATCTTCCATCCGTCCCTTTTATTTACCTTATTCATTGTCTGGTTCGTTTTCTCTTTGTGCCCTCCCGTTTTTTTTTGTCTTCTATATCTAGTTTTTTCTCCAGGTTGTACACATTATTTTCCTCGTTTGTTCTCCGAAATTTTGTCCTTCCGGAGATATTTCTGTTACTGTTCTCTTGTAACTTGTATTTTAGCCCCATTGGGTTTCTCTGTTGCGATTGGTATGACGTACCTGCCTTATTGTAGATTTTGAGTTTGTTGTAGCTTAAATATGCTGTCTGTCCTTTTTCTCTAGCTTCTTTTAGCACTGGAATTAATCTTCGTCTTTCTTCTTGTACCTTCTTCGTGTAGTCTCCGTCTATCCAAATATCCGTTCCCTTTAAGTTCTTTGCGCTGTTTAATATCTCTTTCTTTGTACTCACCTTTATTAACCTTAGTCGTACTGGTCTTATTTTTCAGCCACTGGGTTTTTAACTTGTCGATCTCCAATTTTTGTCTAGGGTAATCCTTATCTTATCTATCACTGTACATACTTTTTCTTTAGTTACTTCCTCACACTCATTTATGTCCTGCTTGATACCTTTCATTATGAGATTTTTTTCTTCTTTCCAACATTTCTATTCTGTCATTTTGTTCAGTCACTTTCTTTGATAGTTTCGCGTTTTCCTCTTTAAATAGATTTAATTCTTGTATTAGCTTGTCTAGTTTTTCACTCGTTTGTCTCGTGTTGTTATTTATAGATTTGAACATCTTTTCAATTCTTTCCATATCCATTTTCTGGCTTACCGGTGTTTTAGGTTTTTGTATAAAATTTTTAATCGTTCTTATATTCACTGTGGGGCTCAGCTGTAGTTTATTTACGATGTGGCCTGGTTATCTGTCCGTGTCAGCTATCGCTGATAGCGCTCGTGCACGGATTTTGTGAAAATACTTTACGTTATAGCCGCTTTAATATTACTCGAATCTATTGAAATTATCTACTTTCTTACCATTATTTGTGCTGTTCTTATTCACTAATAACTTTTATTTCAATACACCCCTACTTTCATACAGTTATTTGAATTTATATCCACGTTCACATTGTTAAAAATACACCAAAATCCGCAGCGTGACGGAGTCGATGTGATCGGTTTACCCGTCGCCGCAGAAATTAGATGCATGCATGAATATAATACAAACTGTAGTTATGAGTGGAAGAGCAAGGAGTATTAATTTACCTTTATTACAACTTGAACTTAACCCTTAAACCTTAACTGATCTTCAAGTAATCGATACACCGATATAAAACCATGTCGCGATATGTCTCATTTATTGAACTAAAATTAGTATTTCTGGTTTTAAGAAATCATTATAAGATATGATTTTTATGTTAAATTTAATTACACAGTAAAACGGCGAAGTAAGAAACCTTACGTGTGCAGTGTTTAAGCGTAAAATACCTTGTAGCTTCTCAGCTATTATTTTTCCATTTCACAACTTATGCCTTGTTACCTATGTCAAAGGAAAGTGTTATTACACTTTAATAAAAACCACCTAAGACTAATAAAGTTCTGTGTATTAAGCTACTGAACTAGCTCCAGAGATATTGGGTTTTGTTTCTTGCTTGTTCTCTCAAGACACTGTCAATATGAATCTTTTTGAAAAATATATACTAGATGCATAACTTGTTCCTTCATTCCCAATTTACGTAAGTAATTAATTTCCGTGAATCAATTTTATAATCTCACGCAATTTTCGAAAATTAATATCCAATTTCCTATTTGGACATACAAGTTATTTAAAGAAAATTGATGAACTTTATACACAGTATATATATATATATATATATATATATATATATATATATATATATATATATATTCTTTCTATGAGGTTTTGGTATGCAATAGAAATAATTTAATTGTGCGATTTTACATATTCGTCATTGGTGATAGATAAATTACAAATATATAAAACTCTGATTGTAATTGAATAGCATATACCTATTGCTTATGAATGACTACATATTGACAGTCTATCGTTCATTTTACAATTTTGTCTTTTCTAACATTTTTTATTTTTTCCTTTTAAAACAGCCGCATTTTTAAATTAATTAGTAATTTATTTGAGGGTAAATTAAAGAGAATGAGATTGAGGATCATTGATCATATTAGCGTTAATTACATTTAAATGTAACTATAAAAACTGCATTTGATTAATTATTGCATAATAATGCATACACTTCTTGAAATTAGTACTTTGTATTTGTTATAGTTTAAACAAAGGAGTTCTGTGACAGTTATACATTGTAGAAGCATGTAACATATTCAATGATAAATTAATCAAGTTCTTAACTAGTGACAGATTATACATAATTACGGTCGTAACTTCTTGTAAGTAGTTCTACTAATTGCCTGCTAATATTCTGGAATTATTAAACCCTTATTTGCACACATATGTGGTTGAACACATAAGTGTAACTTTAAAAAGATGATGCAGGTATTCTTTTTAATGCATTTTTAGCCATTTTAGTTCATCTCCCACATTTTATTTTGATTTATCACATCTACCTACATATAAATTAAATCCGTGGAATGTACGAATAAATAGGTTGGAATTCATTGAGCATATTCATATATTGAGAGTAGTTATTCAGTCAAATATCAAAGGCAAACTGAATACCCGTTTAATTAGTTCTTTTTGTAATTAGTACCGTTGAAATATTTTTAATAAGCATTTATGTTTGTTAATTTAATATTTATTTTAAAAAAAACTGTTGTTAGCTACATTTTTATTCACTTCATCTTTGTTTAATAATGATCCTTACATATAACTGAAAATTTCGTATAATTATAAGTTACGTTTATGTTTGCATTTACTAGTTTCTGAATAGTCTCTAGAAAACAGTAAAGTTTAGCTGAGAATAATAGCAACTTTGTAATCAATAGTTATCAATAGTAAACTTGTACTAGTTAGTTGTGGATTAATTTCTTTTCCTACATTCATTAATTTCGAGTCACAAACAAACAGATAGTTTTTCGTTAATAACTTTTTAGCTAAATTTCAAAGGTCGTTTTTTTTCATGTTCATAAATTTTCCTACGTTGTCAATTATTATCATAAATTGTAGGCATGAAAGCAAAATCACTGTTAACACACACTTCAAAATGAATGCTCTTTGTAATTTTCTCACTTTACAAGACAGAAAACGACACAATTCGATTTTTTTGTTTTTATCATTTACGTTTTGTTGCTTTCAGATTATTTATACTAAAAAAATATTTTAATAAACATTGTCCTTAATAATACGATGAAAGTCTTTACATCAAATAATTTTTGTTGTGGGTTTCGGGAACATATTCGTACATTTTTTTACTTTCCAACTGTTATCAATTGTCCTTCCTTGTCCATTGTAATTTTTTAGAATGTCAAACAATTTTTAACATATAATTTTTATGCTGAACAAGATAAATAAGGTTTGTTGATTTATATCAACCGATTTTAACACTTAGTTGTAGCAACAATTATTTACTTTATGATTTCTATATGAATGCGATTTGTGTGTAGATCTGTATAACTTTACTTGAAGAATTTTTAATTATATATAATGTTAGTATAAAGTAAATGGATTTAATTATACGTTTCGCATAATAGTGTACTTTTTCAACGATTGTTTATTATCTTAAATAGAACATAATATTATTCTATAAAAAATGTTAGTATGTAAAATCTTGTAAATCGTGTTGACGAAAAATAAAGTGTAATAAAACATAACAATAAGTAAAAGAGTAATTATGTATTAATTAGTATAACTATAAAGGTGAATTGCCTGAATATTCCTAAATTTAGGAAATACTTATTTTACAATTGGAGGAATTTTAACACTCCCTTTCATTTTGGTTATATATATATATATATATATATATATATATATATATATATATATATATATATATATATGTATATGTATTACTTATAGTATTCATATTTACAGCAGGAAATGATCGGTCTTTCTTGGCGGATACAGGGCAACGTTGCGTTTTGTCGGCGTTGAACGTGAGTAGATTATTCCTTCCCCATTCAAGGACACCTTCTAAGTCACTGTTGATTGAGGCTGCCATTTTCACCTTAATGTCCTGACTAGACTTATTGTTGTGGGAAAACTGAGAAGAACTACAATGTAGTATTGTCGTCTGCAAAGCAATGGATCGGGTTAGTTGTTGAGGAAATGAGGTCATTTATGTATAGCAGGAAAAGTGCGGGAGCTATCACTGATCCTTGGGGTACTCTCGCGTTAATAGTAGTTTATTTGAAAAAGAAACCATCGATGACAACGTGTATACGTCTTTTGTCAAGAAAGCTGGATATCCAATTGATGAGCGATCTGATAAGCCGAACGAAGTGAGCTTGGCAAGTAGGCACTTGTGCCAAACCTGGTCAAAATCCTTTGAAATATCTAAAGCTAATACCACTGTTTCACCGGACCTCTCTAATGTGTTATTCCAGAGTTGGGTGGCATATGAAAGAAGATCACCCGTTGAACGACTCTGTCTGAACCCATACTGGTAGTAGTTTAGGAGTTTATTGGTCTATTGGTCGATAGTTTGAGGATCGGTTGTATCATCCTTTTAGGAATAGGTTGGACGTTTGCCAACTTCCACGGTGAGGGAAACTCACCAGATGACATGGAGATTGAAAAGAGTTTAGACATTACAATACTAGCTCGGAGTAACATTTTTTTTAAGAACGATAGTTGGAATACCGTCAGGGTCAGTCGCCTTGTTTGAGTCAATTTTATTAATAATTGATTCTAGGAGCTTGTAACGAAAGTGGATTGGTTTTATAGCGTACGGAGTAGATTTGGGCGACGGCACAGTTTTACCAGAATCATTGAGACATGAATTTAATGCAAAGTAATCGACAAAGAGGTTGGATATTTCAGCAGGATCAGCAACTACAGCTCCGTCGCGAGACACCATTTTGACATTGGTGATGACGCTTTTGCAAGTATTCCTTGCCGTAATATAGTCGGCGTAATTTACGACAGATTTATTTGACTTCCATTTGGTATAGAGTTTATACTTTTGCGATAACGCCATTAAACTATGGTTGGAAACGGTCATGACCTACACGAGTATTTTTTTTTGGGAATGTATACCTCCATACCCATTGAATGTAAGATATTATACGCAATTCAAAATTATCTAAGAATTAATCTATACACAATTATTTACATCGTTGCCAGAAACAAGTGAGATTGGCGCACACCTCCTATTGTCTATAATCTACAGCAAAGTTCTATCGTGCTTATAACTCCACCCTCTATCAATTATAGCCCACGCTCAAGAATGTGGACTGCTAATTACAAGATTCTTATGGCTACTGTGCATTGTCCATTTTTGTTCCTATGTAGTATATTCTCTTTATTTATGTTTGTTAATTTAATATTTATTTTAAAAAAACTGTTGTTAGCTACATTTTTATTCACTTCATCTTTGTTTAATAATGATCCTTACATATAACTGAAAATTTCGTATAATTACAAGTTACGTTTATGTTTGCATTTACTAGTTTCTGAATAGTCTCTAGAAAACAGTAAAGTTTAGCTGAGAATAATAGCAACTTTGTAATCAATAGTTATCAATAGTAAACTTGTACTAGTTAGTTGTGGATTAATTTCTTTTCCTACATTCATTAATTTCGAGTCACAAACAAACAGATAGTTTTTCGTTAATAACTTTTTAGCTAAATTTCAAAGGTCGTTTTTTTTCATGTTCATAAATTTTCCTACGTTGTCAATTATTATCATAAATTCGTAGGCATGAAAGCAAAAATCACTGTTAACACACACTTCAAAATGAATGCTCTTTGT
Organism: Vesta saturnalis; assembly: GCA_036346205.1. Taxonomy (NCBI): domain Eukaryota; kingdom Metazoa; phylum Arthropoda; class Insecta; order Coleoptera; family Lampyridae; genus Vesta; species Vesta saturnalis. The sequence continues at coordinate 369,445 of JARFJB010001805.1, read as the reverse complement.
AATTTTCTCACTTTACAAGACAGAAAACGACACAATTCGATTTTTTTGTTTTTATCATTTACGTTTTGTTGCTTTCAGATTATTTATACTAAAAAAATATTTTAATAAACATTGTCCTTAATAATACGATGAAAGTCTTTACATCAAATAATTTTTGTTGTGGGTTTCGGGAACATATTCGTACATTTTTTTACTTTCCAACTGTTATCAATTGTCCTTCCTTGTCCATTGTAATTTTTTAGAATGTCAAACAATTTTTAACATATAATTTTTATGCTGAACAAGATAAATAAGGTTTGTTGATTTATATCAACCGATTTTAACACTTAGTTGTAGCAACAATTATTTACTTTATGATTTCTATATGAATGCGATTTGTGTAGATCTGTATAACTTTACTTGAAGAATTTTAATTATATATAATGTTAGTATAAAGTAAATGGATTTAATTATACGTTTCGCATAATAGTGTACTTTTCAACGATTGTTTATTATCTTAAATAGAACATAATATTATTCTATAAAAATGTTAGTATGTAAAATCTTGTAAATCGTGTTGACGAAAAATAAAGTGTAATAAAACATAACAATAAGTAAAAGAGTAATTATGTATTAATTAGTATAACTATAAAGGTGAATTGCCTGAATATTCCTAAATTTAGGAAATACTTATTTTACAATTGGAGGAATTTTAACACTCTTTCATTTTGTTATATATATATATATATATATATATATATATATATATATATATATATATATATATATATATATATATATATATGTATTACTTATAGTATTCATATTTACAGCAGGAAATGATCGGTCTTTCTTGGCGGATACAGGGCAACGTTGCGTTTTGTCGGCGTTGAACGTGAGTAGATTATTCCTTCCCATTCAAGGACACCTTCTAAGTCACTGTTGATTGAGGCTGCCATTTTCACCTTAATGTCCTGACTAGACTTATTGTTGTGGGAAAACTGAGAAGAACTACAATGTAGTATTGTCGTCTGCAAAGCAATGGATCGGGTTAGTTGTTGAGGAAATGAGGTCATTTATGTATAGCAGGAAAAGTGCGGAGCTATCACTGATCCTTGGGGTACTCGCGTTAATAGTAGTTTATTTGAAAAGAAACCATCGATGACAACGTGTATACGTCTTTTGTCAAGAAAGCTGGATATCCAATTGATGAGCGATCTGATAAGCCGAACGAAGTGAGCTTGGCAAGTAGGCACTTGTGCCAAACCTGGTCAAAATCCTTTGAAATATCTAAAGCTAATACCACTGTTTCACCGGACCTCTCTAATGTGTTATTCCAGAGTTGGGTGGCATATGAAAGAAGATCACCCGTTGAACGACTCTGTCTGAACCCATACTGGTAGTAGTTTAGGAGTTTATTGGTCTATTGGTCGATAGTTTGAGGGATCGGTTGTATCATCCTTTTTAGGAATAGGTTGGACGTTTGCCAACTTCCACGGTGAGGGAAACTCACCAGATGACATGGAGATTGAAAAGAGTTTAGACATTACAATACTAGCTCGGAGTAACATTTTTTTTAAGAACGATAGTTGGAATACCGTCAGGGTCAGTCGCCTTGTTTGAGTCAATTTTATTAATAATTGATTCTAGGAGCTTGTAACGAAAGTGGATTGGTTTTATAGCGTACGGAGTAGATTTGGGCGACGGCACAGTTTTACCAGAATCATTGAGACATGAATTTAATGCAAAGTAATCGACAAAGAGGTTGGATATTTCAGCAGGATCAGCAACTACAGCTCCGTCGCGAGACACCATTTTGACATTGGTGATGACGCTTTTGCAAGTATTCCTTGCCGTAATATAGTCGGCGTAATTTACGACAGATTTATTTGACTTCCATTTGGTATAGAGTTTATACTTTTGCGATAACGCCATTAAACTATGGTTGGAAACGGTCATGACCTACACGAGTATTTTTTTTTGGGAATGTATACCTCCATACCCATTGAATGTAAGATATTATACGCAATTCAAAATTATCTAAGAATTAATCTATACACAATTATTTACATCGTTGCCAGAAACAAGTGAGATTGGCGCACACCTCCTATTGTCTATAATCTACAGCAAAGTTCTATCGTGCTTATAACTCCACCCTCTATCAATTATAGCCCACGCTCAAGAATGTGGACTGCTAATTACAAGATTCTTATGGCTACTGTGCATTGTCCATTTTTGTTCCTATGTAGTATATTCTCTTTATTTAATAATTTTTGTACATTTTAAGTTCATATACTCTACCTTCCCAGTTCATTCACTTTCCTCATTTGTCACGTATGTATGCGATTGTTTTGTTTTTATAAATACGTGATTTGAGAACCGCTGTTTTATGTAAAATATGTAATGATCTTTTATATTACTATTTTGGTAGAGGCCTATACCAACATCAGCATTATTAGTTGCGAGTTGTGCAATACTTTTTTTTTGTTCATGTGAATGTGTGTGTTCTCAAACTTAAGAGTTTTTTTTATGTATCTCGCTCTTATTTTTGAAAGACAGAATGTGAGAATATCAGTTTAATTGCTTCGGTCGAGTCATAATCGGTGAAAGTATCACGTTATTTTCGCACTGATTAAACGTAAACTGCTGAATTGGTTATCGTTTCCAGCGTCCCTTGTTTAATACATGAGATAAGATGAGTGTGTATGTCGGAAGAGGGGAAATTTTTCATGTCGAAGTCCGGATTTTAAAAGTAGAAGTCATGTAGTTGAGCAGGAGTTGAGTTGAGTTGAGTTGAGCGGTGTTAGGTGAAAGGTGTTAAAGTGAGTGTGATATGGAGTGCATATGGGAGAGGGTATTGACTTAGTAATCTGTTGCGGTCTTATTTTGAATCGATTCGCGTTAGCGTATTTTTGGTAAATTACTACGTCAAGAACCTGTTTTTATTGTAATACAAAAGACTTAGATAATTTGGGAATACTGAAATTAAGATCCTTTATTTTAGATCAGCCGATGTGTATTTTAACGTCCTACACATTTGAGTAGTCGTGTAGAATTTCCTCAGCGGTCCCTTGCTGTGTTTGTATGTAACTTGAAAAGTTGAACTATGGAGACTTCCGAACTTAGTATTTATTGTATGTGGATGTTATTTCGTGAAGGAAGAAGTAATGTTAATTAATGTTTGCTCGGAAAATTATATTAACGTTAGTGACATTACCTAAAAGGGAAATTGACAAGCATGTCGTGCTATAATTTCGTACAAAAATTGTTTTTGGAATTTAATTACAAGATGCATAATAAAGATTAAAGTTTAGTATAACTTTTAAAAAGTGCAACGTTGTGTTTAGAACTCGAAGATTAGATAACAGGGGTTAAGACAAGTATGGAATGCGTCAACGAGGCACATAAATAAGAACTTGTAACAACCTTTTTCATTGGGTTGTATTAAATAATACATTAATTTAAGATCTTTCATTTATTTGGCGTAATATTAGAAAAGTTTTTAATTATTAAAATGTAGAATTGAGAAAGGAAATTTAATTTGCATTTCCTAGAACATATATTTTTAGGTGTAATATTTCATAAAGAGTTATAGTTCCCTTTCTTAAAATAAATTGGATTCTGATCATTGTATCCGCGCAACGCGTGACAACTTCTTGGGGGAAACACTTAGAGGAGCTATTCTGAAAGCCGCTATATTTTTCACTTGCTGCTGAATGTTACAGCAGAAGGCATTGTTATAATGGTTATTACCTAATTTTTTATACTTAGTGCCATCAGATTTTGATGGTAAGTTATTTTCTAATTCATTATATTTAAAACTAAAGCATTTGCTCTTTCCAGGCACTTACTTGTACATGGCACTTGCTTGTATATGGCACTTACTTGTATATGGCACTTATATTTCACTATTTTTTTGTGGCTTTAATGGCACTATTTTACTACTTTTGCCCTATTTTGCTATTTTTTTAATTTTAATGGAACTATTATTTGGATTGCATTCTGCAACGCAAGTTTTACATACTTAAACTTCAAAGAAATGCATTAAATTTATGGACACAATATATTAAGAATAAATTATCAAGATAATGACCTCACCAAGTTCACCATTCTGTTTCATGTGTTACCAGCGGTAATAAAATAGAAGGTAATTATTTAATGATATTTTTGTGTAACTAACGAATAGATTTAAGACCTCTTTGACATAATCCTTTCAATTGGATATTAAATAAACGTAAGTGTATCTTGTAATTTTATTTTAATTTTGATGAATGTTTTATTATTTACGAACTCGGTTTCGTTGTTTTTCCGAATATTAATAACTAAAGACAACGTGGCGCTCGAGGTATCATTTTATTGTTTACATTGCATTTTTTATTAATGTAGTGAAGAGAAAATAATTAAGCAGATGGGAAGCAAGCAGCATTTCAGGTATATAAGCAAATCAGTATATTAGAACCTGCCCTTTTCTTAATCTACCGATTGGAGTCGAGACGGCACAATTAGTGGTGAAAGGTTAGTATCTCCATTAAGTTATAGGATTGTGTTTAGAGAGAACTTTACCTAATTTCATTATTTATGAATTATCTCGTTCAGATTACATCATCACAGTTAGAGATATTACAATTGGCGTTTAATCATTATACAAATTACATCACCGTAAGAGTTTTTATTAAACTTGAACTTTAGTATAACATTTAAATTTTCTAAAACCTATCACCACATTTGTGTTACAATTTGACGCCGTTTAATGTTATAAACTATTTTGCTGTTTGTTCATTTGACTTTTATTTTCCCTGAAATTACGGCAGATTATTGTCCATTTTGTATATTGCTATTTGTGTAGAATAAAATATTCGAATTTGACGTATTTTTTACAGGCATCTTGTTTTTGTTTGTAAATATAATTTTTTTTTAATACGTCAGTTTAGTTCCAAATTCTTGGAACCCGTCGAGTTATCATTTATGCGATGATTCGTGCTATCGTGTTGACATTTCAAACCAAATAATTGATGAATTACCGATTATATGTGTATTTAGTTATAGCTGATCATGTCGAGGTAGAGTATAAAAAGCAAAACCATTAATTTTTGAATGACATTTTGCAATTTATAAAGTAAAACATAACTATTTTTGAAGTTATGATATTTAAATAGAGACTCCCAGAGTAATAATTGATCAGTTCAGAGTTTTATGTTGTGTTTTGATGCAAATTTTTGTATTGAATTAATCAAATCCAAGATTAGGACTAGAAAATTTAAAGTAGGAAAGACGGTTTACTTTGCAAATTAACAGAGCGTTTATTGATTAAACTTTTAATAGCGATTTTGATGTCAATTTATAGGTTGAGCTTTGTAACGCTTAAGCTCTAATCTTGTTAACAATGTTTACACCCAATTCCATAACGTTGTTTAGCTTTAGAAAGTTTTCACGTAACGCTTGCTGATGGATAATGCACTGGTAACAGAGAAATTGCGGAAAGCTTTCATCTTTACGACATAACGACACCACACTCTTATCGTAACCCATCATAGCCGGAGCACCATCGGTAGTCAAGTCTACCGTTTTTGATATGGGAATGTTCTCAGATGAAATAATATCTTTGAAATGAGAAAACAACTCCTGACCAGTAGCATATCCTTTCACTGGAATAAACTTCAAAAAATCTTCTTTTATCGTAAAATCACTAAACATCATCCTTACAAACACGGCCATCTGGGAGGTGTCAGCCACATCTGTTGATTCATCCAGTTGCAGTGAAAAATAAACACAATTATCTAAGTCTGTTCTTTACTGTAAAAAAATAGCATTGCTCATAACTTATACTAACCTCGTTATAGTAATAGCAGAAAGTTGCATAGGTTTTATAGCCGAAACTATCTCGTCCTTGTTTCTAAAGTTAGCAAAAAACGAATCTTCGGCTTCTAAAAATGCCTATTTTACCATTTCCCCATCTTCATAAGGTTTCCTCTTTTCTGGAGTTGTCTGGGACACAAGGTATAATGCTTCAGTTGCAGCCTTATTTTTGTTGACTGTATTTAAAAATATTGACTGTTGCCCAATTAATTGGTTTTTTAATTATTTCAATTTTTCCTTTCTGGTGGCAGAATGTAATGAAAATGATTTTTCAAAATTCGAATGTACAGTTTTATGATGCCTCTCAATATTTCTTTTTTTGGCAACGTAGACAGAAGTGTCACACACAAAGACACATTTCTTACTTTAACTTCTGTGAATAAATATTGTTCTTCCCCTTTGGAATGGATATGGTTTGTTTTCACTTTCTTACTACTGCTTGCCATAATATATTTTACCGCGGTCTACTTCGCTACGGACACAACTGCTGGACCTAGATTACGTGATGTTCGGTTTTAAACCGAGTGCAGTCCCCACTTAATGCGTATTTATCCCATTCAAAGCAAACCAGGTCGTTCTCGAATACTACAGCGTTGCGGTTTTAGCCGATTCTAGCATTGTGACGTTGGCGGCAGATAGCTCACCGCATTGTTGCCACTGCTTGTGTTTATTATGGGAATTTGGGAAATTTACGGAGGCTTCTATGATATATACTGACTTCCATAAAAATTGCAAGAATTGCTAGAATTTATTGAACGATTTTATTGAAATTTTTGTCAACGATGTCTTTCATTAGAACAAACAAATGATTAAAATTTGAAAACAAAAGAACAAAAACTAAAAATGTTTTTTCAATAATGAGTTGCTCCGCCACGATTTGTAATGCACCCATTAGACGGCTTGACATGCTATCAATCAAGTGAACTATAGCTGCCTGTGGTATATCAATCCAAGCTTCTTTAATCCGTAGCCGGAGATCGTGTAAGTTATTTGGAGGGTGTGGTAAATTACCCAGTCGCCTAGCGTTCAATAGGCGACAAATCAGGCGACCGAGCAGGCCATGGCAGGACGGCAATGTTAGCTTCTTCCGAAAATGTGTTGTAGCCCTTGCCGTATGAGGGCGCGCATTATCCTATTGCAAAATGGGATTTTCCAGCCCCTGAAGATATGGAAGCGCAATGGGTTCTAGCACATTGGCAATATAACCAGCGGCGTTTAAGTTGCCATCAATGAAGACCAAGGGTGATCTGCTACCGTAACATATTGCACCCCATATCATCACTCCTTGTGTGAGGACTGTGTTGCATTCCACAAAAAATGTTGGATTTTTACGTTCACCACGCATCCGTCTGACCTTCCTATGACCATCGTGGGTTCACAAGCAAAATCGATACTCGTCACTAAACACAATTCGATGCCATTCTTGCGCCTAATTCGCTCTTTCCTTGCTCCATTCTAGCCTGCGTAGACGGTGAAGTGGTGTAAGAGGAAGACATAAAAATGGACGATATCAACGGAACCCATAAGACCTTATCCGGCGATAAACAGATGACATTGACATTCTGGGTCCTACACCTCTCATCCAATCATTTGCAATCGATCGAGTTGTTGAAAATCAGTCTCTTGTGGTCAAAAGTCTTAAGCGACGTTCTTCGCGATCTCTAGTCCTGCGGGGACGTCCAGATTCAGTCAATTGGGAAAAATGTTGATGTTGACGTACTCTTGGCATTGTTCCCAGGTTCAGAATGAAATTGTGAACAAACAATTTGCAAAATTCTTAATAAGTGCAAAGGAAAAAAAAACTACTAGCTACATTTTATTCAAATTTTAATCGTTTGTTTGTGCTAATGAAAGACATCGTTGACGAAAATTTCAATAAAATGGTTCACTCAATTCTAGGTGTTTCAATTTTTATGGAAGTCAGTATACTTACCTATTCAAAACTTTAAAAAATCATTACTTGTAATAATTTTTTTATGATATGCGCTTGACTAAATACGGTTAGTTGATAATGGGTTTATCTATGAAAGTGATGGTATTAAATATTTAACGTTAATCTGAGTTTTAACTCTTGTTAGTATTTGCTTAGTAACATAAATATGTATCATGCATGATGATCTTAACTTTTTATTCAATGAATACGTGATAGTATTGATTGAAAAACTACTAACTACATCTAATTATTTTGAATTATGTTAAACAATATACGGACAGATATTGAAAATACAAATATTCAAACGAAGTTGAACAATTCTGTTTTTTTGTTCTTTTTTAAAAATCTTTAAATTATGCAAAATAAATTCATAGAAAAATTGTGCTCGAAATAGAGTTTTAATTTTTAACAACGGACGGTGTTCATTTATCTTACTGAATGCTCAAAATTCACATAAATATTTTCTACAATCCAAGATGAATGGGTTATGCAAAATAAAAATAATTTTTTGTTCACAAATGTAAATTTACAGTATACTTTTAAGTCGATAAGGCACAACGTTAATGAAGAGAGGTTTAAAGTGAGCACCAATTATTGAAAGCCTAAGTGATCTGAGAAAACTGATAAAAGGTATAGAAAAACTTACTTGTACTTTCATATTGTTTAATGTATTACTTGAATAACCCGGAGATATAAATCAGCTACCAATAAAATATAAATTGACATATATTTGGAAAATTTTGTATTTGAACGGCGTTTTTTTTGGCTCAATGGTCATTCAGTAAAATTATGAATTTATTACTGCAAGTCGTTGTCAAAAAGATGCAATAAATTTATATAATTCTTTGTCCAGCGTTTGTAGACAATATTTGTTGAGCTTTACTACGCTTTTTATATACCTTTCCCCACCACATAATATTTATTTTTATGACTCACTTCCAATATTTTACACAACAGAAACGTGATATTTCAACCTATATTTTGTTTATGCATTCAAAGCGCTCTTTACGATAACGTTGAAAAATGGCCATAATAAAATCGGCTTCAAATGCACACATATATACATTCGCAAATCATAGGATAGGTTTAATTGATAACGTAGTATATCTGCGCATAATTTCTCTGTAAAAATTTATACATTAGCATATATGGTTACAAGGGTAGATTAAAAACTCCAGATGATACAGAAACTGAGTCTTTATTTATATAAAATTGGTTTCATTTTCTAGCGTAATCTCTGCCATCCAACCATCTAAGGCTTTACAGTGATGCTTTTTCCGCATTTTAAAGTATGTGTCTGTAATAATAATAATAATACGCAAATTAAAACTTATTCAATGATTCAATTTAATGTACTCATTCCAATTTATTATTGACAGTGACTACCAGGCAACAACAAAACAAAATTCCATTAAGACTTATGGTACAATCATGGCGTAAATATTAACGCCGTGAATATTGTTTAGATCATCTATACATTCATATACTTCATACATACAGCTTATACTGACGATTATACTGACAAATTATAATGTGAAATTGGAAAGTTGGCGTGGAACTTTTGAGTCAATGACGTGTCGCTACTCACTTTGCTTATGTTTATTCTTCTAAACCAAACATTCTCAATTACTAGTGGCACTACCTTTATTCTAGTTATGAAAATGTAAACTTTTACGATTATCACACATAATTAAGATATTTATCTTTTGGTTATTAAATCGTATATTTTTTATTTATCTTTTGTATAAATTTAAACGCTTTGATAACAGTTGCAGTTATCGTCCTCAGTAAATGTTAATAGTCTTAAGAATTGAGTATTTAAATTTTATTCTATTTATTTTTTACTATTGTAACACTATACCTTTTTTGTTTTTAATTACGTTTTTTTGGGTTTATCTTTTCCAAACGTTCAAATAAAATATAAATTAAGTTCTATTATGTTATTAAATACGATCATACTCTTCTTTTCTTTGCACAAAAATTACATTAATGAAATTCTTTTTATTTTACTATTTAATATTTTACTATTATAAATTAAGTATTTATTTGTTTTAATACCGTTGTATTTTTTGTATTTGCCTTTTAGCAAGTTACAAGTTTTTCAGTTCATTGACATTAATAATCTATTGTATTAATACTTAACTAACCGATATTTTTATATATACTTTCATATCATTTGGTTTTGGTAATCATTCCGTAAGATATACACCACTGTTCTAAATTCTAACATATCATGGAACGGAATTAGTATTAAATTGTTACCGACCACTTTCGGAAAATTCGTTAAAAAATTAACAGATGTATTAGAACACATGTATGGTTCCTTTAAACTATGCACTATTGTTAAAATCAGAGGCTACCACCTCCAAGATATCATCACCTTGCATTGCCAACACTCCTACTTCTTTAAAAACATGTTCAAATGAGTTAATATAGATATTTCCTTTTCCAACCCGCTTAACTCATAGCTTGCTTTTACAAAAGGTAAGATTGACACACTAGATAAATCCGGAGTTTACAAGCTAACTTGTGCTGACTGCGATGCTTTTTAGATTGGTCAAACCTGAAATTAGCAACCCCCCCCCCCCCCAAAAAACCCCCCACCCCCCACAAAACCCAAAACACCCCCCCAAAAAAAAAAAAACCCCCCCCAAAATTTTTTTTTTTTCCCCCCCCCCCCCCCAACAACCAAAAAACCCCCCCAAAAAAAACCCCAAACAAAAACCCCCACCAAAAACCCCCCCCCAAAAAAAAAAAAAAAACACCCCCAACCCAAAAACCCCCCAAAAACCAAAAACAAAAAAACCCCCCCAAAAAACCCTCCCCCCCCCCCAAAAAACCCAAAATTTAAAAAACCCTCCCCCCTTTTTTTCCCCCCCCTTTAAAAAATTTTCCCCCCAAAACCAAAAAAACCCCCTTTTAAACCCCCCCAAAAAAAAACCCCCAAACCTACAACCCCAAAACCCAAATTCCCCCCCAAAAAAAAACCCCCCCCCCCCAAAAAAAAAAAAAAAACCCCCAAACCCCACAAACAAAAAAAACCCCCAAAAAAAACCCCCAAAACCCCCCCCCCCCAAAAAAAAAAAAAAAAACCCCCCCCAAAAAAAAATTTAAAAAAAACCCCCCCCCCAAAAAAAACCCAAAAAAAATTTTTTTTTAAAAAACCCCCAAAAAAACCCCCCAAAACCCCCCCCCCCCCCAAAAAAAAAATTTAAAAAAAAAAAAAAAACCCAAAATTTTAATTTTAAAGCCTTTAACCACCCCCAAACCCCCCCAAAAAAAACCCTTTTCCCCCCCAAAACCCCAAAAAATTTTTAAAAAACCCCAAAAAAAACCCCCCCCAAAACCAATTTAAAAAAAAAAAAAAAAAACCCAAAACCAAAACCCCCAAACCCCCCCAAATTTAAACCCCCAAAACCCCCCCAAAAAAAAATTTTCCCCCAAAAAACCCCAAAAAACCCCCCACCCCAAAAAACCCCCCAAAAACCCAAAAACCCCAAACCCTTTCCAAAACCCCCAACCACCCCCCAAAACCCCAAAAAAACAAAAAACCCCCCAAAAAAAACCCCCCCCCCCCAAAAAAAAAAAACCCAAACCCCAAAAAAAAAACCCCCAAAACCCCAAAAAAAAAACCCCCCCCAAAACCCCAACCCAAATTTTAAACCCAAAAAAAAACCCCCAAAAACCCAAACCCCAAAAAAAACACCAAACCCCCCAAACCACCCAAAAAAAAAAACCCCAAACCAAAAAAACCCACAAACCCAAAAACCCCAAAAAAAAAAACCCCCCCCCACAAAAAAAAAAACCCCCCAAAAAAAAAATTCCCCCCAAACCCCACACTCCACACACCACACACCCACACTCACACCACACCCCTCACACACCCACACACCCACACCCCACACACACCCACTCACACACCACACACTCACCCACCCCACACACCCCCCACACACCACACACCCCACACCCACCCACACACCCCCACACACCCCACACCCACACACCACACCCCCCACACCTCACACACCTCACACCACCTCACACACCCACACACACCCACACACCACACACACACCCACACCCACACACACCACACCACACCCCACACTCCCCACCACACCACACACCCACACCCCACACCCACACACTCCACACCCACACTCACACCTCACACACCACACACTCCCACCACACCCACACACACACCACCCACACCCACACCCACACCCCCCACACACCACACACCACCCCACCACACACCCCACACACCACACACACACACCACACACCACACACACACACCACCTCACACCCCACACCACACACACCCACACACTCCCACACTCACACACTCACACACCTCCACACACCCACACACCCACACTCCCCACACTCACACTCACACACCCACACCCACACCCCACACCACCCCACACCCCACACCACACACCCACACCCACCCCACACCACCCACACACTCACACCCACACACCACACCCACCCCACACCACCCCACACTCACACCCACCCACACACCACACACTCACACCCCACCCACACCACACCACCCCACACACCACACACCTCCACACCCACACACTCACACCCACCCCACACACCCACCACCCACACCACACCCACACACCCACACACTCACCCACACACCCCACACCACCTCCACACTCACACACCCCACCCACACCCACACCCCACACCACACCCCACACACCACACACCCCACACTCACACACCACACACTCCACACCCCACCCACACACCACCCACACCCACACTCCACACACCCCACCCACACACACACACCCACCCACACACTCCACACCCACACCCCACACCCACACCCCCACCCACCCACACACTCACACCCCACACCCACACACCACACCCACACTCACACACCACACCCACACCCACACCCTCACACCTCACACACCCCACCACCCACACACCCACCACACCACACCTCACACACCCACACACCTCCACACCCCACCACACCCACACCCCACACACCCACACACCCACCACACCCACACACCACCACCCACCCACCCACACCCCACACACCACACCACCCCCACACACTCCACACACACACCACCACACCCCACACACCCCACACACCCCACCCCACCCACACCACACACCTCACACCTCACACCCACACACCACACACACTCCCACCCCACACCCCCACACCACCACACCACACACCCACCCACACTCACACCCACACCACACACCTCCACACCACACACCACACCCACCTCCACACCCCACACACCACACACCCACACACCCACACTCACACACTCCACACCCACACACCACACCCCACACACCCACACACCCCACACACTCACACCACCCACTCACACTCCACACCCACACTCACACCCCCACACCCACACACCCACACACCCACACACCCACACCCACACCTCACCCACCCACACCCACACACCACACACCCACCACACACCCCCCACACACCACACCACACACACTCACACCCTCACCCCCACACTCACACACCCACCCACACCCACACACCCACACCCACACCTCACACCCCACACCTCACACACCCACACCCCACACACACACCCACACACTCACACACCCCACACCCCACCCACACCACACACTCACACCCACCCCACCACACCCACCCCACACCCACCTCACACACTCACACACCCCCACCACCCCACACCCCACACACCACACACCACACACCCACACCACACACCCACACACCCACCACACCACTCCACACACCACCACACCCACCCCACACACTCCACACTCACACACCTCACACACCTCCACCCACACACTCACACCCACACCCACACACCACACCCACACTCACACCCACACACACACACACTCACACACCACCTCCACCCCCACACACTCCACACCACCCCACCACACCCACACACCCACCACACCCACACACACACCACACCCACACACCCCACACCCCACTCACACCCACCCACACCACCCACACTCCCCACACCACACCTCACACCCCACACACCACCACACCCACACACCACACCCACACCCACACACCCACACCCACCTCCACACCCACCCACCACCCACACACCACACCCACACCACACACACTCACACACCACACCACCTCACACACCACACACCTCACACCACCCCACACACTCACACACCCACCCACCCTCCCACCCCACACCACACCCCACCACCCCACACCCCCACACACCACACACCCACCTCCACCCCCCACACACTCACACCCCACACCCACCCACCTCACACACCACCACCACACCCCACACACACCCCACACCCCACCCACACTCACACCACCCCACACTCACACACCACACACCACACACCACACCTCACACACCCCACACCACCACCACACCCACACCCACACCCCACACTCCCACACACTCACACCACCCCACACCTCCACCACACCACACACCCCCACACCACCACACCCACACCCACACCCCACCCACCCACACACCACACACCACACACCCACACACCCACACCCACACTCACACCCACCCCCCACACACCCCACACCCACAACACCCCACACACCACACCTCACACACCACACCCACTCACACACTCACACACCCACACCCCACCTCACACACCACACCCCACACACCACCCACACCCACACACTCCCACACACCCCACACACCCACACCCACCCCACACCCACACCACACACCCCACACACCACACACCCCCCACCTCACACACCACACCACCCCCACCCACCACCCACCCACACACCCCCACACCACACCACCACACCCACACCCACACACACACACACACCTCCACACCCACACACCCCACACACCCACACACCCACACACCACACACTCACACCCACACCACACCCACACCCCCACACACTCACACACACACACCACACCACACCCACACCCACACACTCACCCACACCTCACACCCCACCCACACCCACCCACACCCACACACCCACACACTCACACCCACCCACACACTCACACCCACCCACACTCACACACCCACACTCACACACCCACACCCCCACACACCCACACACTCACACACCCACACCCACCCACACACCACACCCACCCACACACTCACCACCACCACCCCCACCCACCCACACCACACACCACACACCCACACCTCACACCACACACCCCACACACCCACCCCACCCCACACACCACACACTCACACACCCCACCACCCACCACCCACCCACCCCACACACCCCACCCACACCTCACACCCACCACACCCACCCACACTCCACACCCACCACCACACACCTCACACACCACCACACTCCACACCACCACACCACCCACACCCCCACACACCACACACTCACACCCACCCACCACACCACACACCACACACTCACACACCCACACACTCCACACACCCCACACACCCACACACCACCCACCTCCACACACTCCACACCACACACCACCACACCCACACACCCACACCACCCACACACCCACACTCACACACCACACACCCTCCACCCACACTCCACACACACACCCACACACCACACACCACACACCACACACACCCACCCACACACCCACCACTCACACACCCACACCCACACCCACCCACACCCACACACCCACACCACACACTCACACCACACACCCACACCCACACCCCCCCACACACCCCCACCCCACACACCACCACACCACATCCACACCCACACACTCCACACACCACACACCCACACCACCACCTCACACACCACCCCACACACCTCACACACCACACACCACACACCCACACACACACCACACCCACACACCCACACACCCCCACACACCCCCCCACACACTCCACACCCACCTCACACCACACCCACACCACACCCCCACCACCACACACCACACACCCACACCCACACACCCACACCACCCCACACCCACACACTCACCCACACCCACACACCCCACTCACACCCACACCCACACCACCACCACACCCACCACACACCACACACACACCCACACCCACACCACACCCCTCACACACCCACACCCCACCTCACACCACACACCCCACACACTCACACACCCCACCCACACACCACACACCACACCCCACACCCACCCACACCCACACACTCCACACCACACCACTCACCCACCCACACCCACACCCACACACCACACCACACCACCACACCCACACCACCACCACACACCCACACACCACACACCACACACCCACACCACACCACACACCACACCCCCCACCCCACCACACCCACACACTCCACACCCCACACACCCACACCCCCCACACACCCACACCCACACTCACACCACCCCCCCCCCACCACACCCACACACCTCACACACACCCACACCACCACCCCCACACCCACTCCACACCACCACCCACTCACACCCACACACTCACACACCACACCCCACCCACACCCCACACACCCACCACACCTCACACACCCACACACTCCACACCCACACCCCACACACTCACACCACCCCCACACACTCACACCTCACACCCACACACCACACCACCCACACACCCACACACCCACACCACCTCACACACCACCCACACTCACACTCACACCCCCCACACCACACCCCACACACCACACCCACACACACCACACCCACACACCCCACACACTCCACACACACCCACACACCACACACCACACCCCACCTCCACCCCCACCCCACACACCACACCCACACCACACACACCCACACACCCCACCACACACCACCCCACACCACACCCACACCCACACACCACACCACACACCACACACACACCCACACACCCACACCCACACCCACCTCACACCACCCACACCTCCACCCCACTCACACCCCCACCCACACCACACACTCACACACCCCACACCCACACACCACACACCCCACACCCACACACCACCCACCCCACACACCCACACCCACCCACACCCCACACCACCCACCACCCACACCCCCACCCACACCCCACACCCACACACCCCACACACCCCACACCACACTCACACACCCACACCACCCCACCCACCACACACCACACCCACACCACACACACACCACACCCACACCACACACTCCACACTCCCCACACCCACACCCACCCACACCACCCCCACCCACACACCCCACACCACACACCCACACCCACACCACCCACCACACCCACACACCCCACCACACCCCACACCACACCACCCCACACACCCACACCACCACACCCACACACCCACACCCACCCACACTCACACACCCCACCCCCACACCACACCCACACAACACCCACACCCCCACACACCACACCCCACACCTCACACCCACCCACCACACCACACACCCACACACTCACACCACACCCACACCCACACCCCACACCACCCCACACACTCACCTCACACTCCACCACACACCACACCACACACCACACCACTCACCACCCACACACTCACACCCCCACACCCCACACACCACCCCCCACCCACACACCCACACCCACCCACACACCCACACCCCACCCACACCACACACACCCACACCACCTCCACCCACACCACACCACCCCACCACCCACACACCCACACCCACTCACACCCCCCACACCACCACCCCACCCACACCCCCACACTCACACCCACACACCACACACCCACACCCACCCACACTCCACCCACACCACCCCACCCCACACCACACACACACACCACCACCCCACCACACCCACACCACACTCACACACCACACACCCCACACCACCCACACACCACCCCCACACACTCACACACCACACTCACACACTCACACCCCACACCCACACCTCCACACACTCACACACCCCCACACCACACACCCCACACACACCCACACACCACACACCACACACCACACACCCCCACACCTCCCCCACCCCACACCCACCTCACACACCACCACACCACACACCACCCCACACCACCCCACACCACCCACACACCCACACCCCCACCACACCCACACACCACACACTCACACACCCACACACCCACACCACACCCACACCTCACACACCTCCACACCACACCCCACCACCCCACCCACCACCACCCCACACCCCCCCACCCCACACACCACACACCCCCACACACTCACACACTCACACCACACCACCCCACACACTCACACCCCACACTCACACACCCCACACTCCCCACACACCCACTCACACCTCACACCCCACACCACACACCACACCACACCCACCCACACCCACACACCACACCCACCCACACCCCACCCACACACACACCACACTCACACACTCCACACACTCCACCCCCACACCCACACACTCCACCACACCCCACCCACACACCACACCACACACCACACACCACACACCACCCACACACCACCCACACCCACACACCCACACACCACACACCACCACACACTCACACCCCCACACCCACACCACCCCACACCCACACACCACACCCACCCACACCCACACACCACACCCCACACACCCCACACCCACCCACACCCCACACTCACACACTCACACCCACCCACACCACACACCCACCCCCACACACACACTCACACCACCCACACCACACACCTCACACACCACCCCACCCCACCACCACCACCCCCCACACACCACACACCCACACCCCCACACCCACACACTCACACCACACCTCACACACCACACACTCACACACCACACCCACCCACACCCACACACCCCACACTCACACACCACACCACACACCTCACACACCACACCCTCACACTCACCACCCCACACCCCACACCACACACCACCACACACACTCCACACACTCACACCACACACCCACCACACCCCACCCACACTCACACACCTCACCCCACACCCACACACTCCACACACCCACCCACACACCACACCCACACCACACACCACACACTCACACACCCCCACACACCACACCCACCCCCACCCACACTCACACACCACCCCACACCCCACCCACC
Source organism: Vesta saturnalis (assembly GCA_036346205.1). Taxonomy (NCBI): domain Eukaryota; kingdom Metazoa; phylum Arthropoda; class Insecta; order Coleoptera; family Lampyridae; genus Vesta; species Vesta saturnalis. The sequence goes on along the minus strand of JARFJB010001805.1, from coordinate 350,563 downwards.
ACACACCCACACCCACCCCCCACACACCCCCACCCACCCCACACACTCACACCCACACACCACACACACCCACACCCCACACACTCACACCCACCCCCCACACCCACCACCCCACCACACACACCCCCACACCCCACCACACCCCACCCCCCCCACACCCACCACACCACCCACACACCACACACCCACACACCCCACCCACACCCACACCCACACACTCACACACCCACACACACCACACCCCACACCCACACCACCCACACACCACACACCACACACCACACCACACACCCCACACCCCACACCACACCACCTCCACACCCCCCACACACTCACACACTCACCACCACACACACACCACACCCCACCCCACACCACACACACACCACACCCACACACACACACCACACCCACACCTCACACACCACACCCCACCCACACTCACACACCTCCCACACACTCACACACCTCACACCCCACACCCACACACACTCCACACCCACACACCACACACCACACCCCACACCACCACACACCCACACACCCACACCCCACCACACCACACCCCCACACACCCCACACACCACACCACCACACCCACACACCACCCACCACACACCCACACTCCACACCACACCCCACACACCCACACCCACCTCACCCCACACCCACCACACCACACCCCACACCCACACACCACACACCACACACCACACACCCCACCCACACCCACACACTCACACACCACACCACCACCACACCTCACACCCACCCACACACCACACCTCCACACTCACACACTCACACCCCACACACTCACACACCACACACTCACACCACCCTCCACCCACCACCTCCACACACCCACCCACACCCACACACTCACACACCCACACTCACACACCCACACACTCCACCCACACTCACACCACCACACCCACACACCCCACACCTCACACACTCACACCACCCCACCACACTCACACACTCCCACCCACACCCCACACCCCACCCACACCCCACCCACACCCACACCCACCCACCACACACACACACCCACCCACACACCACACCCCACCCACCCACACCCACCCACACACTCACACACCTCACACCACACACCCACACACCACACCACCTCACACTCACACCCACACACTCACACCCACACCCACACACCCCACACATCACACACCACCCACACCCACACACCACACACCACACCCACACACCCCACCCCCCACACCTCCACACCTCCACCACACTCACACACCCACACACTCACACACCCACACACCCACACCACACCCACCCACACCTCACACACCCCCACACTCACACACCCACCACACACCCACACCACACACCACACACCCACACCCACCCACACCCACACCACACCCCCACACACCCCCACACACTCACACACCACACACCTCCACACACTCACACCCACACCCACACACTCCACACCTCACACACCACACACTCACACCTCCACCCACCCACACACCCACACACTCACACCCACCCACACCCCACCTCACACACCACACACCACACACCCCACACACACCCCACACACCACCCACACCTCCACACCCCCTCACACCCCACTCACCCACACCCACACCACCCACACACCCACCTCCACACCACACCCACACCACACCACACACCACACCCACACACCCCACACCCACACTCCACCCCACACCTCACACACCCTCACACCCACACACCCACACCCACACCACCCACCACCCACCCACACACACCCACCCCACCACACCACACACCACACCACACACCCCACACCACCACACACTCCACACCCACACACCCACCCACCCACACACCACACACCCCCACCCACACCCACCCACACTCACCCACACCACACCCACACCACACCCCCACACCACACCCCACACCCACCCCCACCACACACCCACACCCACACCCACACCCACCTCCACACTCCCACCCACACCACACACTCCACCACACCCACACTCACACACCACACACTCACACCCCCACCACACACCTCCCCCCACCCCCACACCCACACCCACACCCACTCACCCACACCACACCCACCCACACCCCACACCCACACACCACACACCACACACCCCACACCACCCACCCACACTCACACCCACCCACACCACACACCACACTCCCACACCACCACACTCCACACACCCACACCACCCCCACACACTCCCACACACCCACCCCCACCCACACACCACCACACTCACACACCCACCACACACCACACCCCACCACCCACACCCACACTCACACCCCACACACCCCACCACCACCCCACACACTCACACACCCACACCCACACTCACACACCCACACTCACACACCACACCCCCACCCCACCACACCCACTCCACACCCACCCACACACCCCACCACACCCACCCACACCCCACACCCACACTCCACACACCCCCTCACACACCACACACCCCACCCACACCCCACACCACACACTCACACACCCCCACCACTCACACCCACCTCACCCCACACCACCCACACCCACACTCCACCCACACCCCACACTCACACCCACACCCACACACTCACACCACCTCACACCCCACCTCACACACCCCACACACCTCACACACCCACACACCACACACCACACTCACACCTCCACACCCCACCCACACCCACACCTCACACACCCCACACACCACACCTCCACACACCACACACTCCACACTCACACCTCACACCCCCCACACCCACCCACACCCACACACCCCACACACTCCACACCACACCCCACCACACCACACCCCCACACTCACACCCACACACTCACACCCCACACCACCACACCCACCTCACACACCCACCCCACCCACACTCACACACCCACCACACCCACCCACACCCACACCACCCCACACCACCCCCACCCCACACTCCCCCCACCCCCACCCACACCACACCCACACACCCCACACACCCACCCACACCCCACCCACACCCCACCACCTCACCCCACACTCCACACCCCACACTCCACCACACACACCACACACCACACACACACCCCCACACCCCACCACCACACTCCACACACCCACACTCCACACCCCACCCACACCTCCACACCCCCACACCACCCTCACACACCACACACCCACACCTCACACACACACCCCACACACCACACACCACACCCACCCCACCCACACACACACCACACCACACACCACCACCACACACCTCCACACCCCACCACCCACACCCCCACACACCACACCCACCTCACACCACCCACACCACACCCACCACCACACTCCACACACCACACCCACCCCACCACCCCCCCACCCACACCCCCACACACACACCCACCCACACCCCACCCCACACACACACTCCCCACCCACCCCCACACCACACTCACACACTCACCCCACCCACCCACACACCACACACCCACACCCACCTCCCCACACCCACACTCCACCCCACCCACACCCCACCCACACACCACACACCACACCACCCCACCCACACACCCACCCACACCACACCCACACCCCCCACACCTCCACCCCACCCCCCACCACACTCACCACACCACACCCACCCCACACCACACACCACACACCACACCCACACCCCCACCCCACACACTCACACACTCACACCACCCACCACCCCACACCCACCCCACCTCACACACCCCACACCCACACCCACACCCCACCCCACCCACACCCACCCACACCACACACCACACCCACACACCCACACTCCACACCCACCACACTCACACACCTCACACCCACACACCCACACCTCCACCCCACCCACCCCACCCACACCCCACCCCACACCCACACACACACCCACACCACACACCCACCCACCCCACACCCACACACCACCCCACCACCCACACACCACACCCACCACACACCCACCCCACACCCACCCTCACACCCACACCCCCCACCCCACCACACCACACCCACACCACACACCACACCCCCACCCACCCACCCACACACCACACTCACCTCACACACCACACACCACACCCACACCCACACACCACACACCACACCCACACCCACCACACACCCCCACACCCACCCTCCACACACCCACACACACCCCCCACCCACACCACACACCCACACACCACCACCACACCCACCCACCCCCACACCCACACCCACCACACCCCACACCCACACCACACTCACACCCACACACCACCTCCCACACCACACACCCACACACACCCCACCACACCCCACACACCCACACCTCCACACACACCCACCACACACCCACACACCTCACACTCCACACACCACACACCCACACCTCCCACCTCACCCACACCCACTCACACACCACACCCACCACTCCCACACACCACACACCACACCCCACACACCACACACTCACACCCCCTCACACCACACCCACCCACCACCACACCACACACTCCACCACCACCCACACCACACACCACACCACACCCACCACCACCACCACACCACACCACTCCCACACACCCACACCACACCACACCACCCACTCACACACACCACACCACACCACACCAAACCACCATAACCACACCCCCACCACACCACCACCACATCCCCCCACACCCAAACATCACAACACACAAACACACAAAAACACCCACCAACCACCAAATAACAACCACAAACACACACCCACACACCAATCCCCACTCACAATAACACAACCAATTACAACACAACACCATTCACCCATTAATTTATAACACAAAACCAAAAAAACACCACAAACATAAAACCCCAAAGTTTACCCAAAAAACACAACCACAAACAAAATAAATAACACCACAAAAAACCCCCAAACCCACAATTTTCACAAAAAAATAAATAACACACATTAAAAAATTACACCAACCAAAAAAATTTAAACAAATATTAACATTTTGGTTTTAAAAACACACCAATTAACACCACAAACCCAATTGAAACACAAAAAAAATTATTCACACTCACCCAACACACTCACAAAACACAAACAAATTAAACCAATTATTATAAATTTTTTAACCTAATTTTTGAAAAAACATAAAATTTATAATTAAAACAACATTTCAAACAATTAACACCACCAAAAGGCTAACACCAAACAAAAATTCCACTCAAAACTCCCACAAAAAATTTCCAAACCGACAAAAAACAAACAATTTTTGAACAACCACAAACTCCCTCAAAAACCAATAATTTTCACTTGGAACGTTTCACCAAATTTAATGGTATAACCACATTTTTCAATTTTGGTTTCCTCCAGGAATTTTTGACACCAAAAAAAAACTCAATTCCTATTGTGCTCCAAACACCATTATTTTAAAATTTTTACCCTTCTTACAAAAACACAAACGTCCTCAAACACATCAATTAAATAAACTTAGTTCAACCCACAAACATAAGTTTTTTTTTCCCCCCTTTTTGAAATGGAACCAAACCACTGAGTAAAAGATTGGTTGGAAATTACTTAAAATTTTTGTAAATAACAAAATTTTATTTTAAACTTTTGGTTCCAAGAATTTCACGACGTTAATTTGCTGAAATTATGTTTTGATTAATAAATGTGTTAATGACACTTATTAACATCCTTAATTAAAAACCCAAATAAAACCATTCTAAAAAGCTAATAAATTATCTTTTCACTTATAAATTTTAAAAAAATTGGATTTTTTGTTTTAAATTGCATTTTTCCAAATTGTTAATTATTTTTGTTTTAGAAAAATTTTTTAAACAATCCCATTTTCCCGATTTTTCTTTTCCAATTAATTTGAAACGAATAAAGATTTAATTGTTTTCCGTTTTTCAAAATTTGCCATTTATTTAAATTTAAAATTTATTTTTTATTCCATTACCATTCATTTCCTTTTAAACACCACCTGATTAAGTCAAATTTACAAACAAATAATTATAATTTCTGAACCATTTTTGCCAGTTTAAGTCTTTATTGACCTTAACAATTTAAATCCGAAAATAAATTTTTGTTAATGTCAAATTAATTAACAAATTTATAGAAATTTAAAACTCCGGTGTTTTTAACCCACAATGATACGTTTTTTATAAGAGTAACTCATGATTTTGCTGCTACTAAACAAACCTTAATATTTTTATGCTCACCATAAGATTTTAAATACACTGCTCAACATTTGAACTGGTACACTTATATAATATGCTGTAATAGGCGTTTGGCATGACTTCCAACATGATCAGGGCTGTGTTTCGGAATGCAAACAAATACCTATCGAATAACATTTGCGATTTAATTGTTGTTTGTTCTTATTATCTGTCATAAGTGCAGTTACTGAGCTCACGGAGGTTTATACCTTTATACAGTTTTAAGAGAATGTTTGCGAATTTCTCGAGTAAGTTTTAATTCAGAGTGGTTGACTGCGTTTTAGAGATACCATTAAGGGGTTTAAGTATTGAAGACATGAGCCAAGCTATGGGAATGCTTATGACTGGTGCATGCTAAGACTGTTGCTGCCCATTTCAATGTGAGCCACAATGTGATCAGAAGAGTTCGAATGCGTGGTAATGAAACTGGATCTGTCCAACATGGGCACGGCGGAGGACGAAATCGCAGTACAACAGTCAGGGAGGACCGCTTTATTACGATTCAGTGTCGAAGGAATAGATTTTCTAATGCAAGAACACTCCAAATTCAGTTATTGTTACTCAAGTATCCACTGAAACAGTAAGAAGAAGGCTCCATGCAGTAAATTTGAGGTCCAGATATTCTAAAAAATGTCCGTTGTTGACCAGAGATCACAAAAAAAGTAGGCTAGATTGGGCACACCAACATGCAAATTGGAATGTTGAAGATTGGCGTCGTTGTTTATCCAGTGACGAGACCAGAGTGCATCCCCATAGCGCAGATGGAAGAGTCAGAGTTTGGAGAAACAGAGGAGAACGCTATATAGAGAACCACGTGACTTACCATCAAGCTATGAAGGTGTGCAATTACCGTTTGGAAGGTATTCTGAGACTCGTCGTACTGAATTGGTTATGCTTGGTAATACTACAATGAATAGTGCCAGGTATCTTAATGAGGTACTATAACCGGTAGTATTGCCATTTGCCAATGAAATAGGCGATGGTTTCGTGTTTGTTGATGATAACGCGCGTCCTCATAGAACAAAGCAAATCAATGCATTTTTATTATGTAGTTACTTATAATAACTACTCTATCAAAAACAATAAAATTTCTCGATAATCTTGCCAAAACACACTTTGATTACATCAAAACACCGGCGGATTTCACAAGTTGCCAAGCAAATTTTTAGGTAGAAATTACTAAGCATTACTGTCCTACCTCATCGACTGTTCACAATCAAGTAAGAATTCCTAAGCTGACTGGTCCAATCTACCACATAAGACTTTTTGTAATTGCATTTTAATAATAATACGTGCACACAAAATATTGTGTGTAGTTAAGACAAAATTCGGTATGGAATGTTGGTTAGGACAAATATCTTTGTATTTAGTACGATTTTATAGGATGTGACAAACACACATGGTAGGGGGTTTATAAAAATAGAAAGGACGATTTTGTTTTGTAAATAGTTGGGGGACATGTCTGGGTCACCAAAAATGCATTTAGGACAAAATATCAAATTTTGTCAGTTAGGACGCTTCAGCTTAGCACGGCAGAGTAGTTATTATGGTTAGTCCACATTTTTGCAAATTAAATCATAATTAAATTACAGGATGAATTTTATATTCGTTTCGATTGTGATGTACAAAAGCAATTTGTTGTTTAAACGTTCCAATCAGGTTTACTTCTATAATACCTAAAAATTAAATTTAATAAATCAAAGTAAACTTATCTTATTCAGACTGGATTAGTTCAATACCAGTAGCTAAGGTATTTTGTGTTGCTATGTGAATATCATTTTAAAAGAATAAAGGTTCGTAAAAAAATTCCTAAGGATGAAAAATTTAATAATATATTATTAAAGTTAAAGAGTAGGTATGTAAAACGTTATGCTTGAGACATACGAAATTTTATAAAGTGAGCCAACTGATGTGGATCTAAATAATACATTGTTACATATACATATACTGTAATTAATATTCTTTGATATTTTTTTATCTCCAATATAATTTAAACGCTTTTTGTTACAACGCAAAAAAAAATAATACAAGGCAGAGAAAAACTAAAATAAGAAATTAATCTTATCCATAAAAGAATTATATACGACCAATGAAGAATATTAACAAAAACAGCAACGGTGTAGAAAAGTGAGAAAAAGTAAACATTATATCCTACTTGATTTAAAGAAAGATTTAAACGGTTGAGTCTCACTATCTAACTTGAAGGCGGCAGGCAGCCGTCCACCAGGTCTCCGTCAAAATATTATTCAATTCCAAAAGCATTGTATTTTCACACTATCCGTCTATCTGGCGGCTATGCGCCGGCTACCGGTGATCGGCATTGTAGAAAAGAATGTTTTGACGTATCGGAAATTGTTCGTGATGCTAAATGAGAATACATACATTTCGTCGGAGACCAGCAAACGGACATTATAGATGATGCAAAATGATGAATGTTTGTTTAATTTGAGGTATAAAGGCTACAGTGAATAACGTATTATATACAAACTCTTGAAAAAAGTCACTAAAAATTGTTTTAAGGATTGAGTTCATTCTAACATCAAAGTGTGTGCGAGAATTGTGCATTCTAATCCCGAAACAGAGAAAATGTTTTCTTATAATTGAAATATCGAGATCCACTATTAGCGGGTGCTTCTATCTGGACGTGTTTACCGTCATTGCCCCAAAACAATTGGGAAAATTCCATATTCTCCAAAAATCATCTGCAATTCTCTTCCAATCATTTTCTTTAGGTAGTGGTATTTGCTCCTTCAACATTTTACTGCTTATGGCATTGCAAACTTCTTTGATTATAGACTAAACTGTTGAATGGCCCATCTATAACTAAAAACTAAGGACCGCATCGTATCTCCTGTAGCTAAAAACCTGAAAAAAAAGACCCTGTGTTTGTAGAATTGGCAAACAAAATTTTTTAGAAAACGATTGTAAACAAAGATGGTTTAGTCTGAAAAACCAGTTGGGTAGAGCTCTGAAAACTAAAAAGATTGTCTCCTGGCAAGCGGAAATGAAGAAAACAACACGAAATACGAAGATGCGCTATTTTTTTACTCCCATATTTTCAAGAAAGAGGCGCAATATCCAATATTTCACAGGAAAATGAATCTGACGAGCTAACAGCTGTAGAGGATAATAAAAACGAAAATGAAAGATAACTAAGTTCACGTGAAGGATTATTACCCTCTGTATATTGTTTCCATATTAATTATTAATATTGTAAACATATTTTACTGGTCAAATAAATAAATAAGTTGGGAACAGGGGTCAAGTACTGAATTATAGAATGGCTTTCACAATCTGAAAACCGTATTAAAATTTTCAAGCCTCCATCAGTACCAAACCGAAAAGAGCAAAAGCACCTCATTCTCAACCCGCCGTATCACTATCAATCGATTTAATGAAATATACTCGTATTATAGGCAAAAATGATCAACCAACTAGCACTAATGCAATAGACGCTTTTCTTGCTGGTATTGGCGAAAACAAAAACACAATTCTTCCTGTGTACCAACATATGGAAAAATAAAATATTCAATATTATATCTGATACAGAACTACAACTTTAAGCTCTAGCAAGGCCTAACCAACAGCCAAGTATGTATGATCGGTATCAACACCCAGTAACAAACCGAATACATAATCCTAATTACGTCGAAATGAGTGCTGCTAGCCCATTTCTTTGCTTGTTTTGCCTTCCTTGCTTTTATTTTAGACATTTCCTTCTCCTCGTCTTCTTCTTCAACTAACATAGCGATAACGGCTAATTCGGCAAGTGAGTAATTTTTAAGCACCGTAAAGAAAACGTGCTACGCGTCTAAGATTTGTGGATACACTGACCAACACTGACTGTCAGATGTTGCAAAGTGTAAATACAACATAAAATTGGCGGTCATCTGAGGGACGGTTGCCTACAGCTGTCAAGATAAATAGTGAGAATCAACCTTTAAGCGTCATGTAGCACCGTAGACGTTCTCTATTTTTTATTAGTCGTTCTTTATTATGTAGTTGTTATTTGGAGTACTTTTTTATCTACTGTTGTACTACGTTTTTAACTACTCAGAGGGTTTTCTATAAAAAGTTTCTAATAATCGATTAAGATATGAAACTGTAGTGTAACAGCACAATTATAAATTATTTTATTGTTTATACTTAATTATTAATTGTTTACACTTAACAAAGAATGATTATCACTTTTTGTGTTTGTATTGCATGTACATTTTCGTTTGCAAAAAGAATTCATGGTTATTTATGCCCAGTATTCAAAACCACTAAATGAGGCTTTAGCTCGAAATTTTCTTAATAGCAACAACCATAAATTTAATTTGACTGATTTATTTGCTGCCTTTTATACATTACGCCTTTATACAATGCATTGTATAAATAATAGGCGATCCACTACATATATTTTGCTTCACTCCAGTCATTTTACGTTTTATAAATACCGATATTATACACAGTTACCCAGTATTTGATAATTATAAGCTGTAAACAATTCAGCCGTTTATTTTTACTATTAGTTCTTTTTAGTTATCTATTTTTCATTCTTCTTATACTAAATAAATGCTAAAAACTTATTTGCTTCACTCTGCTTTTTTACACTGACAGATTAAAATTCTTAAAGTTACTTTAAAACTGTGTAATTAACATTTTATGAATACTGATGCTATACACACTTTATAGTGCCTGTGTATCTGTAAACAATTCATCCTTTTATTTTTACTATTAGTCCTTTTTAGTGATCTATTTTCATGCTTCTTATACTAAATAAATGGAAGATATAAAAAATCGTAAAAGCTCTTTTAAGAGCAACATTTTAACAAAATAAATTGTGTTATACGGAATGGTTTTCAATATCCAAATTTATTTTCTGAAATTTATGGTAAAGCATGATAAACCCTTGTAAACAAGTAAGTATATAATAGATATCTAATACAGTAATTAACTGTATACGTGAAGACTTTTAATTACAGCAATTAATGAAAAGCACGTTTTAAAAGGACGGCATTATCTAAACCCTGATGCTTTTAAAAGAGCATACAATTTGTGTAAACGTTAAACGTCCTCAATATGGCATTAACAGCTTTAAAATTAAAGGCATTACATAAGTTGAATCTACGTAAAAAAATAACTTTATCCCCAATTTTCATAAAAGTAATTGGTTATTTATAGGACTGTTATTTTTGCCACGGGAAAATACATACCCTCGAACAAACACCCTCACAAATAGCCTATTAAAAACACGGATAAAATTCGTAGAATATTTTTATTGAAACTTTTAATACTTTATTTATAGCTCAACAAAAGGAATTCAATGTGTTTTCTGCATTTAATAATACGTTTATTGTAATTTTTCTTTCGCTTTTCATTTCTATAAAGTTAGTAAACAAATTATTAAAGGATATTGCTTTTTCGTTACAGTATTAATAACTGCTTAGTTTTTAAAATAGCCACATTTTGATAACGTAGTATAAAACGTAAAATTAATAAGTATAGAATGGACATGTTTTTTATTCCAAGGGTAAAAGTAAAATTTTAATAGTGACAGCTTTCAGAAAAATAAAACACAAAGTGGAAATATAGTCTTCACTAACTTAATGGAGTAGATAATAAAACTCTAAAAATGTTGAAAATGCATGTTCCTTTTCAATATCAAAACTTTTGCATAGTTTACTGGAATGTTGAAGCATACAAAAGAATTCTTTGTGGAACGATACTATACAGTTAAAATCATTATTCTATTAAAAAAAAAAGTCATTAAACATAAAGAAAAATTATCGAATATCGACACAGAATTATTATTAAAAAAATTGATGCAATATGTATTAAACTTTTTTTATTATATAGAAAATATGTATCATAATTGGTTCTTCTAAGCAGTTGTTATTAGAGAGATTGTCATTACCGACGTCTCATACGTACATCAAACGCATAAAAATTTAGGTGGTTTTATTAAAATAAAGAATACATGAAATAGTAGATGCTACTGATCTCTTCTAGTGCTCAAGACAATGCGCCATTTGTCTTTCTCATTACGTATACGGGGTCAACTGTTTTAGTTTTCAATAGTTTCGATCTGGGTTTTCGCCATATGGTACCTTATATCTCTGCCAGGGAACAAATAAAATAATGTACGTATGCATTATAGTATACTTTACCATATAAAACCGTTTTTGCTTCTACAATAAAAATCACGATCAAGTAGTTTTCACAATTTTAATTTTGTTTTAATTTTACCATGTTTTTAGGAAAAATTTGTGCCTAAAAAATTCTCCCTTACGAAGAAACACGCCCTATGCAGATATATATATATATATATATATATATATATATATATATATATATAATATAGATATTAGAGCAAATTTGCAATTTTTTGATAAAAAAATCCAATATGGCTGATATCCGGTTTCGTAGTAAATGATACAGAAACTGGAAATTTAAATGGGACACCCTGTATATTTTTGCGTTTTGGACTCTGCGGCTTCAAATACGTACAACGCAATTATCAAATTTCAATTTGGACGCCATTTTAATTTTTTTAATTGATTTTTTTCGTTCATCCAAGGTGGTCATGAGTTGCTTCAAATTACTTATAACTTAACCAAAGTTATGTAAAATGTATTCATCTTGCCAATGATTTAATTTTATTCATTTAATTTAACACTAAAATCATAAAATGCAGTTTTTTTAAGCAACAATGTTTTATTTATAAAAAAAATAATGTGCCACCCCGTATTTAAAATAGCTCATGTAAATTCGAATTAAATGGTGTACATAACATTCACTTGTTTTCTTAAATAAAGTAAAATCATATGAAAATGTAAACTTTCACCATTAACACTCATAATAAAATACTTATCTTTTTTGGGATTTTTTAATGGTGTACTTTAAATTATACAATCTAAACGTTTCGATAACACTTACAGTTATCTTCGTCAGTAGTAATGTTTGATAAAAATTGTTAAAGATGTAGTAAACAATTTTGTCAAATTTGAAAAATTCAAACATAAACATAAGCCTGCTATTAATATAACAGTTTGAGAAACGTATAAGCCAACTATAAAATTGTTGTAAAGAATAACTAGGTCATTAAAATTAAATATTGTTAAACTGCCTCAAAGATGACAAACCAGAACACTCTCTACGACGAAAGCTAACAATGAAATTTGCCAGCCAAAAACACATTTAACAAAATTTAATCGAGTTATGATGTAAGTGTAAAGTTGTGAAAACTTCAATTTTAAAATGATAGAAGCATTCACAAATCCAAACATTACATCAAAAAATAACCCAGTTAAATCTAACAAAGAGATATCTTTATCAATAATTGGAAGTGTTATTAACAATGAAAAACACAATGCAGAACGTTCTTTGTAATTTTTAATTTCAATTTAATTTCAACTACTTATGTTAAATTATAGTGCTGTGGAAATTTAACATATAATTGGTAAAGCATTTGCTTCAAGGTCTAGGAAAAACACAGCAAAAACCTAGACATACCAAAAGTTGAAAACAAATTAAAATCAAGGCGTATCATTATGCTCTTTTTTAATTATAAGATGCCAAAACCTATTTAAACGGAGATTTTCTTCTTGTCTATTAAAATTATTCGGTGTTTATATATTTCAATAGCTTCACGTTGCAAACGAACATAATAATGGGTTTGTCTTGACAATATTTTCATATTGTCAAATTGAATGTCATGATTTAGATTATTCAGGGCATGGTCAGCCACAGCAGACCTCTCTGGTTGACCCAATCTACAAAATCTCATATGTTCTTTGCGTCTTGTATCAAAGCTACGTTTTGTGGTCCCGATGTATACTTTTCCACATGAACAAGATAACTTATACACTCCGGAAGATGATAAAGGGTTTGACACATCTTTAGGTGATCTTAAATGTTCTTTAATTTTTCTTGTAGGTTTAAAAATAGTCCTAATGCCATATTTGATTAGGATTTTTCAATTCTATTTGTAACATTAGCTATAAAAGGAAGAAAAGCAGTACCAACATTAAGAACTGGTTTTTCTTTAAGGTTACGCCTAGAAGGTGTAATAACATTATTAATATCTGTAAGTGAATATCCATTATCTTGTAAGGATTTTCTTAAATATTTATATTCATCATTCAAAAATTCAGGGTCACAAATTCGTTTTGCTCGATCTACTAAAGATTTAATTACACTAATTTTTGACGTGGATGGTGGTTGGATAATTTATGAAGGTATCTATCAGTGTGTGTCGGCTTTCTGTAAACCTTAAAAGATAGTGAATTATTATTTTTAGATATTAATATGTCAAGAAATGGTAAACTTCCATTAGTTTCTTTTTCCATGGTAAACTGAATACTAGGATGTATACCATTTATAAAAACCAAAAACTCATGCAGTGCTTCTTCTCCATGTCTCCAAATAACAAATGTGTCATCTACATATCTATACCAAACTGAAGGTTTTTAGGTGTATTTTGTAACGTTAATGTTTCAAATTTTTCCATATAAAATTAGCTATAACAGGACTAAGGGGACTACCCATTGCTACACCTTCAATCTGTTCATAAAATTTACTATTCCACTGAAAATAAGTTGTAGTAAGACAGTGCTGAAAAGAATGGTTATGTCCTTTGGAAAAGATGATCTATGTATTCAATAGTTTCTTTTAGAGGTACTTTTGTAAAAGTGAAATAACATCAAAACTAACCATTATATCACCCTCTTCAATTTTGAAACTATGCATTTTTTCAACAAAGTCGGCAGAATTTTTAATGTAATGGGGTGTTTTTCCTATATGAGGTTGTAATAACAATGTAAGATGTTTTGCAAGGTGATATGTAGGAGAACCAATTGCACTAACAATAGGCCTTAAAGGAATATTAGGTTTATGAATTTTGGTAAACCATATAGTTTTGGTGAAATAGCTTCAGAGTTAGATAGTTTCTTCTTTATTTCTTCAGGAATAGATGATAATTTAATCAGCTCTTTAGTTTTTAAAAGAAACTTTTTGTTGGATCTTTTGGTATTTCACGATAAGTTTCTGGTCCCAACAATTGTTCTATCTTAGTGTTATAATCGTTCATATTTAATATAACAGTTGCATTACCTTTATCTGATTTTAATATTATAATACTTTCATTGCGTTTAAGATCAAGTAAAGCATGTCGTTGACGAAAGGATAAGTTGCTCTTTGGAGGTTTTGTTTTACGTAATATGTTAACGGTGTTATATCTAACTTCATTAGCAGCATCAAAAGGTAATAATCTAATGGAGTTTTCGATGTTGGAAATTATATCTTCAAAAGGTATTACTCTTGGTGTTATCGCAAAATTTCCTCCTTTAGAAAGCGCTTCAATAGCATAATCTGAAACAACATTATCAGAAAGGTTTATAACTGTTTTTCTACAATCAATAGATGGTCTATTATTTTGTTGTTTGTATATATATATATATATATATATATATATATATATATATATATATACGTTTCTCAAACTGTTATATTAATAGCAGGCTTATGTTTATGTTTGAATTTTCAAATTTGACAAAATTGTTTACTACATCTTTAACAATTTTTATCAAACATTACTACTGACGAAGATAACTGTAAGTGTTATCGAAACGTTTAGATTGTATAGTTTAAAGTACACCATTAAAAAATCCCAAAAAAGATAAGTATTTTATTAAAAGTAAAATCATGTACTATTATTTAATTTCCATAAACACAAAGTGCTCCTGAAGCCGCCCCTGTCGAAATATCAAAGAAAAACAGTTGATAATGTCTTTAATAACAAAACTGACAAATCTCTGTAGAGTGTACCCTGCCAATAAAATGTTTATACAGATTTTCCAACTTTTTTTGTAATTATAGAACAAAATTTACATAAAATTTGTTTGAACATTTTAGTAATAATTTATTTTTATCCATTTTTTACGTTAAAATCAGTAAATGCACTAACTTTGTATTTTTTTCTTCAAAATCTTTCATTTCTGCTTGGGTAACATTTTTTTTCTGTTGGTTTAATAGGAATTTTTTCGGGGAAAATTAATCACGTATGCTTTGACTTTAATGAACTGTCAACAATAAAAATATAATAAGTGCGTTTGACAGCTGCACGGGCGTAATACCCGTGGTTATTAATAGTGTTATTTTTACCTCGCTACAAAAAATAATATTTTGCTATTTATTATATATTTATATTATATATTTACTATATATTATGCTATCCATTACAAAAATTTAATACTCAATTCGATTGTCTTAATATTCTGGATTCCTATTGAGTTGACTTCTTTCTGTATTTACATATTCAATATTTGTATAAGCTTTTAATATCGATAATCTTCAGTAATACAAGTATATCAAACGTTATACTCATTTAATTAAATCCAAAATCCAAACGAGAATGCACCAATACGTTGGTTACAATACGTATATAGAAATCAAACCTATAATTTAACATAATATTCTTAAAACTAACATGTAACAATAAAATCTTTATCGGAATTAAACGGATAGTTTTCCGGTTAATAGGGATGTCCAAATTTAAAGTTAAAGAAAATCAAAAGCATAAACGTTTTATTTATTTACACAATCAAAAGTTTCTTATTTGTTACTTTCGTTGAAAGCGGATGACGTAACCCTGCGTTTCTTGGATAGGTGAAGAGGCTTCAAATAGGTTATTGGACTACTCCTCCGATGATCCAATTCCTGGCGCCACGTTCTCTTTGTTATTTGCAATATTTTGTTTTGATCTTTGTGGTGGATTAACTGTCATCAAGTTTCTTCCCACAGTTTAATGATTTTTGTAACTAATTGCTTGATATATTTACAATTGTCAATGATTACTTTAATTGTTTAATTTTACTGCGAATGGCATGCAATACGAACTGCAACGCCCAATCGTACTACACATCATTAAAAGTTCGAGTTATTATTCTTTATACTTTGATTTACCAATTTGGATCGATTACTTTCTTTTATATTTATTGTTGACTATTTAAACACAATTGATTACGGCTCTGATACTTACAAAACGCGTTATTTTATATTATTACGTCACCCTTAACACGAATCTTAAATTATGGTGTAATACATTTTATTATCACCAACTTGACAATACCTGCACTTTTATTGTTTACTGTAGCCTTTCATTATTTTAATAAGCAAGGTATTTTTCTACTTCTTCCCTATTACACTGCTAATTAGATTTTATTTGTAATTTCACAATATATAGGGCCGCCTGACAATGTAATGGTCACTCGTCCTGCGGCATCGATCAACCAACAACAACGAACTCTAATGAAAAACTGACAGCTACTTTGACAGTGTCTCATCCCTTTCAACGCATCAATGCACTTGCAACTGCCGCGTACTTTCGAAAATAATGAAGAAGTACGGCTGAAGTGTAAGAATCGTCATGCATGTTCGCAAAACGTCTTTCACACATGTCATCTAATTTGAATTGACTGGCAGTGTTTTGTTGTGAACTTGATTGACCGGTTCTTTAATGTTTTCATCGATATTCAATTAATAATTAGTGGTGATTTTTCTTCAGTTATTAATAGTTTGTATGCGCCAAGCCGTAGTGTACAGGAAACTATACGTTTTTATGGTTTACAGCTTATATGAAGAGATTAATCACTCTGTTATGGGCTAAATGTCCGCTAGTACATTAGACTGCACAGTTAACGTGTATATTTCCCACGTAACTCATTGAAGCTCATCAAACTGTCACAAATCGGTAGTTATACTTCTGAAAATTACACGCACGTGAAACCCCAATGAGGCAACAGTTCGAATACTAGACTAAGCTCCAAGTATTGTTACTCTAATACAGGAAAATCGATTCACATATGTTAGTTGTGTTGGATTCCTACAACTTTGTTTGTAGAGAAACGTTTCATAAACACCTCCATATGCTTGCGTACAAAATCCGAAAGAAATCTGCTTACCATCATAGGCCAGAAATAAATGCTACATTTAGGAGTATGATATTCTGTTTTAGGTCTTAGTTTTTTTGGTATCATCTGAGATCTGCTTCTTATGTATTGAATAGTGATCTTTTGTTCACCTTCAGGTACACTTTCGTTTAGCTGATGCGGGAGCCTTTCAAATAACACCCATATTTATTGTTTCTATTATAAGCTGGCATGAACACCGTTGTAAAATATGGTCTATATAAGATGGTAATATAAACCTTTTACGCGTAGTAAAAATGCCTACTCAACTTGTTCACACTTTTTCCTATTGAAATTCACTACTCATATTGCAAACCTACTCACCCTAAATTGAATTAAGGTACAAATTGACTACAAAGTTTCTTCGTCACAAACACCTAGAGAATTCCACATAATATATTGTTCAATTATTAATCAACTTTACTTAAAATTTACAAAAACTTACTTAAAGGACGTACTCTCAATCAAAAATATTTAACAGCAACGTTTACTTTAAATAAAATGATTTAAACCAATGAAAAAATAAGCACGTTGAGACACGTTTCAATGATAGGCCCCGCTCTCCTTTCTACTAGCTCCAAATTATCTTATCTGTCTCTGATCTTATGTATCAGTGTTCCGTTACTCTACAATTTCCTATTTAATTTTTTTTAATCCCTACAAAACTTACAAGACCATAAATCAAATAAGATAAAGATGTAAGCCTATCCACATTGACAATTACACTATGTCTCTAACCACCATAAAATCACAAGAATAGCAGTTACAAGATACATATTCGACGCACTATCAAAATCTGCAAATACGAATGCTAAATCTAGAACTAATGAAGTAGCAGGCAGTGAAAAGCACAGAGCAGAGAAGTAATCACACAGATCTAGTCACACAACAAAGATCAACAAACCGAGAACTGAGTGTAGACCACAAAGAGAATAGATACTAAAAACGGTCGAACATCTAAGAATAAGACTGGGAGCCGAAGGGTCAATCTGTACATTTTTAACTCTAGGAACTTACGCGTAGGTCAAACAGATGATGTATAATGGAATCGAAATACCTGCCGTCAATAACTTACCATTACCAAGTCCACGCACAGAATCTATATTGACCATTTATTTATGTACTTATGCATATTTGCAATAATTATTGAATATCCGAAAATAGATAGTTTAAATTAACATTTTTTGTGATATTGAAACTAGAATGTCGACTAGGTAGCATTCTTTTGTTATTTGTTATTGTGATAACACTGATAAACTCCTACTCGTACGCTGATGACATCTCTCTTTAGTTTCCGATTCGGGCAATACCCTACTTGAAACGAAATGTGCTATGTCAGTAACAAATATTGCTAACTATAAAAATGATATTGGACTGTACTTCAATACGGAAAAGACTTTACTTACACAGTTCCACAACCCTCAAAAGAAAACCAGTAGGTTAAATATCTTTGTTAAGGGCAATTTCATACTGGGTAGCTCTTCCTGCCCTAAATTTCTTGGTATTTATCTAGATAGTACTCTATCATTCCATCTACATTGTGACAGGTTGGCCTCTAAATTTAGTACTATATCATACGCTTTAGGCATCTTCAAAACGTTTTGGATACAAAACTAATCTCTATTTACCACGCGCAAATTGATAGTCGATTACGTTATACTATATGTCTGTGGGGAAATTCTTCTTATGTCAAATCAGTTTTTATAGCCCAAAAACGGATTGTACGAATAATGGCAAACGTTTGTAGTATAGAATCTGGTCGAAATATTTAAAAATTTTCGCGTATTGACATTATATATATATATATATATATATATATATATATATATATATATATATATATATATATATATATATATATATATATATATATATATATATATAATATATAGGTATCTTGTATGTTTTTAAACGCAAGAAAGAATACACCTGCAGTAAAGATATTCATTGCTTCAGTACTAGAAATAAAAATAAGTAATACGTTCTTTTTGCAAGATGTAAATCCACTCTTAGAGCGCCTAGTGTAATGGGACTTAAAATTTTCAATTGTTTGCCTGATAGCATGAAAACCATACAAAATGAAAAATGTTTTAAATACTCATTAAGATGTTTATCAATTGAAGATACATTTTATAATTTAGATGATTTCTTCAGATACACTGACACTATCTAGCAACAGTTTCTATAATTTATATTGGTTTTGTATATTTATTTTTTTTGTGTCTGAGATATATACTTGTTTGCAGTATTATCATTGTTTTGTGACTTATGTTTATTTACACTTTACATGTTAATTGTATGCATGACAATGTCTATATCTATATTATGACTTCGGATTCATGGCTTAGAGTTTTAACTAAGTTTAAAAATATTATGGACACACATTAATTGTGCAGATTTGCATCTTTTAGACAAGACCATTATAGTAACAATACTTAAACCTAGTTGAAACTACTGTCTGCGCATAACCATTGTACAGGGTGTCCCAAATTGGATAGTTTTGTAAGGTATCTCGAAAACTAGAAGAGTTAGAAAAAAAGTAGTTAAGATGTCATGACTTATTTTTTGATTAAACTAACCATGGTTCAATCAGATCTTCAGTAGGTTGTTTCATTTTCAAGCTACAGGGCGATTTTCGAAACTTGCCAAAAACTGCCTCTTCAAATATCTTTTTTATTTTAATAAATATCAAAAAAATGTAGAGGGACTTTTGATAGACAAACCAAAAGAGAGTCTAGTGCAGTGCACTATATTTTTTTAAAGGGTCCAGGTAAGTAGATATGACATAAATTTGTTTTTTTTTAATGGGACACCCTGTATATTTTGGGTCAGTTCGTTTCCATTTTTAATCCTCTTTCACCTAATATAACATATGACAGATATATTTCTTATAGTTTATGCTACAGGGTAAATTATGTGTCGCGTATATCAATGGGACACCCTGTACATGCAAGCCTAATATATCAAATTCATTTTTCAATGTAAAATCCCGTAAAAATCATACAGGTTCTAAGTTATCGCGCTTATCAATTTTAAAAATGAGTTTTGCCTTTTGTATCTCTCGCTGTCTTGTTATACGTGAACCAGTCAGTTGTCATTTTTATCAATAATTTACGAGCTGTTGTTATTAGTGGTGTATCATCGGGAGCCTCCTTCCACCAGAAGTAGCCAGTACTACCAAGTAAATGTAAGCGTTTTGTTTTTTTTCTTAGTTCTGTATGATAACAGAATTGACAATTTTTAAAGTATATAATTCAAATATACAGTCCACTACTAGAACAAAATTTTGATCAATCTCTTGCACAAACATTTTTTGATCCATCGGCCGGATTATACGTTTGAAATTTAAAAATTGTATCGTTTAAATATATAACAACAAAACGAATTCCGCATTAGTTTCTCTTTTCTATCATTTTATTCTAAATGATTCAACCTTGGCCTTCGCGTAAGTAGAAATATACGATAAATATTGGTTTATTGTTGCACTTGGAGTTTTATCATAATTTATAATATTATTGTGAATTGTAATACTTCGTGGTTACATGATTTGACAAAATAAAAGTATAATTTTACAATTCTAAGAGCATTAGCTATACCTACAGCGTTGGATACTTTTGTTCGTAAAAAAAAACGCTATCTCTATTATATATCTTTGTCGGTGAAATCTTAGTGTAATTAATTATGGAAGCTGTAAAAAGTTTTGCTCAACAGAGAAAGGTAGCTATTTCGCGTATAACCGAAATTCATGCTTTGGCAATGAGAGCATTAGATTATTCTGAATTTAAGAATCTGCATAATGAAATTATCGGCTTTAGCGATGACGATGATTTTGAAACCCAAGACGCAATAAGAAAGGAAACAGATACGTTTTATTTCAAAATAAAAGAAATTTTTTCCAAACTGTTTGTAACCAATTTAGTTGTTCCAGTTTGTCGCTAATCGTGTCAGTCATATACAGGGAAAAATCCCATATGTTCGATGGCATCATATCATATCAACGGAAAATCCTGTAGATTGTGGAAGTCGAGGACTAACCCCCAAGAAGCTCATTGAACATCCGTTGGGATTTAAGGGACCTCTGCCTTGTTCTGAACCTTTCTGAGTTTAGTTGTCCGAACTCGAGAAGCCCAGAAGTAATACAGGAACAGCAAACTGTGTTTTAAATACCAATATCAGTGACAATTTCGTAGATACCTTGTTAGATGGATTTTCATCTTTGGGAAAAATTCAACGCCTTCTTGGTTATGTCCTTAGATTTATTCACAACTCAAAACCCAATTTGTCTAAATTAACTAGTTGTTTATCAGGTTATCAGGCTATTTTCTAAATCTGGAACCACTAAATTCAGCTCCTGATGCCGGTTTGTCTAATCTAAAATTAAACTCTTTATCTCGTTGGCAACTAATTCAGCGGCTCAACCGAGATTTTTGGAATCGTTGGTCAACCGAATATCTCCACTCTAATGCAAAGATCTAAATGGAACGAGTCGGGCTCGGAAATTAAACTAAATACCCTAGTTCTAATTAAAAATGAAAATAAACCCCCTTTACAATGGGCTCTTGGTAGAATTGTGGAATTACACACCGGTCGTGGTGAACATGCTAGAGTTGTTACTGTTAAAACGGAGAACGGTTTATTGAAACGTCCGATTGTTAAGTTATGTCCATTACCAGACCAAAATTTAAAATAAACTATTTCAAAAATTATTACTCTCTTAGAGAACTAATTTTTATTTTTTGTTTTGTTGTTAATGATAATAAATTGAAATATTTAGAGTCTATACTACCTAATTAATTTAGTTTTATTCTTGTCTCATTTAGAAGTATATTTCGATTTCTTTTGAATTTAAAACTTTCGGTTTTGGTGGGCGGAAAATGTACATGCAAGCCTAAAATATTAAATTCATTTTTCAATGTAAAATCCAATAAAAATCATACAGGTTCTAAGTTATCGCGCTTATCAATTTTAAAAATGAGTTTTCTTTTTGTATCTCTCGCTGTCTTGTACGTGAACCAGTCAGTTATCATTTTTATCAATAATTTACGAGCTGTTGTTATTAATGGTGTATCGACGGGGGCCCCCTTCCACCAGAAGTAGCCTGTACTACCAAGTAAAGGTAAGCGCTTTGTTTTTTTTCTTAGTTCTGTATGATAACAGATTTGACAATTTTTAAAGTATATAATTCAAATATACAGTCCACTATTAAAACAATATTTTTTATCAATCTCTTGCACAAACAACCATTTAACGGATTTGAAAGAGATTAGTATCAAAATAAAACCTGTTTACCTCCACATTGTTATAACAGAAAAATGCTTTAATAGATTTTAATAATATGACGTCATACAAGTGCACCCGTTATAGCGCGAAAATTTAAACAAAACAAAAACAGATTTGACAATAAGCATGCAAAAAATTTTTTTTTGTTTCCTTGTTTAATTTACAATATTCTTAATATTTCAAAACTGTTTTTTAAACATTGTCAAGTACCCTATTCAATCATTATACACTGTGTCCTTAAAGTATGGAACAAATTAATTTTTAGCTAAACAGACCATTTCAAGAAATAATCCTGAAACACGTCGATTTTTGATTTTAATTTACCGTATTTTAAAATAATAATCTAATATACAGGGTGAATTACTTTCGAGTAATGACGTCACCGCCATTTTTTTTAAATGGAACACCCCCATTTTGTTTCAATTTTCGGATTGCTCTAGCTGAGCTGATTCCAAAAATGTATCACATGTTGATTCCAATTGGTACAGGGTGGACAAAAATAGTTTTGTGTGTGCTCATAAAGTAACGCATAACATTCTTTATTAGTTAAATTAACAATATTATCAAAAATACTTGTTGTCTAGCGGCAATTGGTTTAATGTAGTTTGTAATGTTTTGTTACATTATTAGATTAATAAAAATGAGCTGTTTTCAAACATGTTTGGTACATGTGGTCTAGCAGACAGAATATGAAAGAAATGAATTCTTATCAATTTAAAAAAAAAAACCTTGTCGTCTAGTTTTTTGTGAAATGTCATTATTTGTTTAGTAATTTACTGATGTTTAGTGACAGTTTAGTACTACAATATTTATGGTATTCGTGAATGTTTTAATTATTGCTTGGATTTAATTTAAAGTAGAAATGAACTTAAGTGTAAAACAAAAAATTAATTTGTTCCATACTTTACGGACACAGTGTATGTACATCAGTGTGGGTAGTTCACTATTTAAAAACATAAAAATTTAAAATGAAATAAATTTATATCAAGCTTTGACCATTCAAGAAAAAAATTTTGAATTACGTTAAATTGAAACCCCTAGGTAAGTTGTTACATCAAAAGGAAGCTTTTATGGAAACTGAATCAAGATTAAATTGTGCATTGGGTATAAATTTCCTTATTGCACTTGTTTATAGGATGTCAAAATTGTCCTCGTATTGGAAGAGTATTCCTTATTCATAGCGTTATTATGTGTTTTATAACTTGTAAGTTTCTTTGTTTGCAAGCAACCTTTATACTTATTTTAAAGACATTGCGATTATTGATCCAAGCGTTTCCAATTGTTAAAATGATAAAAAAAAAACAGTAATAAAATACCTGATAGCATGCAATTTCATATTCCCACTCTGGTAATTCTTATAACAAATCAGCTGTACGATAAATTTACACTATGATAAATTACTGCCACACTAACTGGTTATGTATGTACGCGGAACTTTAACAATAGAGTAAGTAATTAACTAAACTTACGTTAAAGGTCATATAACACATACTACGTGAATATAGTAGATTGTGTTTAGTTGAATATGAAATAAGCTTATATTGCAGTACTATATTATACACCAGTTAATTAATAAAATAAAGATTTTTAAGGTATTTACTAATGTAAAATCATGGAAAATAACTTGCTGAATGTGCTAAAGTGTTAACTGACAAATTGCTAAGCTGTTGATCACTCAGTTTTGTCCTACTCTTCAGTCGTCCAAACTTTAAAGCTAACAAATTTTGTCTTCTTAGTTCTTAATTATACAAAATATGCTTAAAGTTTTAGTAAGCTCACATTTATTTTAGTGAGAAATCATTAATGGCGCGGTTGCGCGAAATTACACTACCATCATTTTGATCGCCGGTTAAACTTATATCAAGTTTTAATGTAAAAGCTCCGATATTAATTTTAAGTTTCGTTACCGAAAAAAAAATGCTTAGGCTTGTTTATGTTTCTGTTTCCTATTACATGTTTATCTTCATTTTTCGAAAAGAACATTTTCTGGTTTTTTCCTTATAAGATCAATCACTGTTTTCATTCTTACTAGGTACTTGAAAATATCAAAACCGATGCCGTGCTTCTCTCAATCTCATATTTCTTGCTGCTAACGTCACTCAAACCCGAAAATAATGAAATATGATTGCGCTCATACACAGTCTGAAACTACAAGCATAATTAACACTTTTCCATTATTCAATTTGAATCGTCCTCAGGTATAATTTTTTTTCAAATGTAGCACATTTTAAAACACTTTTATACATTTCCATATTCATGTTAAAAAATCTATTACTGTTATTGATGAAGTTTAACTTGTTGATCAATACATTTGATAGGTTCTTTTATGTTGTGTTGATCAAATTTTGTTTGCGTACAACGATGTCATTAAAACTTAACCTTAAATGTCGTATTAAAAACCAACATAAACATCATGATAGGTTGTACAATTGGAAAACCTCGAATATGGTTTATTCATACGCTTTGACGCTTTTATTGCTCGGCACACATGGTGCCATATTATTTTATTTACATAACGCAAAGCGCTGTTTTATGCGGAATTAAGAAGCGTTATGGATGTCATATAATTAACGGTTAATTTTAATATACGGTGTATAGTTTTCATTTTTTATCATTACCTAATTTAAGGGAACAAAACTGTACAGTAACATTTCTTAAAACTTGTCCATCAAATTTCCAATATATAAAGTTACTTACATGAAAAACTAATAGGATAACGTATTCATTTTCGCTGTTTCATTTTTTATACTTTCTGTTTAAATATTCTTCATATTTTTTTGTGTTGAAAAAATCTGGTTTAAATTAATACGTATTTAATATATGTCATCCGTTTGCATAACTGATGAATGGATTATTTTCGAAGTAAACTTTTATTCATAGCTGCGTTGATAGTAGTATAGAATTAACCAAACTATGAAGAATTGGAAACATTTCTAAAAATCAGGGCCGTAACCAGGGGGGGTGTTTAGGGTGTTCAAGCACCCCCCGAAATGAGAAGCAAAAATTAAGTTGCTCACCGTATATCCTCAAAAAAGTTACGGTACCCGTTTGTAAGCTATAACACCTCCAAGAAACTGTAACCAGTCTAATTTTGCAGATGACGATATAGTAACTATCAAGGAAAATTATTACAATCACATAAACGGTGACAGTTTAGAAGCTGAAATTAGTCTTTGGCAGAATAAGTGGAAATCATATCCCCTAGATGATACGCCAAAAAATGCCATTGATATACTAAGTAATTATAACAATGAAATCTTCCCAAGTGTGTTCTTTCTCATTAAAGTCTTAGCGACTCTACCAGTAACTACAGCTACACCAAAACGATGTTTTTCATCACTAAGAAGATTAAAAAGTTACTTACGGAATTCAACTGGCCAAAATCGTTTAAATGGTCTAGCACTTATGAGTTATGAGTATTCACAGGAACATTACCATAGAAAATCAATGTGTTTTAGAAATACTTTCAAATAAATCAAAACGGTTGATTTTCCAATATAATAGTATATTAAGTTATTAGGAGTAAAGTTGGTAGTTTATGTGGCGAATCTGAATGTTTATTTAATAATTATTCAGCTGAGCCACATAAACTCACTTTTACTCTGAATAACATATACTATTTTATCTGCAAACGTAATCAGATAAATTAAAGATAATTGGTAAGGATCGAAAGAAAAGAGCAGGTAAAAGAATAAAATAATCAGGACGTTTTGCAAGTAATGAAACCATAACAACGCTCATTAAATAAGCAAATAGGTAAAAGTAAAAATGGCTCGACGCAAAAGTGAAACGTTTACCTGTGACATTTAGTCTTAAAAGTGTCACTTTTGTGACGTTTGCTGATAAATTATATTCTGTGTTCATGTACTATATTCGCTTTCTACTGTGTGTTTTTAAAATGTTTCGCAAATGAATCATTTGCATTTGGAAGTAAGTATATTCTGTCTTATTGTATTTTGTACAATAAATAAATAAATTTCTGTACAGTTTGTTATTAAAATTAGAACCAGAGTTAGTGGTTTTTTTAAGTTGGAAACCAGTAATACCATTGTTACATTTTCGAATATTTATATTATCAGTTTGGCTGAAAACCATATTCGACACTAAACACCCCCCGAAAAAAAACTTTGGCTACGGCTCTGCTAAAAATACACAGATAACTACTATCATTTTCAGAAGCAGTAAACTGAACCTAATATTGATAATTACTCTAATCTTAACTTATCTATAATTAAACTAAAAGTTTAATTTTATTCCTAGGTTATAATGGTACATAATGACGAATTACCGTAAATAAGTTTTAAGCCGCCTTAAAGGAGAAAATGACCGTTCCGCTGAATATACAGTCACTGCTATTGACTCAACAATTCGTAACACAATTTATGTATTGGGAAACACTGTAGATTTTGGGATCGAATTAAATAAAATAAGTCGGATATTTTCTTTTTTTCTGAAGTCTCTTCTTTTAAAAATACACAAAAGTGGAAAAATTCCGTTGAAAAGGAATTTTCCAAATCATCATTTCTTATTAATTAACGTTCGTGGCGAACATTCATTTAAAGAGAAGAGAAATGAAAATAAATGTCTGAAAAACATTTTCATATGTTAACACCTGTGGTTGGCTTTTAAGATAAATTTTCCATGATTTCATTCCAATTCTTACACAAACTAATTACAGCATCATGTCGTGAAGACCAACGTGTCCCATCGACTCGGTTTGGTACTTGAGCATTATTTTTTAAGTTTGATTGTAAAGCTTCCCATCGACGACTAGAAGCTGAGGAAAAGGTATATAAATGTTGCAAAGCATCGAAAAAATGTAACAGCTTCTTTAACATATTCCACTACACACACCCCCACTAAATTTAAAGAGTGTGTTGCGCAAGGAAGATGGTAAGCAAGTGGATTACGTTTCATAACGCGAGCTTGCAAGCGGGTGTAAACTCCTGACATGTTATTAGCGTTAGTATAAGATTGGCCACGACAATTTACTAATTTTATGTTAAGATCCTCCAATTTTGATAATAGCGCATTTTCTATTTGTTCTGATTTATGGCCCACGTTCGGCAAAAATCCAATGCACCTCTCCACAGGTTTTTCGTTTATCTGAACATGTCGTATAATGATGTAAAATTGCAGTGTGAGGTGTAGAGTCGACAGTAATACGGTATTATTTTGAATTATGAATTCCTCGAATTATGTAATTTAAAACTTCTCGTGACATCAATTCAATAAATTCATTACAGATTGTTGAAGATAAATAATTCGTTTTACCGCTGACAGGGTGTCCACATTCTGATATGTGTTTTGCTAAAAAGGAGTCGAACTCTGAGATAAGTTCTAAACACATCATGCAATTTCCATTTTTGAGAGCCCCAAACTTTTCTACGCTTCCCCTAAAAGCTAAACCTCCAGATGACAACTGTTTTCCTACAGCAACTACCCTTTGCAACACATTTTTCCAATACTCAGTTTGAATTTTAATTTGTTCACAAAGTTATGAGTCTATTCTGTCCGTACCAGCACTATTTTTTCTATGTAATAATAAAGTTTGACATTTGAAGTGTTCGCGAGATACTTCGTGAAGATTTAATATTCTATTTACATTGTTCCAGTCATTGATACCTTCTGTTGCTATTTTCGAAGTTCCACCAAAAAGACGGCATAGGATACAAAATGACTTTTGTTTCGAAGAAGAGTATGTTACAAATTTTCGTAATTGTTCTTCACCATTTTTTAATTTTCGACGAAACAAACTTTTATTCAAGGAACGCTGAACCATACCTTTAGGATTGGTTGCTACACAGTTTTTGTTATCATTGCTGAAAAATCATCGAATATGTGCTGATTGATTTCTTAGGATAATAAATAGTCAATGCTTTGACTATTTAACTGAAGCTATTCAACGGGATCGTCACTTACATGTACTTGCTCTTGCTACCCACACAAAACCAAAAATGTACATTAAGCATTTTTGAAGATGGCTGAGCATCAATATAATCTGTTCCTAACCCATAATTACTACCATCACCACTAGCAGCACTGACAGTTTCGGTTGAAACATGCACATTTAAAACAGCGCCAGTATCATCATTTTGTCTGAGATAGTTCTAATGCTATAAGTAACATCGGGGTATTCGGGCATGTACAAAGTCTTTTCAGATTGAGGTTTTGCAGGCGCTTGTAAACTGAAATAGTGTTCTAGTCTTTTAGTTTTATTCAACACATTTTCTTGTTGTTTGCGATTTCATCAGAAAGTTTTTTATACTGCGCACCACCTAATATTTTCCGATTTTCGCTCATTATTGAATTTAAAAACTAAAGTGGGGTTACGTTTTTAATAACGATGGAAACTTTACTTTAATTTATTTAATACAAACACAAAAGTTAACACGAAAATCTTATGCAGTACGAATAACGATTACATACAGAACTATAAATAATTAACACTTAAACTTTTTATTTATATCAGTACAATTCTAATTTATATCAATGCTGCACGACGACTAAATTCGCAATGAATCATCTCTGGATTGGTTCCTTTTTATATATAAACACGCACAGATGGAATAATCTAGAAGAAATATTCTAGATGTTGAGTGACTCATCGCTATACGACTGAATAAACAATAACGTCACGCTTTGATGTTTACCGCGTTGGTTATTTTTAGCATGCGGGTAGTTTCTTATCGCGCATGCACGTGCGTTACAATAGTGATACAAATTGTATGCGTACAAGGCAACGAACGGTACAAGGTATAACTGAAATCAGAATCCGGAGTGTAATATACCTACTGTATCAAAATAAAAAAGAAATCTTTGACTGTAGAAACTTAATGTGTTCGTATTAGTAACATAAGAGTATTAACTATCCAGGGTACCTCCTCAACACGTCGTCGACGCTGTATTGTCTCAATGCAAACTTGCGGCAGTCTCCAGTGGGTTGCTTGGTCGGACGATTTTTACGTCTGAAACCAAACCCAAACAGAAAAAAACAGCTCGCACATTTCAGTTTGTAATGAATACATTCATAACACAAACAAGGTAAGATAAAACATGAGTATAGCACTTGCCGCCGTGTTTTAAACATAAACCAAATGTATTTCAATTCAATAAAATTGTCAGATTGTTTTGGGAATGTTTATACGTGTGTGTATCTTATAGTGTGTTTAAAGTGTTAGAAAATGTTACTATAAAGATAAAAAATTACCAAGATTTCAATTTAAAGTTTTATTTATAACAATTAATTTTACGTGATTTAAATTACTTTGTGTCATCTATAAATTTTGACTCCCTCCAAAACTTGGAGCTTTATGCAGGTGCGTAATTTGCATAATGGTAAATATGGAACTGGGTCCATGGTCCGTATACATTACCGGACCGTGTACAGTGGTTACCATGACTTTTCTCGAGGCAAGAGAAAGAGTGTGACTTTATCGTGTGCTTAGTGAAAGGCGTTTGGTTAGTGTAGACATGTGGTAGGATGCCCGTTGCCCTTTCAGTGGCTATTAACTTTTATATCGTGGAGGTTTGTCGGACAGAGCTGGTAAAGTCCCGGAAGTTTTCTTCGAATATATCAGGTGTGTCATTTAGAAGACGAGTAAGGAAAGTAGGCGCTTGTTTGTGTACAGTAGCTGTAACGAATAGAAATATACATTTCGCTCACGTTAAGTTATAGAAGAGAGTACAGCACAGTACGCTTTGTTGTTGTAGGGTTTTTGAAACTACTGGTGCAGCCTCAAAGGGATCGGTTGTGGCATTTGTTTAGAGTTTTTGTAAGGTTATAATTCGACTAGAAAGTGGGATAGAAGGTGATCCTCAGGTACATGATTTGATTTTAGTGTCGCATATAGAAGTGGCAACTAGAACATTGGTTAATTTTGGCGTTCGCGGGAAGCTAAGTTCCGCAGCCTGGTGAAAATGCGGTTATAGACAGTTTCGGTACTGCGGCTAACAACCTAAAAGGCGATGTCCTATGGGAGGGGACACCATTGGCAACGTTCCTTGAGGGACATCGTTTGAGATGATGTATAAAAATGAGGATATGATAAATCCTTGCAGTACTCTTGATATTAGTGGAAATGATTTGGAAAACATGCCTCTTATCTTAATTGTGACAGATCTGTCAGATATGTGTGCAAGCAAGAGTTTTGAAAAGATGTCCAGAAGTACAGACAATCTGTATTCTTTGTGATAGAATACCTTGACAGTTTCGGTAAACAGCTTCAACAGAAGGACAAGCCACATTATGTTGTGTCCAAATCCAAATTGAGTCTTTCTAGCACCAACATAGCCTGCACGACTCTTGACCGTTTTATTAGATTTCCATTTAGTATAAGATTTATTTTTTAAAGATATTGCACCAGCACAGGTCTTCTTGAGATAGGGTTGGGAACGAGAATGACCTACACGATTTTGTTTTTTGGGAATGTATAACTCCATGTCCATGAGGATGACCTCATGTACTGAAAGAGCAATGTCCGAAGATAAGGACGACTTAGAATAATATTCACGCCATAGAAAGGTTGCAAAGGAACTCCATAAGTCACTGCATTTAGCTGACTTAAAACACCACAAAGTTGTATCAGTGTTGCGAACAAAAGAGGAATTAAGGATAGTAGAAGTTATTTATGTTAGAAAATGGTCAGATACACTTAGAGGGGAAATACCTGAAGTTTTATAAACAAGTGGGTTTAATGTAGGAGGAAAAGAAAGGCAAGGACCATGTGTTTCATTTCCTCAACAAGGGGGAGGGCAGGCTGTTCGAGCTTTCCGAGCTACTTCAGCCACAATCATGGATTCCATCATACATACATACATTACGTATATATGCATGGTGGGGTTAAGGATGGGTGTGGTCAGGATAGGTTCGGAAGGAAAGGAATTAGAGTTCTGAGGGGGAAAATACTACCCCATCATTCGCCTAAGTAGGCGCACATGGTGTGCATATACGCAGTGACTATGCCGCTATATGTGTATGAGGAAAACCCCCCGAAAAAAACTTCAATACAAGGTAGACGGTAGTGGGAATCGTACCCATTACCTCACGAATGCTAAGCAGGTCGTTCCACCACTACGCTACCAACTCGGTTAATGTAGGAGAAGGTGTGGAGTATGGTTAGGGTTATCAGGGATTCTTGTGGGTTCAGAAATCATTTGTGTGAGATCACTTGAAATAGCAAATGTTTCTGCATTATGACCAGCAGGATTAGTATTAGATGAAAATACAGGCTAATTAGAGTTATCTCAACTTTCAAACTAAGGTAACCGAAGGAGTCTTGCAACAGCAGAACTTCACAAATTTAGTACCAAAATGTTTAAACCAAATCACTTTCGAATTTTTTATTCTCTAAAGAAGATATCCTCCCACAAGCGATGTTGTCTTTGAGATATGCACACACTACTCCTTTGTATCGAAAGTTAGAGTGAAGATTGTATTGGGGAAATCGCAAGTCGGGCGAATCGGAGTTTTCAGAGGAGACGTTTAAGATGTTGGTGAACAGCATTAAGATTACACCTGATACCGCGTATGTTACAATAGTGAATCAGAAAGTGAGTACTTTCTATGACCGAGGCTTTGTCCCCCCGGACATCTGAATGGGGCAGGATTTTACGTCCGGTGTTTATTACCCTAGAAACTACAGCCACCTTTTTTTTTAATTTTGGGCTTTTAATCCGATATGAAGACAGTGAAAGCGAGAAGAAGAAGAATAGGATGAGAATAGACTAAGGATAAGGAAAAAGGTGATCGGCAGGCCATAACGAGCTCAGAAAATCGCCCATAGATAGGTGGTGGTACCTTCCCGACAGGTATAGGGTACACAAGCCTCCCACCTAATAAGAGAATAGTTTCTGTCATTGAAATTTGTTTCAGGTTGAGCAAGAGCTGTAAAGTTGAGTTTACACTTATCAGTAAGTTTAGCTTTAAATATAAATAGCACTCGTACGTTATATAGTATCAATCCTCATGTCCATTGTACTTTGGGTGTGTGTAGGGCTGAAGATTGAAGTTAGGTTTAGGTCCTTAGATCTAACATTCTAATCGTCAAAGATGATTAAAGGTTTTCTGACTCTTAGTGTCTATCTTCATAAAGATGTGAGAAAATACGGTTTAGGGCAATGGATAGTTTACGCAATTGGGTAGGTCGGGGGTTGGCCAGAATATTCCGTGCAGAAGGAATGCAAGCTGAAAGTGAACTTGTGACGGTTGTATTTAAGGGATATGCATGGACATTGGATATTTCGTGTTGGTAAAAAAATATTTAGAATTAATTCAGTAATTGCGGAAGGCTTGCAAATGTAGTGTTTGTATGTAACAAAATATGGTGAGGCCGCTTGCAAGTGGGTAAATAAGGGTAACATGGGATGAGATAATGAATTGAAATGGGGCTATTTGTGACTATAATTTCAATAGCATTACTCATTTTGGGAGGGTTAGTTGCTTTTTTTTTGCGGGGAAGACCTGGCAGACGAAGTAAGAGGCAGAAGATTTCCTGTGAGTTATAGCGCGGATACGGGGCCCGTGTCTGCATGGAGGGTGATTGTAATTTCCGGAAGTCAAATAGAAACAACTTTTAATTGGTACGCGCTGATCATGAGAACCACTTTTTTATACGTTACTTATAACAACCAACCAAGAGTTATGGGTTCGCAATAGCCGAATTAAAATTTATCACGCTATCGGTTCCTGTCCCTACACCGGATTTGTCCACCTCCCCTCCCACACTATTGCTCAGTCAGTCGTTGAGTAGCCCTTTAATTGTGTTTATTTATTGAGATTTAATCAGTGTGATAATCAAATGTTTGATAGTAAAGTGTGTGAGTTGCTTTGTGTGAAGGATGATAGATCGTTGTTGCTATGAAAAGTACACAACAATGCTTACTGAAGTGAAAAAAGCCATAAAAAGGAAGATGAGTGAGGAATCTTTAACAACCAAATATTATCGTCGCTTAAAAAAATTCGACGTCCTGAATATCGGCAATAGTGAGCGATTAATTCAGAAAACTGAAGGTTCCCTCTCAGAAATTAAATACTATTGCAGAAATGTTTGACGTATTGCAAGCAGATCATTTGAACAAAAGAGAAAAAAACATGGAGGTGGAGCTCAAAAAGAAATTTTGTAACATGACGAGGGAGGTAACAAAAACTTATCTTGATCTGTGTCAGTCCTGTGCACTAAAGAGGAAAGCCAAAAAGAAGGAATTGGTTGTAAAACCTATGCTAATGTCAGTACTGAATTCTCGTTGGCAGGTAATTAATAAAGGCTGCTTATTTAACATATTATTTTTTTTAAATACCGAACTATTGTAATACTACAGTTAGAGTATTACAGTATAGTACTTTTCCACTACAAGTTTGAAAACAATAATAACACAGTATTAAAAACAGTAGTTTATTAAATTAAGAAGAAACAATAGGCATTTAACTATCTTACGAGTTGCTTGTTTTTATCTTAACACTTTTCATTTTAACAATAAGTAAACAACAGTTTTTAATGTGATTTTTTTATGAATGAACGAGAAAATTATTATATCTAATTCGGATTTTTTTGTACATTCTTAAAAAACGCTGTTGGAAAACTGTCGTTAGGTCGTTATTCAAATTTTTCTAGGTTCAAATTATCAAATTAGGTCTTTGGAAGCAAATTTTCTATTCTATTTCAGGTTGATTTAAGTGACAACCAATCTGAGCCAGCTGGAGAATTTAAATCCATTCCAAATTCAAAAACTTTATTGTGCTGCGTCCTCTACAAACAGAATCAGCGGAAAAAGTCGCAGGTACTCTCACCGTTATATTTTGCATGTTCGGGGCCCCTTCAATTCTTCATAGAGACAATGGGAGAGAATTTTGCAGCAAGGTAAACCTATTTTTATCAGTATTTCCTACACCGTACGAGGCCATCTTTGGTGTAAAGACAAGGAATGGTTTCTTTGACTCTGCTTTACCTGAAAATATTGCCAGAAACTTAGTCAGCGAGGAGGAGCTGGAAGAGCAACTATTGTTAATGGAGAGAAGTTTAGCTGAAGAGAAGTTTAGGCACAAAGGAAAATCAGGTGGAAGATGCGACAGAAGAGGAAGCTATTGATCCAGAAAAAAATTATGATACAACTAACACAACAGTGGCCAGATCAATCCATGCAAAGTCTATGAAATGGAGTGCAGGACTGGGCAACAGTGCTTTGAATGCTTAGAATATTTTCACCCTGAATGTTCCTCTTTCCCTGTTTCTGGAATATCCTTGTATTTACTTTGCGCAAAGAAATCAGGTATTGAAACCAGACGACTACAGAAAATGAGCTTAAAAACCAAGCAGAAAGGATGGTACTAAACTCATAGAGAAAGTTGACACCACCCGTTAACGTTGGTGATAACGTGTTGGTAGCTATCCCAGAGGTTGACCGGGGAAGTCTCGCTACACGTAATGTTTTGGGAGTCGTGATGGAAACAGGGGAACTTGACATTTATGTTCTCGGAACAGAATATGGCAAACTTACTCAACTTTACACCAGAAACCGGTTTCTGTAAGCTCCAAATAACTTTCTAATATCCAAGGTGTCCCTAATGATCAGTAACTCCCAAAAAGGAAGCTATGATGTCCTCTGGTTCTAAAGTGATTTGTACGTTGTGGATTAAAGAAGTGTACTACAAAATCTTGCTCCCACAAGAAACATGGCTTGAAATGCAATTCAAAATATTACAACAGTGTCCCTTGTGCTAATAAGAAGCCCAATTCGTTTATCTAAGCGTCAATATTTCTTTATATTAGTGTCAATATTTTTTACTAAACTAAGATAACATTTAATGAAGATTTTCCGGTTAGCAACTAAGAAGTTGTCAATCAAATGCCATCTGTGAAAAGAATGTTGATATTTTCTTCCAGTTAATGTAGTATTGTAAATTATCACTCCAATGGTGGCACAGTATTTTATTGTTATATGTACAATGTTTTTGTAATTTTATCAAAATATACTAAACCTCCATGTATTTAATGTATTTAAATATTCCAAAAAAAAAAAAACTAAAAACAATATATCAACAAAATAGCTATAGATATAATACTGGAGAACCAGTATAGGCTGCCCAGGTGTCCAGGCTGTCAGGTACATGCCACCTGTTGTCCAGGCTGTTAGCTACATGTCGCTTGGTATCCAGGCTGTCGGGTACATACCACGTGGTGTCCAGGCTGTCAGGTACATACCGCCTGGTATCCACGATGTCAGGTAGATGTCGCCTGGTGCCCAGGATGTCAGATACATGCCGCCATGTGTCCAGGTTCTCAGGTACAGACTACAGGTGCTTTACGTACAGTTCGTACAGCGTATACTGCTCGCAGTAGAGACTGCACAGCTCATTAACGGTCCACCAACGGCAAACCTTACTCCGGCTAATACGAAACATGTAAAACCCACAACACATTGTGTCCATTTCGAATGCCCACAACACGTTGTGGGTAATTATTCGGACAATGGACGAATTCGGTAGTTGCGAATAACGTGTCGATGGTAGTGTATATATATATATATATATATATATATATATATATATATATATATATATATATATATATATATATATATATATATATATATATATATATATATATATATATATATAGTTGTGTGTGTGTGTGTGTGTGTGTGTGTGTGTGTGTGTGTGTAGCGTGTGTGCGTGCGTGCGTGCGCGTGCGCGTGCGCGTGTGCACGTGCGTGGGTTCGTGGGTGCGTGCGTGGGTGCGTGTGTGATGTATATCGGCGATCGCCACTTTCTTTGTAAATTTTCGAACAAACGCAAGAAGTATACGGTGGTACGTATGCCTTATATAGCATCAATAAAAAGTCAATACCGCAATACGGCACATATATGTGCCGTATTGCACCCTAACGAGTCTAGGAAAATAGTTATTGACAGCGACGAGCTCGAGTACACTAGAAAAATGTGCGAATCAGCATAATCTAATATCTCGCCATTTTAAACTTTTTAGTCTATACCAAGTGCCAGATGGGCCTACAGAAGTTCCATTTCAAAAATATCAAATACACTTCTAATCTGTACCTACATTGATTTATTAATCAAGCAAAACAATGACTGTCACATACTCGATTCTATTCATATAATATGAATTTTTTTTTGAACATCAATAGAGTAAAACACTTACTCCAAATAAAAATTTATCAGTTAGATATCATGAATATGAGTAATAGGTAAATATAAAAAATCTAAGCCAAATATAGACCTACCAGTTAAACTGAAAGAATATGAATTATACAGATTGTAATCACATTGTAATTTAAGACTTAAGTGAGTGATACAAAGAGAAAATATGTTTGATATGTGTATTAGAGGTAGTAGTGTAGTACGTATCCAGTCCAGTTAGAATATTCTAACAAAATACGGATATACACGAAATACATTAATTGTACTAATAAATAAATGAAAGTATAATGAAAGTTTATTTATGAATAACTATTAAAGTAAGGTATGTGGTGAACCAATATACCAAAAAGAAATTGATGCATTAAAATAACAATTAAACTTTTGAGTAAATTTTACGGAAGCAATTTGCCTTTGTCAGAACATTTTGAGTAAATGATGTAATTCTAATTCAATTTTATACAAAGTACCTGTACTTGTATGGCAAGTGGTTAAAAGCACTTTCGTCTGTAAACATTCCCCATTTTAGTTAAACATGATTTATTGTCACATACGTACTTACGTTAAATATAAACACAGAAAAGAAAATAATGTAGAACTCAGAAAATTGTTGTTAATTGATTGCCTTGCTGTGTTCATTAAAGTTATTGTTAATCTAATGTAAAAATGTTAGTATATTAAGTATACAAATTAATAATTGCAAAGTTATGGTAATGATATGGTTGCTTACTAAGTATGCATATATTACAATAGTTTACTTGATATAAGCAGTTGGGCTTAATTTACTGTCATTCAAAGGATACGGTGTAGTGTAAATAATAGTAAAGGGCAAGAGAGAGGTTTGGAAACAATTGCTGTGGCAGCAATAACTTATTAAATAGTAAAGAGCCTGACATTTCTTGACAAAGAAAGGACAATGCTATATGAATATTTTAGAAACACTTCATTCAAAATGTTCTTGTATGACGTGTAGTAATTGCTATGCACGAATAACTAAAAGCAACAGTTGGATGATGAATTACGTTATGTTATCAATTATTCCACATATGTCCTCTGAGGGACTACATCCATGTACAGTTTAAACGTGTTCGGTAGTTAAATTTTTTTCTTCATTGTTAGTTTTTTTTTTGGTAAAATATAGAAATATACCACAATTTAGAAGTAAATGAAACAAGTCAATGCAATTTAAACCGTATATGGAAGTTATCTTATTATTGGTACTTCGGCATGAAATAGTTTTTGTTTTAATTCGATCAATGGTTTGTGCTCAAGATTTTTTCAAAGCGTCAGATGTTAAGCGACACCTTGTATTCTAACCAAAAATTAAATTTTAAGAGCATTATATTTAGAATATCTTAATGAAATTTATTTCATGCCATACTTGAAACTTTTTCGTTTATAATTATACAGGGTGGCCAAACGAGGAGTGGGCGGAAGATTGTACAGAGACGAAATAAGTTAGCGAAATTGTTTTTGGACCACGGGTAGATATCAATAGGTATTACATTTTAAAAATATTTTTGATCATACAGGGTATTTCATGTTGTTGGATCAAATTAAACTTATGTTTTTTAAATGAAACATCCTATATATTATTACATTTTTGAAAAGCCCATGAAATACGCTTTCATTAAAATTATATGAGTCTATCTCCTTTCGTTTAAGAGATATTCAATTATTTTCAAAAAAAAAATCCCACTTGCGGCCGCCGCCACTGATTTGTTAGGCGACTTTTGTTTATTTTAAAATGACAGAAAATTGTGTTACTGTAGTATTTTGAAATTTCTTCAGATTTTTTTTTTAATAATATAGAGGGCTTGTCTTTGTTTGTAAATACAACTTTTTATTGATTTTTTAAATGGCACCCCACTCCGCCCCATACTGTTCATGTGATTCTATTCCTGGTTTGATATTTTTCTTTTCATCAAGCATGAAAATGCAGGTACTACGTTGACCATGGAATTAAAATATTTTTCAAGTAAAAACAAGAGCTAATATAACAAATACAAATTGATTTAAGGAATTATTTTAAATTTAACAGCTTTTTTGAACAAAGTTAATGCATAAAATACTCTTGCTTCTAGGCAAATTTAAATCAGTTCTTAGTAAAATTTCTGAAGTACTCAATTTGATTATGTTCAGATCAACGATTTCAGTTTTTACGTCTTTTTGTAATGTAAACGTATAAAGTCATGGAGTTGTAGTCTCATGATAAGAATTTTTTAATTAAGTTGTATTAATTTACAAAAAAAAACTTTGGCGTTCTTAAATATCTATCACTTACAAACTTTTGAGAGACTCTCAATTCTACTGTAAAAATTCGAATCTTCGAAAGTATTTTTAATTTATTTATTGGCATTACCAAATTTGTCTTCATATTGTAAATAAACTACGCATAGTTTTCAGTAAATTAGGCTGGTGAAAATAACTGTAAATATGTATTATTTTTATATGCAATACTGTGTAATAAAATTAACAAATACAAATTACAACAAAACAAGAACAATAATATGAAAAAGAAAAAAAATCAAAAATCAATTTCTCATTAAATGCTCTTATGTTCTTCCTTCGACTTCAATACATTTATTAACACGTCGCAAAATTATTTTTCGCTAACTCTAACGTCGGCCACGTGATATTTTAAAAAGCATTTCCGATTCTTTTCTTCATATTTTCTAGTGTGCTTGGAATTTTTTTATACGCATAATCTTTTACGTAACCCCACAAAAAGAATCGAGTGGGATCAGATCAGGTGACCTCGTTGGCCAAGAAATGGGTTCTCCTCGACCTATCCACTTTCCAGTGGTTTAAAAACGTTCGTACGTCTCGATGGTAGTAGGCGGGTGCACCATCATGCTGGAACCACATATTTCCATAAAATGCTTCATTAATATTTTGAAGAAGGTTAGGCAGCACATCTCTTAAAAAATTTAACCTCGCCGGTTAGACTATCTTCAAAAAAAATAAGGATCTATAACATGGCGCCCAATAATTCCCCCCCCCCCCCCCACACATTTAGTGACCAATGATTTTATTGGTCAACATGCCTGATCCAATGAGTATTTTCAGTGCTCTGATAATGCATGTTATGTCTGTTCACTAAACCATTACTTTTGAAGGTAGCTTCGTCATTAATAATATAGGATTGAGAAAATTAGGAACTTCTGCAATTTTTTGCAAGAACCAGTTGCAAAAATTGATTCTTCGTTCAAAATCTTGACCATATAGTTGTTGATGAAGTTCTATATGATATCCATGGTATTTATGGGCATTTAATATAGTTTTCACGCTATTATATGTCATATGTGATAATTGTGAAGTACTTACATGAGGACGTTATTGGATTGCAAGTAAAGCAGTAAGTTGGTTTTCATCATTTATCACTGCTTTATTAGTTATTTTCCGTTTTTTAAACTTAACGCTACCTGTTTCTTCAAATGGTTGTAAAAGATATTGAAACGCAGCTTATTTCAACATCGGGATATCTTGCTGCATAAATTCTACTTGCCAGTAAGAAATTTTTTTATTTTATCAGTAACCAATTTAAATTTACAAAAAGACGTCGAAAATGGAAAAGTTATTTTGAACATAATCAAATTGAGTACTTCAGAAATTTTACTAAGGACTGATTTAAATTTGTGTAAAAGCAAGAGTGTTTTATGCATTAATTTTGTTTAAAAAAGACTGTTAAATTTAAAATAATTCATTAAATCAATTTGTAATTGTTATATTAACTCTTGTTTTTAATTGAAAATTTTTTTAGTAAGAAACTACAATCCTATGGGCAACTCAATACCTCTATTTTCATTACTTTTGTATTACAATCGCAATTTCACAAAACTGAAAATATTTTGTGAATTATTAATTTTAGGCGTAAGAGGCGCTCGATGAAAAAAAAATGTATTTATAAACAGTGCCACGCACTGTATATTATTAAAAAGAATCCGCAAATTAAGAAATTTCAAAATACTTCAGGAACACAAACAATTTTCTGCCATTTTAAAATAAACAAAAGTCGCCCAACAAACCAGTGGCGCCGGCCGCAAATGAGATATTTTTTTTGAAAAACAATTGCATACCTCTTAAACTAAAGGAGATAGATCCATACAACTTGATATTAAATGAAAGCGTATTTTATGGGCTTTCCAAAAATGTAATAATATATAGGGTGTTCTATTTAAAA
The DNA here is from genome assembly GCA_036346205.1 of Vesta saturnalis. Lineage (NCBI taxonomy): Eukaryota > Metazoa > Arthropoda > Insecta > Coleoptera > Lampyridae > Vesta > Vesta saturnalis. The sequence goes on along the minus strand of JARFJB010001805.1, from coordinate 308,791 downwards.
AGTATAAGTTTAGTTTGCTCCAATAACATGAAACACCCTATATGACCAAAAATATTTTCAAAATGTAATGCCTATTGATAATTACCCCCCGTCCAAAAATTATTTCTCTAACTTATTTCGTCTTTATACAATCTTCCACCCCCACCTCGTTTGTCCACCCTGTATATTTGTTGACCACAAAATGTTTGTAAAATTAGATAAACTTAGGAAGAAAGTAAACGCTGCGCAGTACTTTACCTTTGTGCTTACTCTGATTTTTACAACTTAATTGTTGGGAGTAACACTTATTGCATTAAATTGTGTTGTTAGGCCTTATAAATTCGTTTATATGAGTATTCTGTAATGTTTTATTTGTTCGCCAAAAGGCTACCGAACGTCCTTAAATTAGCTTACACGTATAATTGGATTCACCTTACGTTTCTGTTAGGACTTTCTATTAAGACGAGTAATTTTTAATGACCATTGAAGATTAACTCATTTCCCTACAACTCTATGCACAGTTTCATCTATTCCAGAGAGACTTCAAGGCAATCAAGATGCGCAATAATATAACCGTTTTATAACTCGTTAGTCAAAACCTTGTCAGACAATTTTACAAGTCGGAATTCATCCATTAGTTATATCAAATCCCGTTGGTAACGATGCCTGTTTTGGAAACTTTTGGTCTTAATAAGGAACGTTTAGTTAACTTTTGTAGTAGCTAAGTAAGTTTTTTTAACTTGTAAATAATATATAAGTTGCGATAGTAGAAAAACGATTTGTAAAATAAATGTATAATAATGTTAATCACGTCAGTCACTTAATTACATAACTGTATATTGGTAGTTGTAATGTGCCTAAATAGAGATAGAGGTGCGACAATCTAATCGATTTGGGAACTTATAAGGGAGGTTAACTAAGTTGACTTGGTCTAGGAACCTGGAACGAAGTTATATTTTAATTTAATATCTCATGGGACTTGTTAAATTTAAATTTACAAAATCAATTACTTAGGTTCATAAGCTCTACTTCTTTATAAAGTTCAAAGCTTTTGTTTCGCATTAAAGGATTTACTGGAGAAAAAGTCTTATTCACAATTAAACATTGTATAACATACGGTTTAAACAGTAACAATTATAGACCCTTTGTCATACACACGATAAGTGTTCGAAATGCCTTAGGAGAGAAATCACATAAAATAAAACGTCTTAATTTTTAGTATTTATTGAATTAATAGTCAATGTAAAATGTTAATTAAAATACTTATCTTTTGGGTATGTAATCGTACATAATTAATAATGTTTAATTTAAATGTTTCGGTAGTAACTAGAGTTATCGTCCTCGTAAATGATAATAGTTTTGAAAATACTAGTTAAGGTGAAATCTGAAAAAGCACATGTAAGTCTGCCATAATAGTTAGAGAACGTATATTATTAACGTCTTGAAAATAACAAGACAGAGCGCTCTGTAACGGACGAAGGCTAGAAATGAAAAACGTCACAATCATAAATATAATTAACAAAATTTAATCAAACTATAATGTAACTCTAACGTCCAAAGAAACAAATTTATTTGAAAATGGAAATAGTATTCGCAGCTAAAAGCTTGATATACCAATTAAATATCTAGTTAAATCATCTAAAAGTCTAAGAAAGAAATAACTTTCCGTTACTATTTAAGGACTGTAGTCGTGATAACTTAACATATTTAATTGGTAAAGCATTTACTTCAAGGTCTAGATCTTTTTTTAATTACAGGGTACCGTCTTCTTATTTTGCCTCAGAAGCACCACCCCTTCCCGAGATACGAATTTTTCCATTTTTGTTGCCGACTTCCTTCTTAGCAACTGCTTATGTTGCTATGTGTCTGCATTATCCTGCTTCCTATTTCACCTCAGCAACATACCTTGCCGAGTTTTTGTTTCAACTTTTGTTGCTGATTTCCTTCTTAGAAATATATTGGAAATGGAAGTGTGCAAACCCTCACCTTCTTCTGTTGCTATGTGTCTACTTTATCCTGCTTCTTGTTTTACTTCAACAACATCACTACTTTCCAATACAAAAATTTTTCGTTCCATCTGAGCAACACATTAAAAGTAAGATTGTCCAAATCTATCTACTGTATTTCTGTGAGTCTCCGTTATCCTGATTCGGTCCAACGGTACGAGTAACGATCCCTTCGTAAATTGATAAGAAATTAAGAGTTTATAACCTAAATTGGGACTGTAAAGGAAATCTTAGTTCTATATATTTTCATAGAATTACTTGAAAATGTGCAAAATTTACCATTAAATTTCTTAACAACATTATATGAGAAACAGCTTACCAGGCCAGAAGTTCTATGCATGGGAGGAATGAGGAACCCTTTATTCCTGATATTAAGATTATGTATATCAGTTCCAAATCGTAACCGTTCTGATAGATACGTTGGAGTGTTATGGTGAATGACGTTATATTACAAACAGCATGCTTGCAGGATACGGCGGTTATACATATTCAGCATAAATAAATCTTAAGCTGGAATTCTGAATTCCCTGTATTCTAACAGAACCTACACGAGCAAATCAAGCGTGATACACAGGACTGCAAAAATTAAAATGAGAAAGAACTAAAGAATTACGACACATTGTTTTGCATTTACGAGTAATTGTTCGGATATCACGAGTCAAGATATAGACTCATGCTCTTTGAATTCAAGATGTATCGTGTTACCTTCAATGTTTAAGTTTAAGTAGTTTTCATTGTTCAATACTAACGTTCAATTCCAAAGACCATGAAACAAGACTTTGATTTTAAGACCTTCATTTATTAGGAAAGGTGCGGTTTGAACTTGATTACATGAAAAATTATAATAAGGCTGCGTACCATCGCCATAAAAGTGCTAATTACAGCTTTTAATAGTTTTGTAAAGATCAAAAGTGTAAATTGCATAAAGAGCTTTGCAAAGCACTATTGGGAACATGTTGGGTCTTAGAAAATGTGGAATTGGTTGTAACCTTCTGTAAGCAGGCAATCAAATAATTTAAAATACTTACTGTTTTTTAATTAAATAATTGTTCAAAAAGTTTTGAACATTATCATCGTCACCAACGAAAATCGCAAAGAAGTTCATGATTAATACTATCGAGCACTTTCGCATAACCTAACGTGATCATATCTGCCTTGATCTTAAAATGTCATGAGTAACATTGAGAAGGGCAGTAGTCCAGCTATGATCATGGCGAAAGCCAGATTGAATTTTTTATGCGTTTAAATGTTGTACAAGTTAAGTATTGACAAAGCGTTTCAGAATTTCAGCTAGTAATGGCAAAATGCTAACGAGCCTCAAGTTTGAGAGATACGACTGATTTGGCATTTTAGGAATTGGAATGAGAACTGAACTTTTTCAAGTCAACGAGATTTCGTCATTAGTGAGACAATAATTGACAATGTGAGGAAAACACACGCCAAAATAACTGGTAAGCTAAAATTTCAATACCATCAATTTCTGCCGTATTTTAGAAATGATGTCAGGGATATAAGAATCGAGAATTTTAGCAAAAGATAGACTATTATTAATATCAGGTTTCTTGTTAGTAGGATAATAACAAACCTAACCCAAAGTTAGGTTTTTTAATGATTGTGCTGAAATCAATAAATAATTATTAACTGCGTTCACGTCCTGCAAATGCAGTGATAAGTCGTTACATTTTCGCTTACCAATATTTGATCTTAAATTCTTATCAAGTGGTTCTGACTGAAGAGTTGCACAATTTAAAGAGAAGACAAGCTTTTTGTTCTTTTTTAATTGTTGCAGTTATGTTATTCCTTAAGCTTTTGCAATAATTTTAATCAACTGTGGATTTGGATAGTTTAGCTTTCTTGTAAGCTTTATTTCTAAGAGTAACGGTTTCTTTAGTATTGGAGGTTTTAGAAATGAATGGAGCGTGAGTATCAGCAAGAGATGACAGATGATGATTAAGAAAGTTGACTTTATCTTTCGATGTGTGAAGATCATGTATACGTTCCGAAGGGATATTCGCAAGGTTATGTTGAAAATGTGCAGTATTAATATGCTTATAGTTTCTAAAAGTTTTTGGAATAGTATGCTTAAGAGAATTAGGTAAATTTAATCAGTGCATGAGGGAATGATCGGAAATGTGGCAGTACAGTAGATCTGAAGTAAGTAATGTAATGTAAGTATATTATGAAAATATCTAATAATGTGGCTAACGCGGAAGTGTTAGTGTTAGTGTTGATATTTAACAGATTTATATTTAAGTCGCCAAAGCAGACTATGTGATCACGAGTTGATAAAACACTGCGTAAGGTGTTTTCAAGCACATGCTGGAAGCTTTGGGAATTGTAACTAGTAGATCTATATGCCTCTCCAACAGCCCAGTCGACCGCTGATGATGATAGCTTAGCTATTGAAACGCGTTCGGTGTTTTTAAATTTTTTGTGGTACGTGGGTTTATTTTGTTTGTTAGTAATACTATGTTTATCAACATTGAAAGTAGTTGTTCCATATGTGTGTTAGAAATATGACTAAGAAACTTAAAGGCAAAATACTAAACGGTATCCATTCAAGTATATAACATGATTTGAGATAAACAGGTTTCTGTAGCAGCCACAAAATCAAATAGATAATTAAAAGTTTAGTTCCCAAATTTGTTAAAGCAATTTAATATAGATCCCGTATTTACATGTGCAAAGGTTAACATATAGTTTACAAACTACTATATATATATATATATATATATATATATATATATATATATATATATATATATATATATAATTTAATCCGTACGAAATGCTAAACTGCAACATAATTTGATTACGCAAAGTAAGACACCTTACGATTTACACAAGCATTAACGTATTGATAAGATATGTTCTACTTTAAATCAAGTAACAGTTCTTAAAATTACAAATTAAGCAAGTTATTTTTTAGCAAAATTAGCTTTAAAATTCACTTACAGTAACGAAACTAAGAAATGCAACTGTTCCATTACTTTTAACACAAATATTACCTTCAATTGATGAAGATTTTTCAAATTATACACATTGCAGGTAGCTTTCATTCACTTGGCAAGGATTGACGCGAGACCTTTAATCAGTATTTTAGCACCCTTCAGTAGCTTTTACTGGAACAAACCATTGTCCTGAAGCGGCCAGAAGTCCAATTTACAATAATAGCCCTCGACTGCTTTGTTCATTAATGATACCCCCAATGTAGCCACTATATATGTTCAATACCTAGACCTGCATTTAATTTATTGTTAAACAGGTCTAGTACTAAAGAATGTAAATTCGATATAAACTCACTTTGAAAACTTTTGATTTATTGTTCAATAACAATTTGAGATACCGATTCCATTACCACTTTTATGGGTTTTTCATCAGTTAATAATCTCTGACTACCACATTTAAACATAACACTTTCGTATTTTACAAAGACAAGAAAGAATCGGAGCACATAGTCGAATCCTGAACTGAAAACAAATTTATTTCAAATACAATGGGTATTCGAAATCACTTTATACACAATGTATTATATAAAGATTAATGGCAATTACGGGAGGTTGTCATAAATGGCTTTTGTCAATAACTCATGTATATACTTGACTTCAGAGTAATTATTTTAACTAAGTAAATGCCTTAGTGTGAGAATTTTAGAATCAGTTTTTTTACTAAATACCGATTGATGCAATTACAATTACAGCAGTTTATTTTTTAGCGAATGGCGATTGATGATTTAAATATCAATGGTTTCAATATTTCAGTAAACTTGAAATCGCTCGACTCAATTGATCAAAAATTCCGATCAAACCGCGAAACCACGAATTATTTCAATCAAACCAGAAATTGACATAATTGATCAAACGCTAGAATTAATTGATCCAAGAACCGATCAAACAGAAAACCGTGGAACACGCAAATTCGCTTAAGTGGGCAGTTTGGCAGGCAAATCCCCAACAAATGGGAAAAAACTTCCCCATAAGTGTCAGGTTTGGTGTGAGATTACTATTTATGTGTATATTCAATACTATTGTGTGTATTCACAGTCTAGTTTTAAAAATATCAATGCCTCGGTTTAGAAAAAAATGTTGCAGCTGGCGCGATAGTAGAACAGTTGCTTCCAATTTGTTTACTGGTGGCTATCCCTTGAACCAGAAAAAAACAGTAACAAACTGTTGGCGGTTTAAGCAGTGAAGTCAAATTAACCTCATTCCAAGAAACAAACATGAAATGTGTGCGGAGTGTTTTTTATCACATAAAGAAGCAGTTAAGTCACTCTAATGAAATAATGTATAGGTGATAAAGGCGAATATTTTAAGAAGCAAAATTGACTATCATAAAAATTAAAATTATGAAATAAATAAATATCACCCAATTTGAAAAAAAAAATAATTCTATTAATTTTTAACCACTAAGCATTAATTGGTACCTTAAACATTGAAAAAAAAAACAGCGCACAAGCATACATGAATCATTGTAATTCAAATTTGAAATTTCTGCTTAATAAATAAATTATTAACAGTATTGTGTATTCAATCGTTCATTCAATGCAAACTAATTAAATTTTGTAATCCATCTGACTCAAAATAAATAACTGTCAGACCAATCATTTAGCCAAAATATCAAAATAATGATTTGTTTAAACATTTGTAATCCTTTATGTAGCTTCACACCCTGAAAGCAATGAAATCTTATAATATGTATTCCCTTTTAAAACTTTAGACTGTAAGGAATCACAATTTAAACAAACACAAAAAATCGAACTATCTTAACCAATTTGGAAAACGTTTACATATATTGCTTCCGAGAAGCAACACATACAAAAAAAAACAATTCTTATAGATTAAAATCCCTAAATCTTACAATCTAAACATGTAATATAAGGTAATGGAGATTGATTATCCTTAATACCTGAATGAAATTTACAATATAAATGACATCTCTAAAGATAATCAAACTTCTGCCATTTTAAAATCTAAAATTATTCTTACAAATATAAATTCCGTAGTCTTTTATATGTAATGTCGTATCTACTGGGATTGATTTACTTTCGGTATGTATGCACACTCGTCACTAATAAGCGGCCTTAATATTTACATATATTGGCAGCACTACTCGCTAACTTAAATGTCAGTACTCATTCACGCCTTAAAACGCACATAAAAAGTGGGCAATCTATTTACTTAATGAATATTTTAATTACACTTGCTCGTAAACTTCTTAATTTTCTATAAACGGTCGATTTAGTACAACCGCACATATATTAAAATGAGTAACATCAATTTCCAATACTGTTTAATTTAATTGATGAAGCTTAACACACTTACACACTTTGGAAAAACTCAATAGTAATTTCCAATTCACAATTAATCATTTCGTTTGTAAACGCTTAAGTACTTCGTCCTCAAAATACGTTTTTGCAGTAAACTAATATGTACTGCTACACTAATTATTTACAAATAAACACCAGCATATATAGTTACAAAACATACGCGCGACCACTCTCTAAAGATAAGATAGAGACCGGAGGGTCTCTGTTACATCACTCCTTCCCTTATATACTGGCGGTCACACATTTTGCTAAACGTCATCATATTTATCCCGCTCAAACCCAAAACAGCCCATCTCGTGTCTGCCACGCACAAATTCTGAAGGCCCCAAAGTAATGAAAAAAAAAATCGCTGCCATCTTGAAATTTTTACAAAAACCCTAACAATTCTTCGAAACAGCCCAATTTCACATTCAGATTCAATCCACGTACTGTCCAGATCTAGATTCAACTTTTTATGAAAATCTCATATGTGCACAAACTTCCATCCGCAAAATTGATTGAATTCAGCACATCCGTCGTTGAGAATATATCAAATTTTCCCATTGTGCAATATTATGACATTTATACAAGCAAAAGCATACATACATATTCTTCTTCTACAGTAGTTAAATACAGTCTGCCTTTAAATGTTATCGTCTCAATAGCGGTGTTACTAAAACATTATTTCTCATTGAAATTTAATCCTTTCAACTTGTAAATCTTTATAAAACGTTTAAATATTCTTTTACATGATACTCAACACTTTACTAGAATTCCAGTGGCGTCGCATTTATACGGATTTACATTATGTACACAAAAACAATGTTTGTCGTGCAAACTCATGTTTATATACCATCCAAAATACGTTCTACGTACGAGACTGCATATACCCAGTGCGTCGAAATAATCTCACAAAATAACGATTTAGATAAGTGTGTCCAATAGACGCTTCAAAGATGCTTGGTTTTGATTTACCTTTAATTTCAAGTCCAGTATTATCATTTTGACAGCATTTATAGCAAATTTTAGTTGATCTGGTGCTAAGAATGGAAAGTTAAACTGTCGAGTAATAATATGCGGCTTACAGTTTCCTTTTAGAGTTTTGCCTTGGATTAATCTTTTAAGCCTTTTCATATAAATGTAGGAAGTTTTAGCACTGGCAAAATTTATGGTAACAGAGAAAACAGATACACTGTATATTGCTTGTTGATCATAATTGTTTAAAAGTTGATTGATATTTGATTTCTCATTAATTTTACTCAATTTTATTGCAAGTTAAGGTGTAGTAATATTCTATTTATTTAGAATTTAAAGAACATGTGGATATTCTTACGTGAAATTTGGCCGTATTGTCTTCATGTTAAATTTTATTAATTTTATAAATTATGCAGTTTACTTTAAAATCGACACTGTGAAATTGTACTTTAGTTGTCCCATAGTCTACTGTCCCATTCTCTTGATTCTCATAAAATTATTACAATTACATAGTTTGACAGTCTATTAAATAACCATATGAGTGTAGTTAGGTGGAAACGTTTTCAGGCATTAAATATGCAACCTTGTATTATTTAAATTTTAAATCTGACATTCTTAACAAGTGTATGACGATACAAATAAAACTTGTATTAAGGAATAAATGAATAACATCTATATTACATTTATTAATACAATTATCTCAACAACCTCCGAATGTCAATAATTTGCCTGACAACAACTGACATTACCGAATGTCCTCATAACGTAGTGATAATTCGCCACACTAACCCCCCATCCAATCGTCATACAAGTCTTCCAGAGCTAGTCCTTCGTTATGTGGATGGACGATTTTCCTTTGGTATTAGTTGCAGATCATCAGGAGAATGTGTTATAAATGTCGGTTTTAGTCGACCTATAGAAAGAAATCGTTTTCATTGGGTAACCGAAGAGTGGTACCATGAATCAAGTCTGATGGAGTTGCACCGATGTCCTCTTCTACGGAAGATCGTAATCCTAATAGAACACACAGCAAAATATCCACCCAATGCGATGTAGCGTGAGATTTGATAGCAGCTTTAAGCGCATGATGCCAGCGTTCTATTAAACCATTAGAGCAAGGATGATATGGTGTAGTATGTATATGTGTACAACCGAGTAAATTACAAAGCGCTTTAAATAACGACGACACAAACTGAATTGTTTCCGCAGAAATATCCCACACCGGAATAGCCTCAGGCCATCTAGTTAACCTATAATAACAATAATAAACAATAATAAAATCCTCTTGAACAAGGAAGTAGACCTACAATATCGATATGAATATGATTAAATCTACTGTTAGGTGTTGGAATATTTCCTATTTCACCTTTTAACGTGTTTACTAATTTTACATTTTTGACCAATTTCGATAATTTTTGTTAATGGAAGGCCATATAAATTTCTTACGAATTAACTTGGAAGCTAAGCGGTACGTAAAGACGAGCGATACCACTAGCTACATCACAATAGATTGGGAACACTACATTCTGGTAACGAAATACGAGTCATATGCAAAGATGACTTATCTTTTAATACAATAGACAGCTTCTTACTAAGTTGTTCGTAATTAATATTAAATGGTGTCGCAATGAAAAAAGACGAGAAAGCGCGTCTGCAGCGACATGATTGACACCCGAAACATGTATGATATCGGTAGTAAATTGTCCAATATAGTCCAATGACGTAATTGTCGTGGAGTAACCTTTTCTGGATTTTGTTGAAAAGCATAAATTAATGGTTTATGGTCGGTATACAATGTGAAGTGCCGGCCTTCTTAAATATACTTGAAATGTTTAATGCCAGAATAAGCCGCCAATAGTAAGCGCTAAATCTTTTTTGTGTTTCATCTAATTTAAGTGAAAAAATACAATATCGTTGCTAAATCGTTGAACACAAGCCCCAACTGCAACATCAGAACCATCGACCATTACTCGTAAAGCCAAAGTAGCCGTAGGTGACGGAAAAGACAGCAGGGTAGCACTAGCTAATGAAGCCTTACACGAATTAAACGCAGTTATTGTATCAGGATTCCTATTAATAACTCTCTTATCACATTTCGTTTAAATATTGAAATAGAGGTAATTCAATCGCTGCAGCGTGTGGAATAAGGTTCCTAACCTTTCTTTCAAGACATAGTACTTTAAAGTTCCGGGTGGGTCGTTAATAAGGGCGCTTACCTTATGAATAGATCCGTTTCAAGTGCAACGACAACATATTGATGATTACCCAAGAGGAACATAAAATTGGCTGAAAGTTGGTGAAACATTGGGACAATACGATTACTCCAATATTGTTATTACAATATTTATCCAGTATAATATCAATGTGTTTTCCACGTCAAAATAGGTAATATAGGCTGCATATGGATTTTACAATAGTATCACAATGTTGTTTAAATAATATACTCCCAATATTAGGCGGGTATTGAATAAGTTGATATAATATAATCTATGTGGGGCCAATAATGTAATCTAAATATAGGTTTAACGTTGCCTTATTTATATCATGCCAACATTATTACATTCTGTATAACCGGTATTTATTGTCAGCATTGATCTTACATTAGGACAATATTAAACAAGCGATGCGTATCTTGGTAATATTGGATATATATATATATATATATATATATATATATATATATATATATATATATGTATTTCACAAGGTTGTATAATATCGTTTAAATCATATGATCCCACCTAAAACCAATGTTCAATTAATTTACGTTATATAATCTATCTGGGGTCAATGATGTTACCTAAATATAGGTTTAACGTTGTCTTATTAATGTCGTGCTAATATTATTACATTCTGTATAACCTACATTAAATTTTCAGAATTGGTCCAACATTAGGACAATATTAAACAAACGATGTGTAGCATGGTAATATTGGATATACTGCGCGATAACGAAACTACAACCCAGGCTCGCATTTTAAAACGGTTTTAGACAAAAATTTGAAATTGCGGTCGACGATTGGATTGAGTAATATGCATATTTTAAGCAAAAAAAATTAATGTCAATCACTTCTTGTTTCACCGGAAACGATTAACATTTTGCCATTTTAATGTATATTTTTATATATTTTAATTCTACGAGAAATTTTAAACATTTTTGATGTAGCATGTCCTATACCTAAACATAATAGATTTTGACTTATGGAGGACTTTAGGATGGCAGAATAAAAAAAACTGACGTTAACAATTTTCAAAAATTGATAATTTCTATATCACGATTTTAAAATTTTCTTCTGTGAAGACTTACACTACCCAACCTACTTTTTTCCCTCTATCCATTTACATCCTCATTTTTTATTTTCAAACAACAGATATTATTTTTTTGTTAGAATAATCAAATCATATTAACCATGCCGTAGGTTGCTATGGTTTTAAAAAACATTTGAATTTTGACAGGTAACTTATTTATTACCTGTGAATTTGAGCAGACTGTTCAAAATTTACCCCATTTTGGTTCATTTGGATTTTACAAAAGAAACGAAGTATGTTGAGGCGAATTAAGAATATAAGAATTTTTTATTTTGTTATTTTACTTTATTACATAGGTAGGTAGGTACACAGGATTAATAGGTATAACTAATCATAAAAGAAATTAAAAAAGAAAACGAACGGACATAATCATAATTGAGATTTTAAGAAACACCACCTTCTTCTTGAATACAGGTCTCACAGTTTTCTATAATTTTCCGTAGCACATTATCTTTTGCTGTATAGTAATATTATTAATAGTTGTAATAATTCGGTCTTTTAAAAGGTCTAGATTTTCAGGTGGTTTATTCTTTGGTATGGCCCTAGAAGATATATATATATATATATATATATATATATATATATATATATATATATATATAAACTTTTTTATTATTAATTTTACGAAAAATTAATTTATAAAAAGTTCTACATATTCCAAGATGTAAAATACGATCATCAGATATCAAATTTTTTTAGTCGTATACGAGATTTGTCAAAAAATATGAATTTTACTCAAGAGTAAAGTACCTTTAAAATTGACAATATCGAAAAATGTTATTAAAAAATGTTGACCAGAACTAAAAACTACGTTCAAATATTTAATTACATCCATTTACATTGAAAAAATTTATTCATTTTTGAAATGTATTTCTAGGTACAATAACAATGCAAATTTTACTGTAGTTACGTGTAATCTAGGATGCACTGACAAACTAATGAATGTTTGATACCAACAAATGTTTGACAGTTACAGTCAAAACGCGTTAGAATTTAACCAATAAATATGGTAGCGTTATTAAGTAGTGAAGAGAAAATAGAAATAGTCTTGATTGTGGGAGAAAATTATAAAACCCATAGAGAAGCCACTATTATTTTTAATAATAGACATCCCAATAAAAATATTACCCATTCAACTGTTACGAATAATGAATAAATTCAAAAATACTGAAAGTATTAAGAGGTTTGACGTAAAACGCCGATAATTGGTTGCCGATGATAATACGCCGTTTGAAGTAATGCTGTCTGTTGTAGCCAATCCAAACATGTCATTACGCAAAAGGAAATCGTTGATGCAAAGAATATAAGTAAAGATACAGTGTCAATAATTTTAAAACTGAATAAATACATAGCATTCAAACCAAAAATAGTGCACACATTGAAAGAAATAGACTATGATAAGCGCTTTGATTTTTGCTGTCTCATCCAAGGAGAGTTAGAAGATGAACCTTTTTTTATGAGACGTATTATTTTTTCTGATGAGGCAACATTCTGGTCTAATGGAACTGTCGCGTCACAACATTGTCGCTGGTGGTCTGATGAAAATCCCAATTTTGTAATAAAATCTCATGACCAATATTCCAACTAATGTGTGGTGTGGCATTTATAAAAGCAGATTAATAGGACCTTCTTCTTTTCGCCAAACCATGAATGCCGAAAGTTATTTACAGTTATTACAAACTCACATTTATGACTTCATAGACGAACTACCCTTACAAGAACGACAATGTATTTGGTACCAACAAGATGGTGGCTCATGTCACAATACATTGAATGTTAGGAAATATCTTGAACATATATTCCATGGAAACGTTATAAACATATATTCTGATCTTTTTTGGCTTGCTAGATCCCCTGACCTTACCCCCCTTGATTACTTCCTATGGGGCTACTTGAAACAAAAAGTTTACCAGGAAGGGCCAATTCAAGATGTTGACCATTTAGAAAGAATAATTTTAGAAAAATGCCAGGAAATTTCTCCAGAAATGATCAGGAATGTATTACGTGAATTTGCCAATAGAACGAATACATGCATTGAATGAGACGGTGGATATGCGGAGGCATCAGTGGAATGAGTGAAAATAAGTTTCTATTTATTTCTAGAATTAATATTACGTTAGTTGCACAACTATTATTTTTATGTATTTTTTTATTTTTAAATTGATTTAAATAAATGCATATCCATTCATTACGTGTTTAAATTGAAAAATTGTTTGAAAACATTAAGATTCAAGAAGGTTATCATGACTTTTATAATCACAAGAGATAAATGTTCATTCAAAATAGAAACAATATTAAACAAGCACAAAACCTATTTTTTCAATGTAAATGGATATAACTGCATATTTGATCAACTTTTTTTAATAACATTTTTCCATATTGTCAATTTTAAAGGTACTTTACTTTTGAGTAAAATTCATATTTTTTGACAAACCTCGTATACGACTAAAAAAATTTGATATTTTATGATCGTATTTTACATTTTGGAACATGCAGAACTTTTTATAAAGAATAACTTTTTTTCATAAAATTAATAATAAAAGAGTTTCCCATATGGTTCCAACTTACCGAGACATATTGTGTGTGATATATATATATATATATATATATATATATATATATATATATATATACGGTATTTATTAATTAGTGTTAAAGTTTCAGGTAGCGTTATAGTCCAGGCAAAGCTGAGAAACCCTGTAACAAAATTATTGCTACGCGGTGCGCCATTTCTTCTCACGAGCCATCCAAAGCTTTTATCTGGGAAAGTATCCGATGAAATGTTCATTTTCAAACAAAATATTGATGTTGAATTTTTTTGCAATTTTTTGGTTGCATTCCGCACCTTCTAAAACCTCAGATTAAGATTTTAAAAGATGCAGAATTTGAGAAAAATACGCTTGGCAACTAGGCCAGTTTTATGGTGACGTTTGTATACATCAGTGTGACAGGCATGTTTTGCACCCATTGCGTCGTTCGATTTCTTATTTCACTGGTGATCATGTACTCATTCAACGAGTACGTAGATATGTACATGGTGTACGGGATCTGTGAAAGGAACTCTGTAGCTGCTGCTGAACAATATATTCAATAATAAGAAATGTGTTCTGTACTTTTTGTATTGTTTTGATCACCAATATGCTTCTGACGCCTTGTGTCACGTATCATGAATAAAAAATTTGTTTTTTTTTTGTATTGTTTTGATCACCAATTGCTTCTGACGCTTTGTGTCACGTATCATGTGGTGAATTTGTTTACATGTAGCTTCCAACGTTGCATTTTAATGCCATTTTTGGATGGCCCGTTAGTAGAAACGGCGCATCGCCTATTTTTTATGAGGCTTCTCAGATTCGCATGGGCTATAACGCTCGCTGAAGCTTTAACACTATTTAATAACCACCATATATATATATATATATATATATATATATATATATATATATATATATATATATATATATATATATTATTAAACCATATTTTATCAATATACGTTCAAAAAAATCCTAAACCACAAAGGTTTGGTTTTAGTTTTCGCTAAATACTCTGCAAAAGTAAAAATGTTGTTGTAATCTTGCTTTTTCTAGTATCAACAACATGGCTGCAAGTTTTCAATGAAGGAAAATGCCTTTGATGTTTTTTATGGTTTTTAGTTCTAGGTAAAAAACTTGAAAGGGTACTACAGTGTGTCACTTACGGCAATTGAGGAATTTTGTTGTTCACCTGACGCTAATATGGGGTTTTGAAACATTGTGAGATTGATGTGTTACACATATTGCACTAGATATCAGGTTTATAATTTTAATGCTTAAAATCAGTTCTGTATATTAATTTAAATATTGTATTGTAAATGAATTAATATACATAATTGGTTGTCATTGAAACTGTATTTTTGTTGCCAAAACAAATCGGGCCAACATAAATTTTTAAACATGGGTTTAATATTTATTATTCAATATAAAATCAATACTAAAAAAAAGAGCTCACAATATGTTTCCAATCCTAACGGTACACATTGGTACAATATAACAAATAAATATAGGAATACTACATAGGATAAATATTCCCGAATGTTCATTTCAATTAATAGGCCCAATGTTGTATTATTGTGATTGTTTAAATATGAGTAACTTATAATATATGTATAGCCAATATTAAATAATATTGTTGGGTCATTATAGCGAAATGTTAACATCGTAAGGTTGGTCCAACATACCACCCAATATTTGTCCAATAATGTAAGGAATGGAAAAGGACACGTATTTTATTCCCTCCCCATGGAGGAGGGCGGGCTGTTTCAGCTTTCCAAGCTCCTTCAGTAAGGATAGGATTGGAAGGAACGGAGTTAGGGTTCTGAGGGGTAAAATACTACCCCATCATTCGCCTAAATAGCCGCACATGGTGTGCGTATACGCCGTGACCATGCCGCTACATTTGCATGAGGAAAGTTCCCTGAAAAATCCTCATGCATGGTCAACCGTAACAGAAATTTAACCCATTACCTCCCGATTGCTAAGCAGGTCGTGTTACCATAACTCTACTTGCTGGGTTCCAATAATACACAACGTTGTTCCTATATGTTACCAATATCTATGTTCTACTTTGGTGGTGATATCTTGCACATTACCGCATACGATGAATTGAGATTCTATTTGTTTGAACCATAGTTCCACATTATTTTTCCAAAAAATTGGCAATTTTAGTGAAACTCTTCTCAAGTGGTCGTTTACTGCATCTTCCATAAAATAACTATTGATTTAATTTTGAGGTCACCACTGAAGATACAAATGCAAATAAAACTTCTGTTAAGGAATAAATAAGTAACGTCTATATTACATTTATTAATGCAATTATTTCAAGAATTTCGGAAGGTCAAAATCTCCCTGACAACAACTGACATGACCGAATGTCTTAATTTTTACGGGGTACTGGATTAAAGACAAAACAATTTGTAAGCCAAACTAAACTAATAAAATAAACGATTAAAAAATACGTGATGTCGCAATCGCTAAGTTGTTTTCGATATTATCATAGCTACCCATGACCTTTATTTAAACAATATTCATCGAACTTGGTAGCGGCAAAAGTCAACTAATTGTAATTGTGTGTAGATAAATATACAAATTATTAGTACTCACCCTCCCCCGTGATACTTCCTCCTAACAAACATTTGTGTAACGAGTTAAGATAGAAATGAGCAACCATTTCTATAAAATTATTTGCACAAAAAATAAATTATATGCTTTTAAATAATAAAAATTATACATCTAAACAATTTATTACGTTTCGTGTTCATATTATTTTTCTTGTCAACTTTATTGTAGGAGACTATGCAAATCTTCTATCTCGAAATAATTTTTCAGTTTCTTGTCAAAAATAAAGCGTAAATTCATTTTCAATAATAAAAACGTTACAATTGTTGGTATATATTAGCTTTCTATATAAAAACAATAATGATTCGCTTTACTATAAATGAAAACAACTACTTTTCAACAGAGATGTTCGTTTATTGGTAGTAATTAGAACTAGATTCTGTTGTTCACTGTTCTATACAAACCCCTTATGGCTAACAATTAATTTCATTTGATGAAACATAACGTTTCTTTTGTTTAATATCATTGGGTCTCCTGTATTCATTATTAATTAAATCATATTAAAATCTAAAAGCGTTTTCAATGAAACGTGAAGGTGTTGACAAAGGATCTGTTTTGTAAATCTAAATTGAGCTAAAATAACATAGATTATTTTACTATAAATAAAAGTAGAACTTAAATAAAAAAGAATACACTACTTTAAGTGGAAGAGCCCGATAATGTTCACAAAAAAACTGATGATGTAGTTAGGAGTGATTGACGATTGATATAGTTTTTACGGTTGTTTTCCAAATACATTGCTGGTCACAGTTAACTATTAGTGTCGATTGCGTATAACAAAACGTATCCAATTTCTTAATTTTAATGAAAATATTGTATTAAATTTTGAACGAAGTATGATCATTGTAACATGGAATTGTAAAGGTATTGTTTAAGGCTTAATACACAAAAAATATAACATTGGTTTTATGCGAAACGGATGCAATAATAAAGATCTCAAGGCACGCCTGAGGATATGGTTACGCCCTTCGTTACATTTCTTACAATGAATTATTGATTGAGACGTAAATTAACTTTTAATATTCACTATTTTTGGATAAAAACGAACATCATCATTCGCTTTATTGTATTTTTTAGTACATTATTAATTTATCATGTCATTGATAATATTGGCTGCTAGAAACAGTTGTTTTTTGTAGAAAAAGTGGTGACAATTTTCATGTCATTACAAATGATGCTTTTTTTTGTAATTTATTCACGAATAATTGACTAAGTCCAGATTAAGAAAAAATGTGCGGAGAATTTAAAAGCTTTTATTTTTTTATGAAGAACTTAAGGTAGTCTGATAGGTTGCTTACGTTAAGGCACAAACAGATATTTTCATCTACCTATAAAATAAATACCCGGGTTATTTATGTAGCAAAATTACTTTTCGTACAGATGAACATAATCTAAATTTGAGCTAGAAAGGATTGCTAATTCCCTCCACTCATAAATTCAAATTATTTAAACGTTCATTTTCGTGTTACATAATCCTTGTACATAATCAATTATCCTAAAATTTTGAAATTCTTGTAAGATATAACTATTTACATAACTTTACTTTGATTCATTTGAAAACAGATGTTTTGAATGCCATCTTTAATCAAATTCATTGAAATGTTCAAGAGATACTCAATATAATTAACGAAAATCCTTAATTTAATTAATACTGAATGTTTATAATCAAGTATGTATTTACAGATATTTTCAAACGGCTGTTATACGTATACTTGAATTAGATGATTCTAATGTTAAATGTAAAGACAAGTGAAAAACATTTGTTATAGAAAGTTTTTCATATAAGTTGCACAAAGCATCGACAAAGTTTCTGCCGAGTACAGTAGCCGAAGTAAGCACTCCTTATAATAGATACAGATTACAACGACGACGTCGGCGTCGTTCGATACTTTCACTGCGTAAGATTTCGCATGAATGTTCCTATTATTCTATATTCAAAGCGACCTATTCACAGGTCTTCTAAATGTGTTCAAATGGCACAGACTTATGACAATCCTAAACACGTAACTCTCTAATGTAGATGTATTTGTATAGAATTGAATTTAATTAATAATGACGAAATTTCATTACATACCTACAATGTTTTATGTGAATTTTATATTTTAATTAAGTGTATCTCTGCGTTCTTTTCGTAATACGGGAATTATTAAATAAAAAACAATGTAACATGCCCTTTATCGTCGTTTTTTAACTTTCAGTTCACTCATGACTAAGTAACAAAAAATTAATATTAAATTTTTGCAGGATTAAAAAAGGAGTTCAATTAAAAAAAATTAGTTTAGTTTGCCCTTAAAACTAGTGTTGTAAAATAATGTAAATTTAAGTTTTAAATGTTTTCGCAGTATATTTTTATGTCACATCAGCTAAAAGTAAGGTAACACTGTTTCATGGAATTGTACATAAGATACCACTACCTTCTAACATAATTAATTAGATTCGATATGCAGTATGAACGACTCTACCCTGTATTTGCAACACACCTCTTCCTACTAAATTTTGTAGTAAAGTACACCACCCAAAAGAAAACTTGTTTACTATCGTTCCACCTCACAACCTATTGAGTCAGTTCAAAAACTACAGTTCAGGAAGATCACCAACAGTCCGCTGACCAAAAACTTTCCCATCTTTAATTATTTGAGTCGATTCATTTATAACTCTGTGTGTTTACGTGAACGTACGTGCATGTATTCGTGTATTTATGTACGCGCGTGTATGTGTGTACGATTGCTCAGACCTAAGGTTTAGGTTCCAGTGATTTTGAAGGATATAGAGCTGTGGGGAAACGAGGAAGAGGGGTAAATTTGGTTTTCGTTCCTCAGAGATAATCCAAAAAATTGCATTCAATTTTCAAAGTGTTTAAAACCTAAATATCTAGATCGCAGTGAAATCGGGCAGGGATCGGTGCAGAAGTAACGGGATAATATGAATAACATCAATGAAAACAATATAAGTATACGTAGTTATCATGTCTATGTGTGTGAGGAAAACTTTCTGAAAAACTTCATACAAGGTAGACGGTAACGGGAATCGAACCCATTATCTCCCGAATACTAAGCAGATCGTGTTACCACCGAGCTGCCAGTACGATTTACATCTAAAAAATTCCAGCTATATGTGGTATTTATGAAACAGCGATCACAAATCGCAATCATGTTGGACATCAGTGTCAAGTCTCATGTGGTTCGTAAGTATGTGAAATTTCCGAAACAATATTGTTAAAGAAAATTGTTAACGTACAGCAGATTAACCAACAACAGGTAATAAAACATACCTTTCTCATAAAATTGACGAGTATGATGCAAAACTGAATGACTTTGTGAAAGAAAATGCACAATTGAAGCAAACTAATCAATTATCAACTGGAATTGAGAAACTAAAGCAATACATAGAATGTGTAATTATAAAAGCAGGAATTACCGGATCTAAAAAATGAAAACTTGATTCGCAATTGGTCAAAAAGTAGAACGACGCATAGCAAAAATGGACACCGATATACTACACAGTGTTAACCCATTAAACAAATAAAGTACTATTACAGTAAAATTTTGTTCTAGGGAAAAAAAGAAATAATCTAATCAATGCCTCACGAAATGTTAAGGGACTAAATACCCAAGATCTTGGTTGGTATGGGATCATATAATACATTTATATTAATAATAATCTTGTTCAGCAAAAAAAAACTATATGAAACGAGACGATTGTGTGTGTGAAAATAAGTTCAAAAATGTATGGGTACGCGATACAAAAATTTTTGTGCGTAAGAACGATAATGATAAGGTGAGTCTGGTTAAATCGGAACTATATCTGTGTAAAATTTCAAGTGAATGCTAATTCGGTTATTGTACCTCAATACAATTGTAGCAATCATGTCTATATCAGTTTATTATCATAACCTTCGTGGCCTAAGCTACAGATGTACATAATCAAATGTTAGTAAATAATTACGATACGATTTGTTTTACGGAAAGGTACTTACTGGATAGTATTGATTCAGATTTTTGATAATCGTTATGCTGTCTATCGTGGAGATTTTATAATGAAACTGTACCTAAAAGACACGGAGTATTAATTGCCATATCTAACAAGATTTCTTCACTGCATATTAAACAGGGGCAAAGTTGTGCTGAAGGTATTTGGATACAGTGTTATTCTAAATTTCAGAACAAAATAAAACTAATCTTTATGTTTATATTTTTTGCTTTTGTATTCCTCCAGCATATATTGTATGAAAATTACTTAATTTGTGTCCTTACTGATAACTGGAATGTGATGGCGTTTTAGTTGTGTACTAGATGCTGCAAACGAGTGGATATAAGAGAGGTAAGTTGTATCCTTGTAAATAGGAAATATAATGTAAATTATAGCACCAGGTACGTACTATCGGAATATTTACTTTTCGTTTAATTAATTGATGCTTAAGGCCGATGGCTTTACTGCCTCTAATTAATGCGGGACGTGTGTTTCCTGTTTGGGGTTGTGAACAACATTATTGTTGTTGATTTACTTGCCATACCTGAATTGTACTTTGGGAATAGTTCTGTAAACTAAATCAGCTTTATAAAATCTACACGCAAATGAACTTTTTTAATTAGTGGTATAATATGTAGATATAGTTAATTAATGTAGTTTAGAATTATTGAAAAGGAGAACTTACACTCAATTGTTACCAGTTAGGTAATTGAATAAGATTGTATTTTATCCATATTTATAATCCAATTGATTCAAAAGAGTTTAGCTACTGAAAATACTGCCCAGTTCCGGCTTTACTCTTCAGAGCTGTGCAGAGTAAGATAAGTTCGAGCGGCTTTGTTTCAAACAACCTTTATTTCGGTAAAATTTAATTACTTTCCATTACCAGATAAAAGTTGAGTTACTATTGATAAATACATGTCAGAAGTTGTTTTATAAAGGTTGATTCGCTATTGATAAGTGCATGTCCGAAATTTTTTTATAAAAGTTGGGTTACTATTGATAAGTACATGTCTAAACTTGTTTCATACAGTTGGGCTTAATGTTATTGGTAGAAATATAGATGCTTGGGGAATTAGGTATTTTCAAGTGACGTCACAACGGTGACCTTTCCTGATGTTGGACAACTTTAACACACGTTCTTATGGGATGTAATTCTTTAATCGTAGGCGGTGGAAATGTTTTTGTGCTAATACTTGTAGATGAGGATTGCATTAATACATTTCACCAGAAATACGGGAATGAAGTGAACAATTTTCCTATATAATATTGAAAAGTTCGTGCGATTAATTAAAGAATGACATTCAAGATAAGGCTCTTTTGACTATGATATGTTAAAATGTGTATGTTATAGATTAGTTACTACACTGGAATACCAAGCTATAAGGCTTTCAATATAATATTTACAAAATTAATTGAACCTTATATCAAAATAGCACCACAAGCAGTTATTACGCATAAGTTCAATCATTTTTGATGGTTTTAATAAAACTCAGGTTAAATTTAGATTTTACTTTGTTTTCTTATACATTTCAGGTTGTATCCCAACTATTTATATAATTTTCTATTCGACACTAAATGTAATGTACTTTCGGCTATCTAAATTTATTCTATGGCCTTAAAGAGACAAATTAACAAAAGCAACACCACCTTGTTTTAAACAGGCATTGGGCAATAGAATCACCATAATTATAGATTGCTTTGAAATTAAATTGCAAAAGACAAAAAAATTGGAAATAAAGTGCATAACTTGGTTTACCAATAAACATCATAACACTATCAAAGTTCTGATAGGATTAACACCAGCAGGCTCGATATCTTACATTTCACAAGCAGATGGTGGAATCACTTACAGCCATTTCTTCTGGAATTTACTAAACTTCACATGGGCTCTACTTTATTAAAGCAAGTAACAACATACTTACAAATTTCTATTGCAATGTCGTAAAGGCAAGAATACGTGTTCATAAAATGTAACCCAACTATAATATACATTAATAATGTTCACTAATTAACTATAAACTGTCTTAACATTATATACTAACACTACAATAAGTCAATTATCACGATTTTTTGTGAAGAAAACACTCAAAAATCACCGCAAAACACGTAAGTTCGTATGAAACGCTAACACAAGTTGTCTAAGATCAGCTGTTAGAGGCGGTGTGACGTACGTGAAAATGCCTAATTGGTTTATAAATTTGCGTTTAAGATTAGTACATATAGTTGAGTAAGTGTTGTATAAATGGAACAGAATTACGAAATGTAATCATAATTTTGCGTTGTCAATTATTTGGTCATTATTCATTCAAATTAGTTTTCTAGGAGTGAGAACCAATAAAATAATTACGTCTTAGAAAGGGTGTACAGCGTTTGATTTCTTCCTAATTCTCCCTAGCTACGATTTTACCATTACTCTAGAATGTCTACTCTACGGGATCTTAATATTACTTAATTGAGCTTTTTTTCCGCTCAACTTGGGGTGTTACCTCTTTCCATATTATTGTTTGCCTTGTTTCGAGCTTTGTGAGCAAACCTACATAAAAACTTGTGGCGATGTTCCCTATTTGGGTAAATTATATTTATTATTTTTCAGTCAGTTCAAGAAAACAAGATTTTAGTACCATAAACACATGAATGAATTTTTCATTTTTATCACAACTTCAATATCTCTGGTTAATTATTAAATATTGTATTTATTGTTTAATTGTCATTAGTGATAATTCACAAATTAAATTTGTACAATTAAATTGGGATCATTAGTTTATGAATTTTGCTGTAGAATAAACTATAGTACTTCTTTATGATCATAATGTATTTAGAATGGTACAGGTACACCACAGTGACAAATACAAGAAAATCTAACCTTAAACCGCTAATTATGCTTGTAAATTATTGAGCACGTTACTAACATAGAAATAAGTGGTAATGTGTCATTTACAGGTGCACATTCTTGATTTGCTACTTGTGTATCACGTGGAATGTACAACACTCCTCATGTGTTATCACATGTTAAGATTAACGGACTTCTTTCCTCACCCTCTTTTCTCAGAAATACTTCATTCCTTATCCCACTCGACCACTTGTAAAGAGCCAGTCGTCTGTACCAAATTTTTTAAAATTAATTATTTGGTAATTATCCTGTTTACGTGCTACAGGCGCTCTCATTCCGTTGGGTCAACTCGACTCATTCCAGTGGGTCTCTTTCGAGAGCCCAGAGCGATCTAGCTTATCCGATTCAGCTTATCCTTCTACTTCGTTCCGTTTCGTTCACCTGCATTCTGTAAGAGACAACTCGACACCGACAACTTATCGTATACACCAGGGTTTATTACTGCCTCAATTTGCGGTCACCTACATGTAAGTTAAACATACAATACCACATTTACACCATTGAACGACTTCACGTCGGGAAAAATACGCGATGTAGTCTTTTACTTACTACATTGCACAGAACGGTTCTCGCCTAAATTCTGCCAATCTTCGGGGTATCAATTAAACAGCGCAACGGGTATTTGCCCAGATTATTGGAATTGATACTCCACCTACACACCGACTCACACAAACACGCCTACACTAGACAAAATAATTAAAAACCGAAGTGAAGGAAGCCGACAGGTTGAAAGCGTAATTAGACCATATTTCGATCACCCAGTTTCGCAACTTACGAACCCGTACGTAACAGTGAGTATTACATTGTAATCTCGCTATACCTAATAAACCGTAATAGAAGTCTCGTAACCAGCTTTAATATCCGCTCGTCCATTGCGAGACACCCAGTTTACTTCTTAATGAAGTCCTGAACTAGCATCCGTCATGATCACTTATCGCAATAATCCAGACTTGAAGGAGAAACCCTTCGGTAAGTCTACCGTACCTGTAAAACGTTTAGCTTATCCTGTACCCGAAAATCTTTAAACTACTAACCGACCACCGCCTTAAGCGCGCTCGCACCCAGGATACAATACGAATGTATTCATTTCCAATTTCATCATACCTCGCAAACATCACCAATTCTGTTTCACTAAAACTTCCGCTAATTACTAAGCGTAATTAGAAGTATGTTATTCCACCGTAATTACTAGCCTATTGTAAATACATATTTAGTTAATAAAAACCCTGTAAATATTATTTAGTTTCTTTAAAATCCACTTTCATAACAGTTAGAGCTATAAATGTTGCATTTATACGTATTCTTTGTAAAACGCATAAAGCGATCCCTTGAAAAGTATTGATTTTCTATTGACCGTAAAAGCAGGTAGGGAGACTTATCTTATCACCGCATGACCTAGCTCACTATTATAAACACAGTTATAATAACTGTATAAAATTTGGCTGCAGACAGTTACCCTACAGGTCCGGCTTTTACAATTTTAATTTTATTTTTAAAATAAAATCTCGTTATATCGTAATATAAATTAGGATCAGTTCTTTTCTAAGTGTATAAATATCTCGCTAACCGTATTTTCACAGAAAACGTAAGGAGAGAAGCGTCCTGACGACCTCCACTCTATCCCGGATACCAAATGCGCCCACCCAGAGAATCCTGGACCAACCATCGATATCCTGTGGGAGGCTAGAAGTCCCGATCATTTGTACCTCCTGATATTTGTGTTTATTTTACCTAAGGTACTTTGGTATTTCTTTACTTATCGTTTTGTCTTAGTTGTAATAGTATTAAGTGTAAATATTTAGATCGTATAAACCAAGTAAGAATAATAACCTCTAAAACCCTTACAAGTATATTGCTCAGTGTGGACGAACCTGGTAATAGTAAAAGTAACAGTAACAACGAACAACTCCCCTTTTTATAAAATTTAAACAGCGGTTGAACTAGACGGAGGCAAATTAAAGTAAACTTTAATTAAAGTAAACGAAAGCAGCTTACACACTTTATACTAAGTATCTCTCTTCCTCTCACCTTGCTCATCCTTAGTCAATTTTGTTATATTGTAAAGATCCAGCTTAACTTTACTAAAATGTATGTAATTAATTTTTTTAATTGCCCTACAGTAATTAAGATAGGTACAGTTGTTTAAAATTAAAACCCATTACAAAAGATTGCGCGATATTGCACCATAAACAATTAATTTCAATCCCCTCCGACGTAGATATTAAAAAGCATAAAATGCTATTACGTCCGAGAACCCTCAGCCAATCACAGCCAGAGGACCCCTGCATAGAAGCCGGATCCACCCATAGCGAATCAGCTATAAAAACCGCGGCGCTTCCGGAAGAAATCCTACTTTGTTACTCCGCGATTCCGCGACTACTTGTCTACTTACCTACTCCGCGATTCCGCAACTACTACTACTTACCTACTCCGCGATTCCGCGACTACTTTTATCGCGCTCCTACTTACTCCGCGATTCCGCGACTACTTGTCTACTTACTTGTCCGCGACCATCTGCCGCTACTTGTTACTTCGCGACTCCGCTATCCTGATACGCTCGCGTCTTCAGCAGCCAGAACCGAGATCCAGACAGCGCGCCTGCCGTAGTTAGTGTCGTTGTATACGTCGCCGACCTGCCTATTACCGCATCCGTTTATTCTGAATCATCGTGCATTTTTAGTCGCGTTACTTCGCCGCCGTCACTAGTCAATCAGATTTGTACAATCAAACTGTTAGTTGAGTTACGCTAAGGTTAACAGCACGTAAGTTTTATTGCACCACGTTTCTAAAACATTACACCAGACACCTAGAGAACGATGGGCTGCAGAGCCTGAAGTTATCTAACCGTTCCAGTACACACACTACAAGTATACGCCAGGCTGTATAGCCTGAAGTTACCTTCTGCAACCAGTACTCACACTAGAAGTAGACGACAGGCTGTAAAGCCTGAAGTTGCCTTCGTCACATATACACACAAACCAGGACGTTGCTACTTCGGGCTAACGCCCAGAAGGCATCTTCCATTTACTCCATTTACTACCGCTCCACCAGGGAGAACCCTTGGTACAGCAGCCGACGGGCTGGACCCAGAATCTTAGCAAGGGCTCTCCATTAACCAGATATTACACATACATTACACATACAATACACCGACCTGATCCGGAGGAAAATAGCAATACAAACAGGCGACGCCTTAACCTAGAGGTAATCTCAATACCAGAAGCCGCATTCATAGAGATCACCCGCGTGATCCTCCAGATATAAAGACGAACCCGTGGTGCGTCTACGTGATAAATTACATTAAAAGTACTCCGGCGTCTCGCAATTGCATATACATCACTTACTTGAAACACCTGCATTCCGTCGGAAACAATTCTCAGAATTGTTCAATTTATTACAGGCAGTCCTAAAAGGTCGTGTAAACTCGCCTCCGATTAATTCGTTTATAACAATTAATAAAGAAGCAATCTTTAATAATTATTAACGTAAAAGATCGTGATAAACTCTTCCCTGTATTTGTTAGTTAGAGTAAGTTTCGCTACTACGAAAAGTATCCGCGTTTTTCTAATAAGAAAGAATTAATACATTTATTTTTGGGCATAATTAAATGTTAGATATTCATTTCATTACTGTAAATACGTTCTCCATTAATTAAGAAATCCTGAGATCAGCTTGTTTAGTTAGGTTAGATAATTAAACGCGTACGTACAATTTGCATTTAATACATGTAAATAGTAACCTATCCTGTATAAAGTATTCAAAGTACTGAGCTCATATCCAGTCAGTCTGAAAGCCAAATCACGTATAAGCATAGTCATGCGCACCAAGGTTATTTTAAATTATTGATTTTCTCTTTGACCTGCTTGAAGACACCAGCGCGTTCGTTGCCCCAGCTTATCTAAAATATATAGAATTTTACGTAGCGCCACCTGAACAAATACCAGGCTACCGTGTACAGGGCAGGCCTGAACGGTCATAATAGACAAAATTAAATTGTCATTAGTAGGATTTTTGGGGTCATAACGCACCAACCATTGAACCACAATAACTTATACTTCCACAGAAACGGCTCAGGATCCAATAGCAACCACTATCGTCCACGGGGGACCAGCCAAACGGGCGCTGCTAACGAAGACATCCCGGGTAACACCCAATAAGATTTGTTTTGTTATATCATTGTCATTTTTGTTATATTATTGTTATTTCCTGTAAGTTAGATTATCTTAGATTTATAAAACAATAGGTAATATACGTTTAAAATAGTTTTGTTGTATTATTCAAAGAGTACAGTGTTGAGCACCACGATACGAACCACCCCCGTCTTGTTAAGACAAGACCCGATTTGAGCTAGACCGAGATAAATTAAATTGAACCCTTTTAAATTTAATTATTGTAAAGAAAGAGGCGTTACAATATGAATCTGATGATTTTCTCCAACAGCTCTTCCCAGATCAACAGGACAGCCGAGAGCCGATTAGGGCCACGATACAAGGTATGTGTATGGACCCCTTACATACCTAACATTATCTCAAATAACCCCTACCCCCTCCTCATGACAAAATTCCTCTAATTGCTACAAGCTTATGTTATAGATAGTTTAAATTCAATTAATGTATTTACTACGCTGTGTGGAAAAATGATACTAGTTATTTCTGTAACAAGAATTAACAGAAAACTCATTTGAAGTAGACACCGACTTACAATTAGTAAGTGATTAATATTACGGATTGTAAACATCCTATTTTGTTAACAAATTTTATTTCTATAGATCACGGCTAGAGTAAATCTTATCTTACAATTATAATAAAAAAAAAACAGATTTGCCCATGTTCTGTCGCCGAGCCTACCCAGGATTCGCTCTGCACGGATTTTGCCCCCACTGCCCCCCCACGCCTCAGGCCTGCACATCAAAATGTCACCCGGAAACGCTATGCTTTTTGTCTTCTATGATTACTCTTATATCAGATTTACTTCACTATTTCATGTTACACAGCATTACGGATAGGCAAAACATGTGTCTTGCTCCTTTGTTGATTGGAATCTGTAGAATATAAGCGTTAATACAACCTTATGCCAGAAATTCTAAACGGACCAACAAAGATGGATTCTTACGGTGTTAAAAATTTATACTTGTAATAAAATTAAATTTCCTAGTATAACGTATATTATACGCTATAATCCGAAAGGATCAATTTTGCGTATAATGTAAAGAGCGTTTCAATCATAAGTGGTAAAATCCTAGTATATAATTCAAATGTAATGCTGAGGAACTTTATGTACTACTAAAATTTCCCTGACAAGTAATTGTTATACATAGTTGTAAAATTTTCTGTGAGTTAATATCATTAATGCAAAAATTCTAAGAAGAACTGCTGATCACGAATCTGTCTTACCACAGCAAATATTCAATTAATCTAGAAAGTTTTCTTCACATGAAGAAATAAAATAAACGAGAAATGAATTTCTTTTTGTAATGGTATATTAAAACTCCGAGGTTGTACTGTTTTGTATTGAGCTCATAATCTCTTGTTTGAAGTATAATTTTCTACGTTCTCTTAAAAAAATAAAACGAGTGTTAACAGCCATTTACATTTATTCACTGAATATAAGTATAAATTCATCTTTTTCTCTTCGTTTTAACCGAATTATAAACACGTGCTAATGATTGTTAAAAGCCTTTCCGGCAACATTTTTCTTGATATACACTGCGCATAAAATATTCATTAAAATTTCATGTTAACACATTTTTAATAATCAAATTTACTGGAATATGGTTATACCGAAACCGCGAAAAGTAATTCCGTTGTAAAATGCGAAAAGTTATTCAAGTTAATTACCCCATATTTTGTTTAAATAGCGGTTTTATTCTCTGATTTGTGGATGAAAACACTTTGCTTGATAAAATTTCCACTAGAAATGTGGGAAGCATTTAAATACTCTTTACGTTAATAATTTTTAATCATCCCGACTGACGCTTGATATAATCCGAAATCTATGTTCTTCACGAGTTTCTCTTTTGTTGCCATATTTGTATGTGAGCACAACCTCAGCGAACACGGATAAATCGCTTAATTATCTTACATATACGTAAACATAATTAATTTAAACATAATTATTTATGAGATGCGCACTGCCGCACTACACGTTGTTCTTGAGATATCACCACAGTTATTAAAATAATTAATCAAACGGCTAAATAAAATTACTGTTACTTGTAGCTGAACCTAAACATCTGAATACTTCTTCGATGTACCGTATTTCTGAAAATTTCAGAAAATTGACATGTTAAGATATTATTTCAGAACATTACCTTCTTATCGTAACTGTGCGACTTCATAACTTTTATACGGCTCATTAATTTAAATGCTGTTTTATTTAGAAAAATCTTTTACACCAAAGTGCATTAGCCGCTTATTAACAATAAAAGGCTAAGATTCAGCAAATACGTTGAATGAATAAATTACCTTGCAGTATTTTACTATCACATTTAATGTAACAAAATTATGTTTAAGTACGAGTAAGCTGCGTTTGGTTTAATGCTCTCATTGATCACACTTAAGCTTCTTTAGGCTTAGTTCAAGTATGGACCGTTTCTAAATTCAGCGTTTCTTGTTATTATTGCAGACGCGGTGATAACTATTTTTTGTTTCCCCTTTTATGACTTTTTAAGAAGCTACTATTATGATTCGAAATTTAAGTAAATGCTTTTGCTTTTTTAATCATTAAAATTTTACTCTCCCGGTTGTGTATAATAACTTTATTCTTGTTTAACTTTTACTTTACGTTTACGTATACCATTTAAAAGTTTCTTCTTAACGTAGTTTTTTATCCGAAAATATTTGTTGGGCGAAGAGAGAATATAATTTTATATCGATAAACGTAATATTCTTTTTACTGTTTAACTAATTGATACAAAATAAAAACAATTGCAGCATTAACAATAGTTTTGTTTTTATTGTTTTAAACACAAGTTATAATATAATAGCAATATAAATACGAAGCGCTGTTTTTAACACATTCCTTCCTAAAAAAGAATAAATATCGAATATAATTTTACAAGTTAGTTGGTATATTGGTATTTATAATCCACTTAAGAATGGTAGGGGGTGATGTTCCCTGGTCTTGGACTCTTCAAATCAATCTTTACGTTGGCTTAGAATTACGAGTTTATTCAAAGATATACCAGTCGATTGTGAAAGCCTTTGACGTAGATCGCGGAAGAATACAAAATAAATGTCAGTCGTTCTTGTACTGACCTGACCTACGTCAAACGTAAACAGCTGAACGGCTGCCTTCTCTCGAGAAATAGACCGACTAGGTATCGCTTTCACGAGGGCCAAAGCTACGGCGAGAAAGTCCGGATCCAGTCTGCCTCAATCCAGGACCGGACAAGCTGATGGATTATATAGGAAAAGGTGATCATTTGACTAAGGTGGCGTGCTCGTAGAAATGTCCTAGGTCTATGTTAGCTCAGAGGTATCGCTAAAAGGTATCAAAATGCTAATTTTTGTTTCAGAATGAAGAAGCAATAACGCCCGATCCCCCTTGCGCTGGTTCACAATGCACAACGTTACTGGAGCGCCGAAGAATGCTGAGTCGAGAGCGCCGACTATCACCACATTAGTCAATAAACTAAACTCCATATCGACCAGTCAAAGGGCGTTAACCATGGAAAAAGGTGGAAGATACACAGCGATTAGAGAGGATACCTTCACCAGCGGCATCTTCTTCAAGTCGGATCTTGGTCACGTCAGAGGTGTTATTGATAAAGCAGTAACACCGAAACTAGTACCAACGGACATTGCCCAAATACCGGAACTTAGAATGTCATTATTGAACTTTGCAAAAAATCTATAAAAACGATTTTTCGCAAAAAGAGTCAGTTGTGAAGACGAAAGTTGCAAAATTTGCTACGTAGGTTAAAAGTGAGCAATCCATGCTCACTAGATCCGTTACACAATTAATATCTGCAACAATATCGTCGTCTAAAATTTTCGGAATACTGGCAAAACCGTTTGAAAAGGGAACGATAGTGAAAAAAGCGTTTATTAAGCCGCGAATTTGTTATTTGATGACCTAAAGCTTAAAACAGAGATTCTAACCACTATCAAAAGGTCCAGTTATCTCGTTTAACTGTTACCAGACGCATCGTGATCATGGGCAGAACCTATAAAACCAAACTGAAACGAGAAATTGTGGAATGCACACACTTTTGTTTTCAGCATGATTGATTGAGTGACATGATTTATAGTGCCCGTTGTGTATTTTTATTGGGATGACATTTTTAATATGTTGATTCAAGAAGAATTGTAACTGTACTGCCTTTGAAAGAAAAAAACTATACACAAACTTGTGTGCATTATAACCAATATGACCAATAGACAAAGGGAATGGGGTAAAACGCGGAAGTTCCAGACCAGCATTGAAGTTTAGACCCGTTCGGTAATTATAAAAATCTTTATTCACATAAATCCTCACGTGCCTGCATCCGGCCTTCTTAAAAATACGCTTTAAACAAACATTCTAGTTTAATTCGAAAAATGAGAAATAATGATGGCTAAACAAATTGAAAAATTCAAATTTACCTATAAAATGCAACAAAACCCTTTCAGGAATAAAACTTTAAAGTTAACTGATTTTTTTTATCTTATCAAAAGCACTAACAACGGAAGAGATACAAAAGGCTGAAGCATTAAGTGAATAAATGTTTTGGTCTACATCAAAATATGTAACATTCCGCTGATCTTATATCAGATATTATGAAATCAGTAGTGTAGTATCCTGGCCCGCGTTGGTGTTGTAGTAGTCTCTATTTTGTGTCAATAAAATCAAAACAATATTTAGCTAGCAAGGAAGATCAAGACGATACTAAAAATTTCCAAGGAACAAATAAACCTAGAAGGGCAAGAAGTATACCGAATTCCATGTGGCGGATGTGCCTCGGTATATGTTGGACAAACAAACAGGAAGATCAGTGCAAGAAGTGAAGAACATATCAATGCTGTTAAAAAGGACAAACTACTTCATCTTTGGCACAACATGTATAAACATCAGGCCATAAAATTGACTTTCAAAACACCACAATGCTAGTCAACACAGAACATTACAAATCTCGCATCATCAGAGAGGCTATCGATTTCGAAAAGCACATAGACAACCTCAATACCAGAGATTCTGGATCAATATTATCGACAACATGGAAATACATAAAAAAAACACATTAAAACACGACAACAAACGAAAGCGAAAGTAGAGAAAGTGAAATCGAAACCAAAAACACGCAATCAAACACGTAACCAGCGACTCGGAACACTATATAACACGGAACCTCAACCAAAAGGAGTCAGTTCAATATGAGTAACACGAAGCAGCAGTTAAACGTATCCTGAAGATGGCAAGTGGGACCTTACCGAAACATCGAGTAAACAGTATCTTAGAGAATACTACATCACCAACGCGAGCCAATACCCGAACCACCAATTCAACACATGAAGGACGCGGAAATTCAAAATTCAACACACACACACACACACACACACACACACACACACACACACACACACACACACACTATATATATATATATATATATATATATATATATATATATATACAGGGACCGCCATAAAGTTAGACACATATGGGAAAAATTTTTATTATTGAAGTTTCTGAAAAACTATTGGCGGTTCGTTTCTGCATGCCTGACAACCAAAAATCCATTGTGACACTTATCACGTGACCAGATTTGTCGGGAATTATGAAAAAGGTTAACTGTAATGCCGAAAAATGAGTCAAATTGACAAGATATCGAGAAATTGTATTAAGAAAATTTATTTAGAATGCAACAACGACCCCACATACCAATTTTCAACCAAATGAGAAAAAAAATTAAAAATACCATTTATTACCCTCTGTTTTTATTACGAAACATCATAAATCGTTGCTTTACCTGGAAATACTTTTAATAACATAAATTACATAATTTTATGTATCTTAAACTATGAGGTGCGCTTCAAGGAGCAATAATTTTCATCCTTATACGCCGAAATATATGATTTTTCCAAAGCCAACTTATTAAATTCAAAAATATCGCTAATCCCAAATGTACTAACCAATATTAAATTTAATAAGGATAAATAATGTGTTGCTAAGTTTTAATTACAAATATTAGTTCGTTTACATTTTACTTTCTGGTTAAAAATATTAGATCAGCTCATGCGCTTCAATATATAGGGCATGAACACAACCAGTGACGAGGCTAAATCGTATTTCTTAAATTTTCCTGTCACAAATTGTCTATTTTACAAATATTTGATTAATTTTGACCTGAAACTATGTAATTTATGTTACTAAAACTATTTCCAGGTAAAACAAGATTTTATGATGTTTCGTAATAAAAGCAGAGGGGAATAAATGGTATTTTTTACTTTTTTCTGATTTGGTTGAAAATTGGTATATGGGGTCTTTGTTGCATTATAAATACATTTTCTGAATACAATTTACGATATCTTGTATATTTGACCCATTTTTCGGCATCACAGTTAACATTTTTCAAAATTCCCGCCAAATCTATAGTCACGTGACAAATGTCACAATGGATTTTTTGGTTGTCAGACCTGCAGATACGAACCGCTAATAGAGTTTTTCAGAAATTCTAACATAAACATTTTTTCCATATGTGTCCAACTTTATGGCGGTCCCTAGTGTATATATATATATATATATATATATATATATATATATATATATATATATATACATATTTAATTCCTGACGTTGGAAATAAAAAGAAACTGTTGGAATTGCAATGTAATCTTGGGTTGATACGTATTTATTAGCGTTACAAAATAAATTAATATCCGTTTTTATGGGTATTATTTATTCACGATATTACAATTTCGCGACGAGAGAAAAAAGTATTGTTACGTTTTTGTTAATATTTTAAAGTTTCTTCGGGCCAAGGTCTGATTTCCATAGAAGTCTAAAGTAAAGCACGTTTTTTGTATCCTATTCATGACGGAAAATTTCAAAGTAACGGTATTTAAGACTGGAAATTTAACTAAAATAAATATTTTCCAAATTGATGTTGATTGAGAGATCTTGTCTGAGAGACTGGGGGAGTTTTTAAAGGCGGATATGGTTGATGATACTCGAAAACTTCTAAAGAATTCATTCTGTCCCAATAAACTTAACGAAAAAACGTTGGGCGAATTATGTACAATGTTAGCCACCCAGTTTCAACCACAGATGACGTTTTTTAGACGGCGAATTGCTTTTAATGTACTGCAACAGACGAACGAGACTATTCACGAATAGTATGTCAAGACTAAAAGAGTAGCAGCCTTCCGTGAACTTAAGGAGTTGTTGAACCTATACTCGACCGGTTATGTGAAAAGAAGCCCGTCAGAACTTTGATTTGGCGAACGAAACGACCAAAAGAAAAAGTAACCGGGATCAGACAAGGGAAAGGCAGTAAATAAAGAACCTTTATATTTTCATTGTAATAAAAATATAATGCGACATATAGCAACCTGTATGCAAATGTGAGTTAAACCAGAATAATTTTGTTGCGATCAGCATCGATAACGAGCCACGCCATTCACAAGAGCAGGTTACTAAGGTTGAGATGTTTAATATAGATATTTTTGATTTAGAAGTAGGTCAGCATGTTAATCCAGTTTTTGCAAATGTTTTAATTAATGATGTGTTCATAAATACGGAAATTGACGCGGGAGCTAGATTATCATGCTTGCCATTAACATTTTATAATAAGCAAGATTAGAGCCTTGCGAATTGGTGTTAAAGTATTATAATGGACCCATAATAAAACCTAGTGGCCTAATATCTGTTACAGTAACAATAGGTGAGTCAATGTCATTTTCTTTATTGATTGTTGAGGGTGCGACAAGAGCATTACTTGGTAGAGATATTTTTATGAAATTTAGCCTTTTCTTGATGGGTACTGAAGTATTATTGAATGATTCAGTGGAACTGAATGAGGTCAGTGTAACTACTGCTACAAATGTTCATTTAAATAATCTTATACAACACTTTCGAAGCTTCTTAAACCAGAGTTAGGAAAATATAGGTATGACAAAATCAAGTTGGAGATACAAGAAGGTGTTACACCTATTTTCCATAAGGCACCACAAATACCTTTCGCATTTCGTGATAAAGTAAATTTGGAGTTACTAAGACTACAAAAAGAGGGAGTAATTGAAAAAGTAGATAATGCAGTTTGGGGTACGCTTTTGGTACCTGTATTAAAAATAAATGGAGTAGACGTGAGGTTATGTGCTAACTATAAAATTACTATTAATAAATACCCTCTGCCTCTAATTAATCAAATTCTTGCAGCATTGCAAGGAGGAAAAGAAATTTACCAAGGTCGATTTTTTAAATCCGTACAACCAACTGACAGTTGATGAGCAAACCTCTCAGCTATTGTTATGGAGTACACTCTACGGTATTTTTAAAGTACATAGCCTTCCATATGACACAAAGCCTGCTTGTTAAATTTTTGAATACACAGTTGAGAAAGCTTTGCAAGGGTGCGAAGGGACAGTTAATTATTTAGATATGTTGTGGTGATAGGTAAATATGAGACATTTTAAAAATTTGACATAGGTGTTTGCTAGATTAAGTAAAGCGCAGTTTAGGTTGAATTTATAGAGATGTGGATTTTTCAAGCCGCATATTTTTTATTTTGGTCATAAAATATTAAGCTTAGGGTTTGAGAGAGATCCAGAAGGAGTAGAAGCCTTTGTAAAATTACCAGGGCTGAGGAACTTGACGGACATTCGAGCATTTATAGGAATGATCAACTACTACTCGAACAAAAAATATATACCCACGTACCACAGAAAATTAAAAAAACACCGAACGCGTTTCGAAATTTATTCGTAATTTAGCTGTAATGTTTGTACAATTTACCTAATAAAGATATTAAATTTGTATACACAGCAGTGTGAGGATGCGTTTTGCTTATAGAAAAAGAAATCATTTCGGATAATATTCTACTACACTTTGATCCTAGTACACCAATTCGCTTAGCAGGTGATGAATCACATGGATAGGTGCAGCATTATTGAGT
This sequence comes from Vesta saturnalis, assembly GCA_036346205.1. NCBI lineage: Eukaryota > Metazoa > Arthropoda > Insecta > Coleoptera > Lampyridae > Vesta > Vesta saturnalis. Next base: position 272,106 of record JARFJB010001805.1, on the reverse strand, counting down.
GTTATGTCAAACGGCACAGAACAACCTTTCATTTGAGGGTATTAAATGAAGCTGAACAAAAATATGCAATGTTTCAAACGGAGGCGTTAGCTGTGTATTAGGCCGTCTAAAAGTTATATCAATATTTAGCAGACCGGAAATTTGAAACTGTATCTGATCATAAACCCTTAGTTGCAATTTTTGGAGAATACGAAAGTCTACCTAAAATCGCGGCAGGATGATTACAAGATGGGCCACGTATTTGGCTAGTTTTGACTATACGTTTAAATATATAAGGAGTTCTATGCACGTATAAGAAGATGCGCTTAGTAGGTTACCGTTAAATGAGCAACCTGTGAGGGGTAAAATACTTTGAAATAATTTTTTTTTGCATATTCAATAAGCGTTACTAGTACCAGCAAAATTTACCACCGTTTTCAGACCTAAGTATATCACTCCGAAATAACACACAGACATTACCAGTCCCGGCAGAGTTGCCATGCACATGGGTCTGATATCGAGTGTTACACTGTTATGTTTTTATGAATCAGTTGATTTACTTGAGCTGTGATACCTATAATCAATCGCGGAAAATTGATGGTTCACCTAGTTACCAATAATGATTCGAAAGGTAAGTGAAATTATGCTTTCTAATTTCCTATGTATGTGTGCTATTTTTAAAGATTCATTGATGATTTTCATACTGATTTTAATATATTCACGTAGTAAACGTGGGTGGGTGATGTATACTCTCCGTTCAAGCATTAACGCTGATTTTAATGTTTTGTATACACTGCTCTGGCGGTGTTATTTTATAATCCGTTAAGCTAATGAACGGTAGGTGTTATGATAAACCAAGTTTTTCCTGTTTTGAGAAACTTTCCTTAAAAGCTAGAAACATTACAAATACTGATTAAAGGGACTCAATCAAGAAATTGATTAAATGTGCCAATTTTAAGCTAAGAACAATTATTACACTAAAATGATTTTTTTAAACTTAAATAGTACTAGGTAAGTTGGTTTAATGGTTTTTGAAAAATTTCCAATATGAGTTTATAAAATGTAGGTTTTGAATTACTGTTTCAGCAACAAACGGCAAACGTTTCAGTAGCAATGCAACAAATGGAGAAGTATCGAGGGGTGTCGAAATGGTAAGAAATAATTTCATAAATTATAATTTACAGATATAGGTCACATGCAAATCACAGGATAGGTAGTCTTTGCTCGCTCGTGTATTAAAGTATTTCGATTATTAATCGCTTTTATTAATAGATTTGTTTTCCTTAAATAACTAATAAATCGATGTATCACATGACCCCTCATCCCATTTAAAATTAAGGGGGTTAAGTTTTGCATTGGATGACCTTGTATATAACAAATCGTGTGCAGTGTGATATTTAATTGCATTAATTAAATTTAATTGTTAAATGGTTTAGAAATGCTTTCCAGGGGCTCATGCTCGAATTGAATGTCAAAGATTTGAGATTAATAAAAATTTCTAAATTTTATTTAAACCACTTAATGACCGAGTTTCAAATGCTTAGTTTAAATACGATTTTTTAAATAAAAAGTTAAAAATCACCTAAAACTACCCAAATCGAAAACTAAAGAACAAATGAAAAGCACGTTAGTCTTAACCAGATCATAAACCTTTATCACGTTGTCCGCTTTGAGTAAAAACAGACTGGATAGATTTAATTTAAAAAATGCCTTGTAGTCAAATAAATTACATGTGTGTAAATAAAAACATGTGTGTATTGTAGATTTTTGTATATAATAGAGCCTGCATTTATTTTAATTAAATAAAAAACACGATATGTACACATCATTTGTGCATTTACACATTAAGTATAGCTATTGTTTTGCAGATTTTAGAGCAAACACCAAACTTATGAAGTTCTGAAAAAGTTTACCATTATTTAGAAACTTTAGCGCCTTCTTTTGTTTATTCTTCTGATGACAACGTTGATCCTTATGAGTTTCAAGAGTCTACATCAGGTATTGAAAACAACAATGTTACTGACAATTCACCGTCTTGCGCCAAACATGAAATTATCAAAAAGACCATAACAAAAAAACTATAAATTTTGGACATTTTCAATCTATAAATACAGCAACAACGGAATTTGGAAACGAAAACGGTAAACATATAAGTCATCAATTCGAACCAGATCAAAGTATTAAAAATGTTTCCATTAATCCTGTGGAACAGTGCCGCACGATACTACAAAATAAAACTTTTACGAATTTATATACTTCTTGCGACGTCGAAGGAAAGCAGTCTAATAACAATTATAAAAAAATAAGGATTATCCATAATATAATTATTAAATCAAGCGATTACTCAAAGAGTGAAGTTATTGCCGATCATTCACCGTCTATACCAAACACAAATTCAGTGTATTTAGAAAATAATTGCAAGTTCGCGAAAGAGGTTGCCGACGACAACAACAACTCTATACAGAATAATAAATTTAACGCTGGCTCGTCAGATGCCGTTTCTACTTGCTCTAGTACAGAATATATACCACCTACTGAGGGTACACAGTCAGATTCTTCAGACGAACTGTCGGACGAGAAAGTGTCCTCAGAATCTAGTAAGGAAATATCGCTTCAAAACAATGTGTTGCTAAAATTTGAAGATTTATCTTTTGTCTCAAACGTAAGTTGTTTAATTTTTTCTCTAAAGAGAAGTTTTGAGAATAGTTAATTATTAACATAGTATAAATGACAAGTCAACAGGCATGCGTTAGTTGCCTTTGTACATTAGCTGCCTTTTTTGGTTTTTATTACTTTTAGTATGGTTACTTATTCAATCTTTTACAAAAAAATATGGTGATATTTATTCTTTATGGTACAACTTTTTTTAGCGAATAGTGACTCTGTGGGGATGTACAGGACGTTTTCAAAAAAAAGTGTAAGGTCCCGCTCAAGTCTTCCAAATTTTAAATTGTTGTTTAAAGTAAGAAAAAAGTTACAGACTGTACCCACGTTCTGTTTCACTCGGTAGATTTAGATAGACCAAAAAAAATTTTTTTTTCTTAAAATAACACATAAATCTTAATAGTTCCTAAAAACAAATAAAATTCGCAACGTTTCAATTAAGAATCAATTATTAGAACTTACTTTTGGTGAATCCGGAAATGGTGTAAATATTCCCATATTTCCAGATTTTTCAGATGTCTCAAAACTTCGGACTAAGATTAACCTTAACAAATTAAATTACATTTCTAAACGCAAATTTTGAGACTCTTGCATGATCACCTTGCAGATACTTATATTACATAATGTTCAATAATTTTTTTATAAACCTGTACAAAAAACTTGCTTCTATGTACCAGAAAATTCTGAATCAAATCTTGATAAAGATCATTGTCCTTTTTGTTTTGAAGAAGTGGGTCATTTTTCTCGGTATTTGAATCGAAAACATCAGGACGATGAAGCAGTTCGAAAAATTCTGAAATTGCCTTTGAAAAGCAAAGATCGCCGAATAGCAATTGGAGCATTAAGAAAAAAGGGAAATTTTCTACTTAAGCAAGAAACAATAAATTGAAACCAACCAGAAAACAAAAGCATCGATTATTAGGTAAAACAACTGAGAAAGTAGACGATAATGAATACTTCCCATGTATTAATTGTTTGGGTTATTATAAACAAACTTACTTAAGGAGACATAAGAAAATCTGTAAATCAAAAAGTACTGTTGAGAATAGATCTAAGAAACAACATCTAACAGAAACACAAACATTTTTAGCCAGTACTGGTTTATTGGGAAATTGTCTAACCGAAAGTCGTCTTAAAAAAGACGTTTTCGGAATTATGAGGGCAGATAAAATTAGTTTATGTGCTAAAACTGATCCACTAATACGTCTTTACGGAGAGTCGTATTTGAATAAGCACAAAAGAAAACAAATGAATATTGTAGCGTCAAACAAAATACGAGAACTAGCAAGATTATAACTTGCATTACAAAATTCTACCACAGTAACTGCGTTGATAGAAACTCTTAAACCCGAATTATATAATACTATTATAGCATCTACAAAAGTAATTAGTGGGTACGATCCAGATAATCAGACTTTTAAATTCCCTTCATTGGCTCTTCACCTAGGAACTACTTTAAAATTTCTCTGTGGCGTAACAAGAAAAGCATTAATTTCAAAACATCCTCTATTTCATTATTTGAAAAGAGATGAAACGCTCAACAATATATCAGAAATTCAAGAACTGATTCCGACACATTGATGCAATGATATTTCTAGTATAGCGAACAAAGTACTAAATGAGAAAAAATGTGAGAAACCAAGATTGTTACCAATAACCGAAGACGTACAAAAATTAAAAAATTATGTTACGGCTTTAGCTGATTTGGCATTTGAAAAACTAAAAGGATCAGAAAATATTTCACATAATTATAAAGTATTAACAGAATGTACTTTATCAACGGTCCTAGTATTCAATAGGAAAAGAGTTGGCGAAGTCCAGTTCTTAAATATGGGCACTTACGAAAGAAACTTTTCTACTGTAAATCAAGACGAATGTCTTAATGCACTTTCTGAATTCGAAAAAAGTATGAGCATTACATTAAAGCGAGTAGTGGTGTTTGGAAAGGGAAGCAAACCTATACCCATTTTATTCAGTAAACGAATGCAAAAGTTTATAGACCTTTTATACAAGTGCGGAGAAGTTCAGATGTAGTTCCTAAATCTAATAAATACATTTTTGCAAATCCTGGGTCAACAGACAGATGGATGAGTGGTGCATCTATATTAAGAAAATTTGCAAACAAATTGCGGAGCAAAAAATCCAGAACTTCTTACAAGTACTAGATTTAGAAACCAAATAGCTACTATTCTACAACTTATGAGCTTTGAAAAAGATGAGATGGAACAGATAGCTCGATTCATGGATCACACCGAAATGACCCATGTTGAATTTTATCGGTAAGTTTATCACTGCAAATCACATTTGTTGTTTTATAATCACAGATGCTATTCTACTTCTACTTAGGCCTTCCGAGGATATATACCAAACAGCAAAGGTTGCAAAAGTATTATTACTATTAAATGCTGGAAAAGGATCAGAATTTAAGGAAAAGAGTTTAGAAGAAATTGATATTGGAGGAGAAGTTATAGACTACGATGAAGACGAACAGAAAGATAAAGAGAACAAAGAAAACGACGAAGAATGGAAAACAGATGAGCTGACTCAGACTGACAACGAAGAAACTGACAATATTTTCCAAAAGTCGAAGAATACAAATTTTACTGATTCGGGCCCAAGTTGCTCCGAAGCTAAAAAAGGACGTGTTACTTGGTCTGCTGATGCAAAGAAAGTCGTAGTTAACTGTTTTAAACACTATGTTAAAAGTAAAATTTCGCCCAAAAACGAAGAATGTATCACTATAATACGTAAACATTTAAATTTTTTAATGAAAGTGACTGGGTACGTATTAAAACGTTAATTTATAACACGTATCGCAAAAAGTAATTAAGTTCTTTAGAACAAATACTTATTAACCACAAATTTTTCTTTTTGTTTCTTTAATATTGAATTTATTATTTTTATGTTTAATATTTTTATAAAATAAATACATTTATGATCATTTTTGGACTTTTTCTAACTGTAATAAGTGATTCCACTCCGTAAAATCGTTTAAACTGTATCTGAGGCAGTTGGCAGTGTTGCCAAGCATGTGGTTTGTTATCGTCGGTATTGTATAGAAGGTCTGACAGCGCTATATTCTGAAACATACATTATACACAAAATCAAGACGTACGCCCTCTATACTATTATGTGGCGAACCAGATGTGTATATGATTTGACGTACAACCGTCTGATCAAGCCCAACATACAAATTTCAAACGCAACTCGCACTGCCTTCTTTTACCTAAAACTGTAAGAAAATACAAATAAACGCAGTCAGACCCACAGGGGGTCTGACAAGGTCACATTTGGACTGGTAACGAAGGTAGAATGTAGAAAAATTGGTCTGTATAAGCGGTATAAGGATATATATATATATATATATATATATATATATATATATATATATATATATATATATATATATATATATATATATACATACATATATAATATACAGGATACTATAATCGTCCCTTCACAAGTTTAGAGCGTTTAATGACAATTTTGAACATTAATGGAAGAATCTCGCTGTTGATAAGTTTAAGTAAAGAAAGGATTATTTGGATTTTCGCGCTTTATAATTAGATGAACTTTTATTTAAATTATAGTCTCAATTTCAATAGTCAAAAATTATTCTAAGTTGAAACAAAAACATAAATATAGATTAACATAAATATAACTAGTCACGTAGATGGAATTGTGTGATCAATGTAATTGTTAGACCGTTGGCGTATATTATGTTATTTTGCATCACGGTATGTGCTTATTCTCCTTAAAAGTGAATTTAATGTTACTTTTTTCGGTTATTTTTACGAACAAAGGAGTATATCTCGTTTGCATCTGCTTCTTCTGAATGTCGACATTAGTAAGTTTTTATTTCTGTTTATCTATGTACTTTATTAAAGCCTTTAAAAGCCGTCGCATGTTCAAATTTATTTGTATTATGTATTTGGGCATCAAAATAGATAATAGTAATAACAGCTCTTTGTACTAAATACCGAAATTCAAGATAAAAATACATTTGCATATTGAGGTAAAATCTCATTTCTATCTGTGTTTTCAATAGGGGGGGGGGGCAACGTTGTTTGTGTATTGGTCTGAAGAAACACAAGTTCTATCTCTTAAATTCCACGGTAACATTACTTTTACTGTAACGTAAAAAAAAGTTTAAGCTGTTATTTAAATTTTGACTTTACTAATCGTGTAGTTTTAAGGTCTGAAGTAATGATCGATATGGAAAGGCACGTTATATATAGTTGTTTAGAAAGTTATATATATATATATATATATATATATATATATATATATATATATGCAAGATACTATAATCGTCCCTTGAAAGGTTTAGACGCTGTACTGGCTTACAAATTCACTTAGGTCTACTATTTACATTCAATTCTGGAAAAACAGTTTCAGCTATTTGTGATACCTTATTTTCACCTTATTGGCCTTATTACATTAATTTTCTGAATCTACCATGCTTTTAGCATCATTATTAACTGACACTGCTGGTTGAGTATTAATTGGTTCTAAATCTAATCTGGGTACATAGGTGCCACTTTGCTAGAAATAATTTGATCTTCCAAATCTACGGACTCACTCCTATGGCGCAAAATTTGATCAAGATGCCTCTTCCGAATTTAATCATTTTCTAATTTAAATAAGATGAATAGAGATAAATCTCCAAGCATTTATCAATAACAGCATTTGCCCAACTTTTGCGATTAGGGTTTCTATAATTCCGACTCCCTCTATATTATATTATATTATATTATTCTCTCGATTACCCTCATGATTTACATTCACTAATAAATCTAATCTTAAATGCTAAATTACTAGGCGCTATTTCCGTACTGTTATGTACTGAATGTTGTATAATGGAACAAGTATCTATTAATCACAGTTTCTAAAGATAAATTCTTACTGTTCTCGTCTTTAATTGCTTTATACAATGCTTTCTTAAAAGAATTAACTGCATTTTTGGCAATCCGATTTGTAGCAGGGTGCTTAAGTGCAGATGTGAGAAAATGTATGCCATTATTAGAGAAAATTCTGCAGACACTAGTTGCGAACCATTATCGGTCAGTACCACCGTGGGCAAACCATAACGTGGAAACGATTCTCTAAGTTTTTCAATGGTGTTTTTAGTATCAGTAGGTGCCATTATAAATACTTATGGCCACCTAGTTACGTATAAATAATGATTAACATCGTTTTAGCTTTGCTAGGCCCTAACAAATACGCATGAACTCGTTCGTATATGTACGTCTCTTTCAGAAATGGTATAATTCCTGATTCGTTAGGTTCCTTTCACAACTACAACATACTTTAAAAATTATTTACAAATTTTTTAATTTCATTGTCCAAGGAAGGCCACCAAAAATATGCCCTCGCATTCCTTTTCATATTGGTTACTCCACTATGGGTGCCATGTAACTCTGTAACAGCTGTGATCGTAATTTAAATGGTACGATTACACGAACCCACACCAGAATTCCGTTATCTACCTAAATTTCTTCCCTTCTGCTGTAAAATGGTTTTAACATATCATAGCACTAGGAAATACGTAACGTACATAATTAACAACTTTGCCCAGAACTGGGCCACGCTTCGTTTCTGCTCTAACCTTATACGAATCAATTGGTATTAATATCTCCATGAAATTGAAATAACCCAGATCATCAGTAATCTCGTCCATGTCATTTAATGGTAACCTACTAAGCGTATCTGCTTGGACCTTCGTAGAACCCCTAATATATTTAAACGTATAGTCAAAACTAGACAAATACATCGCCCATTGTTGTAATCGTCCTGCCGCCATTTTAGGTAGACTTTTATATTCTCTAGAAATTGCAACTAAGGGTTTATGATCAGATACAATTTCCAATTTCCGGCCTGCTAAATATTGATAATAATTCTTGGACGACCTAATACACAGGTAACGCTTCAAAATCGGAAGAGGCATCTTGATCAAGTTTTTCGTGATAGGGGTGATTCCTTAAAGTTGGAGGATCAAATTATTTCTATCAAGTGGCACAGTCTGATATGAACGATACCCAGATTAGATTTTTAAGCTAATTAAGATGCAACCGGAAATGTCAGTTATCAATATGCTAAAGACATGGCAGATTCAGAAAATGAATGCAATAAGGCCATTACACCTGAAAATAAGGTATCGGAAATAGCTGAATCTGTTTTTCCAGAATTGAATGTAAATAGTACACCTAAGTTAATTTGTAAACCAGTGCACTCTGCACTGGTAAACTTGTGAAGGGACGATTATAGTATCGTGCATATTATATATATATATATATATATATATATATATATATATATATATATATATATATATATATATATATATATATATATATATATATATATATATATATATATATACAGGCACCCATAAGGTTGGACACATATGGCAAAAATTTTTATTATTGAAATTTCTGAAAAACTTTATCGGTGGTTTGTTTCTGCATGTCAGACAACTAAAAAATCCATTGTGACATTTGTCACGTGACCATAGATTTGTCGGTAATTTTGAAAAATGTTAACTGTGGTGCCGATAAATGGGCCAATTTGACATGATATCGAAAAATTGTATTAAAAAACTGTATTAAGAATGCAACAAGGAACGCATATACCAATTTTCAACCAAATCAGAAAAAAAAAATAAAAAATGCCATTTATTCCACTCTGCTTTTATTACGAAACATAAAACCTTGTTCTACCTGAAAATAGTTTTAATAACACAAATTATACAATTTCAGGTATCTTAAACTATGAGGTGCATTTTAAATAGCAATAATTTTCATCCTTATAAGCCGAAATATTTGATTTTTCAAAGCTAACTTATTAAATTAAAAAGATCGCTAATTTCAAATGTACTAACTAATATTAAATTTAATAAGGATAAATAATGCGTTGTTAAGTTTTAATTACAAATATTAGTTCGTTTATATTTTATTTACCGGTTAAAAAATATTAGATCAGCTCATGCGCTTCAATATACAGGGCATGAACACAACCAGCGACGAGGCTAAATCGTATTTTTTAAATTTTCTTCTCACAAATTGCCTATTTTACAAATTTTTGATTAATTAATTTGGCCCTAAAATTATGTAATTTATATTAATAAAACTATTTCCAGGTAAAACAAGATTTTATGATGTTTCGTAATAAAAGCAGAGGGGAATAAATGGTATTTTTTTTCTGGTCGAAAATTGGTATATGGGGTCTCTGTTGCATTCTAAATACATTTTCTTAATGTAACTTTTCGATATCTTGTCAATTTGACTCATTTTTCGGCATCACAGTTAACATTTTTCAAAATTCCAGACAAATCTATGATCACGTGACAAATGTCAGAATGGATTTTTTTGTTGTCAGACACGCAGAAGAGAACCGCCAATAGAATTTTTCAGAAATTCCAATAATAAAAATTTTTCCCATATGTGTTCAACTTCATGGCGGTCCCTATATATATATATATATATATATATATATATATATATATATATATATATATATAGTATATATTCACCTGAAAATAAGGAATTGTTGGACTTGCAATGTAATCGTGGGTTAATACGTGTTGACGTTACAAAAATAAATTAATGTCTGTTCTTATGTATTATTTATTCACGATATTGCAGTAGCTACGCAATAACTTACTAAATAACTATATAACGTACTTTTCCTTATCGATCATTACTTGAGAGATCAGTGTAAACCTTGAAACTACATGATTGGTAAAGTCAGGATTTAAATAACTGGTTAAACTTTTTTTTACGTTACAGTAAATCTAAAGTTAGCGTGGAACTTGTGTTTATTCAGACCAATACACAATCAACGTTGCCCCCCACCCCCCTATTGAAAACATAGATTGAAGTGAGATTTTTCTTCAATATGGTAATGTATTTTGAATGAAAACTAATCTTGAATTTCGAGATTTAATACAAAGAACTGTTATTATTATTATCCATTTTGATGTCCAAATACATAATATAAATAAATTTAAACACGCGACGGCTTTTAAGGGCATAGATAAATAGAAATTTAAACTTACTTATGTCGAAATTCAAAAGCAGAGATATACTCCTTTGTTCGTAAAAATAGCCAAAAATAGTGATATAAAATTCACTTTAAGCAGAATAAGTACATAACGTGATGCAAAATAACATAATTTACTCCGATGGTCCAACAATTACATTGATCACACAATTCCACCTAAATGATTCGTGTGAGTTACCTCTTAATTCTTCATGTGAGTTACCTCTTAATTCAACTGTCAATCTCAACTATTGAAATTGTGACTATAATTTAATTAAAAGTTCATCTAACTATAAAGCGCGAAAACCAAAATAATCCTTTCTTTACTTAAACTTATCAACAGCGAGATTTTTCCATTAATCTGAAACATTTTCAACAAACACATTAAACTTAGTTCTTGACGAGTCTTTCAACAAATACTCATTTTGCAAAGTATGCATTTCAATTTCGCGAAGAAAGCATTATTCTATACGATACAGTATACCCTAGTTCCCATTATACACTATGCATACTTTAAGCCTTCAAAAGCCAAACGTACTGTCTGTTCCCTTAAAAAATAGTTTCCACATGCTAAATATTTATACGAGACACTTCATTCCAACATTGTGTAATTACTCGAAACTTATCTGTTTTTCTACTAATTATCCTATTTCAGGAGAAAATACTATTTACATATTACAACTCTGCAAACATTTTTAAACGAAGAGCACGTTAAATTAATAGTAAGTTATTTTAATCTTGCATTATCTTTAATGACGTATTCACGTTTCACTGCATAACTTTCTTAAAATATAATAAATGTACTAGATTATCTTTAACTAAAAAATTTATAAACCAATTTGTTACGCTGATTAAGTCTCTATTAATACGCCCATAGAATGTATAGTGTGCTTGTGCTGTGCAAGTGCCTGTGCAAGAGCCTGTTGCTGTGCCTGTTATCACGTGGCCGTGACTTTATCACATGTTTAGTTTGAAATTATAAATTATTTGTTAGTACCGGACTTCTGAAATGGAGTATTGAGTAATTGAGATTAATAACGTGTAAATTATTTGGGAAGCTTTTTGATTGTGACGTTTTATTTTGCCTTTCACGTATTTTAAAGAATTAGAAATTACAGGTAATGAGCGCCTGTAGAATCCTTTTTCTCTTCTAAAAACAAAAATAAAGCGTAAATTAAGATAGGTAGTGAAAACCTTTTATTAGTGTGGTTTAAAATTAATTAGTTTCTTTGTAAATAAGAGTGGTTTGTAATTTTAGAAATATCGTTGAATTTACTCATTTACGTTAAAACTCACATCATGGAAAATTACGCATTAAAATTATTGCTTTGTATTTATATCCAGTGCAGAAGGTATATTTCCCTGTTTATCAAGACGTGTGTGCGCTGATTTGGCGGAGAATGTCGATAAGATTTTTTGA